>BSBN01001061.1:1200000-1592500 GCA_027924645.1 Cunninghamia lanceolata
CCATTCATTATAAACAACATCTATCCAATTTGGAACCAATATAGAAAGAGAAAAGATCGAGCCTACCTATTTATATTAGTAGGAGGGGGCATCTGCTATGAAATTTTCCTTACGTTTCTTGTAGATAATCTCATCGTCATATCCCTACATCTTTGATAGTCAATTTTGTTGTTTAGAGAGGACCTTTGCTATAAAACATTGTAAACTATGATAATACATTTTTATCTAGAACTTGTGGCCCAATAGGCAAGGATTTCATTGTTCAATGATAACATAAAGGTTAGCCAACATTTACTTTCCGTATGTTAATTTAGCTATATTTTCCCATTCAAGTACTTGTTGGTGAAGTCTAGGGACTAATCTTCTTGCATTAACACCACACCTATGCATGTGTTAGAGGCATCACATTCTAGAATAAAGGGTTTATTAAAATTAGGTTGGGCCAAAACTAGAGTGGAGCACATGGTAATTTTTAGTGAATTATAAGACACCTTCATTGATTCAAACTAGTTCAAGGAGTTCTTTTTCAGTAATGTTGTCAAAGACCCAATAGTTTTACCATAATTATGCAAAATCTTGTAATAGTACTATAGACACCTAAAATTGACTCATCATCGCTTCAACCATAATCAGGTCATCGCTCTTTGAGATATTCAATTTAAAAAGAAATAGGCTCGAATGACCACCTAGATCAAAAGTTATGACCTCCAAAAATTCCTACATTAGAAGGGGAGAAAACTAGGTCTTTGATTTAATGTTTTTCCTTTGTTGTTTGTAGGCCTACACTCCTAATAGTGTGAAGGTAGTGTTCTTAAATTAGAGGGCCTAATCTAGGCCTTTCAAGGGATTTGGTACTATCTATAGCACATGTGAAAGGAGCTTGTAGGAGCCCTCTCTTTTCTACTCTCTTGGTTGTGAGATAAGACATATTTAAATGAAAAACATAATAAAATTGTGACATAACCAATGTTGTGCATTTTATCTAATAATTAATTAAGATTGTTTGTATTTTTGAAATTGTAACATATTATTTATACTTATAAATTGAATATGTAATTTTAATAATTATTTTTACTAATTTTTCTTAATTGTCGTGCATTTTATATAATCCAAAATTGTTGGACATGTAATGTAATTTGAGTTTTTACAATATTTACTAAAAATCAACTATCTATAGTAATTTGTTCTTAATTGTTGACTTTTTAGAGAACATGTATTTTAAAACATTTTATGAATAGTGAAAAAGGTAAAATGACCTCTTACATGGTGTAGAGTTCATCCTAGTAGCACTGTATAATCGATACTGACAAATTTTAGCACGCAATTTAGAGTTTTAATAATGGACCACATTAGTAATAGCCATGCAAAGACACCCTATAGATAATACTTTCTTAAATAGGACATTCATCTGTTAGCCTCCATGAAGGGCAGGTGAATAGTGGAGTTTTTCTGGGGACAGTTAGTCCAAATTCTTCAGCGACATCCACCTCACCCTCTACAGTCCAGTCAAAGCAATGAAGCAGCTGAGTGAGTGCCAACTGAACAACAGAAAGACCCATGGAAATTGCAGGGCATCCTCTTCTTCCTATTTCGAAGGGTAGCAAATCAAAATCTTGACCTCCCACATCCTTATTATTGCCCATAAACCGCTTGGGCTTGAACTGATGAGCATCTTCCCAAAGCATTTGGCAAGAAATACGTCTTGTTGGCAAACATTCTGTAGGTAATATTTCAAGTAACAGAGGAGAGCCTCTTCTTCACATCCACACATTGCGCTCCACGCCCACTTTCTTCCTAGTGTTAAGGAAAGTAAGATTGTCTAGGAAATAGCAAGTTTTCTCTAGAGTTTTCCACAATAAAAAGTTAGGATTTCTCTAGAGTTTTCCATAAAACTAATAGAACATTCCAGTTTTTCTAGAATTAAAATATAGAATTATCTAGAAAGATGGAAGCTTCCAGACTTTAATTTTTTTGGTAATTATATATATGATTGTACAAAGCTATTGTACACGACATTTTGGATGAAATATAATTCATGTTAGATAAATATTTTTTCTGAGTTTATTAACTCTGTTTTGCCCTTTTTTTATTTGTTGTTATGTTTTGTTGTTTATTGGACCTGTTCTATCATGATATTAGAGCCAGGTTTAGCTAGATTTTTTTCCAGGTTCAGCTAGATTTTTTTTTAGGTTCAGCTAGAGGTTCAGTTGCAGGGCAGATAGATTGCTGGAGTGATATTTGTTTGAAGACTAATTTTTTTGGCTAACATGGGCTCAACAAATGAAGTGTTGCCAATATTTGATGGAAGTGGTTTTACAGATTAGAAGATTGCAGTCAAGAATGCTCTGAGAGAAAAGGCTCTATGGAGGATAGTGAACAAGGAAATTGGAGAACCCCAAAGTGAAAAAGAAAAGGAGCTATGGAAATGCAAGTTGGAACAAACTAGAGGTATTATTGGTAAAGCTTTAAGTCTCAATCTCAATAGAAGATTTATTGATATTGATAATCTAATAGAGCTGTGGGAGAGTTTGGAAAAAGATTATAAAGATACAGATATTGCTAGCATGTTTAGTATAGAAGAGAAATTGGTGAATTTAGCTCCTTCTGATTTTGAAAAAATGACTGATTAATTCAGTGAAGTTACTTTTTTAAATGCCCAGCTGAAGAAAATAGGTGTTGAATATGCAAAAAAAGATTTTCAATTGATTACAATGGTTGAAAATAAGCTTCCCCATCCATACAAGGTATTTAAGGAATCAAGGAAAAGGGTTCTTCAACTAAATCCCAATACCCCCTAGCAAACTTTTGATCAATTTTGTAAGTCTGTTTTAGATGAAGAGGTTCAACTTATCAAAGAAGGACATATTAAGCAGAATCATGCATATGCAGCCAAGAGTAAATTTTCTAGATATGATGGAAAGAAGAATTGGAAAGGAAATTATAAATTTCAAAATAATGATGGTTCTAACCATTTTTCTAGAAATGATGGTGCAAAAATGCAAGTTAGAAAAAAATTGATTATTTGCAGGTATTGTGGAGTTGAAAATCACATGGAGAAATTTTGTTTGAAGAAGAGGGACAATGATAGGCAGCACTACAAGCCCAAGCAAGAAAGGTTCAAGGATGGCAAGAAGGATAGGCATAGCTTCGTAGCCATCTCTCTAAAAAGGCAAGAGAAATCAAATAAGGAGGTAATTGTTAGACCTAAAAGTAGTGTTAAAGGGGGATACTTTGCTTTAGATTCTAATAAAGAATGGATTTTAGATTCAGGGGCATCATATCACATGACTAGGGATAGATCTTTGTTTATTAATTTTTATGAAGGGAAGAATTCAGACCAAGAAATTACTATTGATAATAAAATGAGACTTCCAGTTTTAGGAACAGGGACTGTTAATGTAACAAATGGGTCTTGGAAAAATATTTTGCTAGTTGAAGGATTAGGGGTGAATCTTATTTCAGTATATAAAATTGTCCAATCTGGATATGAGTTTGTTGTCACTGCTGATCAAGTTATTGTTAGAGATAGAAAAGACCCAAGCAATATAATTGCTATTGGTAGAGTTGATCATAAAGAGAGTTTATTTAAATTTGTGGGGTTTGTTGATAATGAATACACACTCTCTCATGCTTTTATTGCTCAGACTGATGATATGTCAAAACTTTGGCATGCTAGACTTGGACATATAAATTATAGAAAATTACAAGACATGGTTAGAATGGATATGGTTAGAGGATTAACAAAAATTTCAGCTTCTAAAGGTGTGTGTGAAGGATGTGTGTTAGACAAACATCATTAAGATCATTTTGATTTAAGCAAAGCATGGAGTGCTAATTATCTGTTGCAGCTCATTCATAGTGATCTATGTGAACCAGAGTATCCTTCACTTTCAGGGGCCAGGTATGTTGTCACTTTTATTGATGATTACAGTAGGAGAGTATGGGTTTATTTTTTGGAAAGGAAAAATGAAGTATTTGAAGTCTTTCAAAAGTTGAAGGCATTAGTTGAAAATCAAAGTGGAAAAAGAATTAAGTGTTTAAGGACAAATAATGGGGGTGAATATTGCAATTATGCATTTGAGTCATTTTGTGAAAATTGAGGTATTAAGGTGCAAAGAACAGTTCCTTATACTCCTCAACAAAATAGGATAGCTGAATGAATGAATAGAACTCTTTTAGAAATGGCTCGTTGTATTTTGCATTTTAAAAGTTTGCATAATAAATTTTGGGGTTTGGCTGTTTCTTGTGCTGCATATATTGTGAATAGAATCCCCACTAAAGCCCTCACAAATATCACCCTTGAAGAAACATGGAGTGGTAGAAAGCCTCACATTGGGTATTTTAAAGTATTTGGGTGTACTGCTTGGGCACACATTCCTGATGAAAAGAGGGAAAAGTTAGAACCAAAGAGTCATAAGTGTTTGTTTGTGGGTTATAGTGAAGAATCAACTTGGCTTACAGGTTATATGATTTGACAACAAAAAAGGTCTTTATTAGTAGAGATGTAAAGTTTGATGAGTATTCACAACTTACAGCCACTTCCTCTCAGTCTACAATAACAAATGCTTCTCATTTTTCTAATATCAGAGAAAAAAATAGAGCAAATATTGATGAGGATGAGGTGTGCACCACTATAAATGATGATAATACTATTGAAAATGAAACTACTAATGCTTGTAATGAGCCATTTTCTGTAGGTAGTGATAATGAAGAAGATGACATTTCAGCTAGACAAAAGACAAGGAGTGTTGAAGAAATATATAGACAAGGCTCAAAGATCCAAGGAAGGAATGGTAGTGCTCTCATGGCCAAAGTATTACAATTAAATGACCCAATCTCATATGAGCAAGCTAGAGGAAAGAAAGAATGGGAGGAAGCCATGAAAGAGGAATATGATGCATTGTTAGATAATAAAACTTGGGAACTTGTGCCCCGGCTCAAAGGTAAGAATGTTATTGGTTGTAAATGGGTTTACAAAATAAAATTTAAATCAGATGGTGCTATAGAAAAATTCAAAGCTAGATTGGTTGCTAAGGGGTTCAATCAAAAAGGGGGTGTTGATTATGAAGAAACATTTGCTCCTGTCATTAAAATGAACATAGTTAGAATTATTCTTTCTTTGGTTGCAAGTCTTGGGTGGCATATCCATCAAATAGATGTTAAAAATGCTTTCTTAAATAGAGATTTATATGAAGAAATATATATGGATCAACCACCAGGTTTTGTAGATCAGCAACATCCTAATCTTGTTTGTAGATTAAAGAGGTCACTTTATGGTCTTAAACAAGCACCACGAGCATGGAATGAGAAGATTGACAGGTATTTTTAGCTTCATGGATTTAAAAAATGTAAGTCAGATCCAAATCTTTATATGAAGAAAGTTCAAAATGAGATCATTCTTGTGGTAATTTATGTAGATGATTTACTCATTGCTGGACCAAATATTGGGCTCATCAATGATTTAAAATCAGATCTTAAGAGGACATTTCATATGAGTGATTTGGGTGAACTAAACTATTTTCTTGGATTACAAGTTTGTAGATTACATGATAGATTGTTCATCTCACAATCAAAAGATGCTTTGGACCTTTTAGAAAAGTTTAACATGCTTGAATGCAAGCCAGCATCTACCCCATTTCAATCTAGAGTTAAGCTTACTAAAAAATGTACTTCCAAGAGTGTAGATGACACTTTATATAGACAGCTTGTTGGTAGCTTGGTTTATCTAACTCATACTCAGCCAGATATTTGTTTTGTAGTCAATCTTGTATCTAGATTTATATAGGCACCTAAAGAAAGTCATTGGTTGGCTGCTAAGAGAGTTTTATGATACATCTGTGGAACCATACACTTTGGCATCTTCTATGACTATAGATCTTCAATTTCTTTGGTTGGATTTACTGATTCAGATTGGGGTGGTGATATAGATGATAAGAAATCTACTGGTGGTTATGTTTTCAATCTTGGATCAGGACCTATTACATGGAGCAGCAAGAAACAAACAACTACATCATTATCTTTATGTGAAGTACAATATAGTGCAGCAAAAGAAGCAGGCAAGGTATTAGTTTGGATTTAGAGTATTCTATTTGAGCTTGGTTTTCTACAAAGTTTATCCAGTACTATGTATTGTGACAACCAAAGTACCATACAGGTTGCCAATAATCTAGTTTTTCATGCTAAAACAAAGCATATTGAGATTGGTGTTCACTACATTCATGATCTTGTTCAAGCATCTATTGTCAATCTTCAATTTTGTCCAAGTGAAGAACAAGTAGCTGATATATTCACTAAGAGTATGACTGAAACCAAATTCTTAAAATTACGAGGAATGCTTGGTCTGTTAGAGGTGAACATTAAGGGGGGATAGTAGTATAATATTCTCTCCTTTGTATTTCCCCTCTCTTTTGTATTTTCTTTGTATTATTCTAGCCAATCTTAAGGGGGGATGTTAAGGAAAGTAAGATTGTCTAGGAAATAGCAAGTTTTCTCTAGAGTTTTTCACAATAGAAAGTTAGAATTTCTCTAGAGTTTTCCATAAAACTAATAGAACATTCTAGTTTTTCTAGAATTAAAATATAAAATTATCTAGAAAGATGGAAGCTTCCAGACTTCAATTTTTTTTGTAATTATATATATGATTGTACAAAGCTATTGTACATGACATTTTGGATGAAATATAATTCATGTTAGATAAATATTTTTCTGAGTTTATTAACTCTATTTTGCCCTAATTTTTATTTGTTGTTATGTTTTGTTGTTTATTGGGCCTATTCTATCACCCAGATGGAGCCGATCATAGTAGACACTTCTTCCTCTCTCACAAATCTGAAAGAATCGATTCTCTTCACGGTGAGCAGCTCCACCATGCAAAGCTTTCTCATCTGCCTCCAGTACGCTCCATAGGGCACATACACCATGTCTTGATGATCATAGCATAAGTATCTCCCCAATGTACTATTTGGTCTGGTTGCAAAGACCAAATCATGCGTTTTGAGGAAATCTTTTGCCATGGCAGGAGAAGACACCACAACAGTGGGGACAGAGCCTAAGCAGAGAAACATAATGGGTCCATATTTCTTTGCCAGCACTGCAAGATCTTGATGAGGAAGGTTTCCCAAGAGATGGAGATTCCCAACTATAGGCCACGGACGTGGTCTTGGTGGTAATTTCAATTTGCTACCATTGCTCCTTAGCTTATACACAAAGCAGTAGAAGAAGAGAATCCCAATTCCAATAGTCACGGCCTCATTCAGGGAGCAAGTCAGCGATTCCATGCTATGAGAAAAGTGAATGAAGCTAGAAATGTTTAAGTGAAATGTTAATTTAAAAAATGGAGTGAAAGTAATAGAAATTGTAATAAATAAACAATACAAAATAGTAAGTACATATAGATGAGAGAGGTTGAGTTCATTTAGAAGTATGTGGAAGAAGGTTTCCACTAAATGTCAAAAAGTATATCGACATATGTCTTTGGAGAGTTGTGTCAAACTCTCTAAACTCACAAACAACCCACTTATAACACGTGTATTTTACCCATATAAACTAAAATATACACTAACAAAAAGAAAAAGCCACAAGCTTCCAATCAATGGAAACCCATTAACCAACCCTTTTATCAGACAGGAGGAGGTGTAATAGGTCCCCCACTAAACAATTGCCACAGTCAATAATAAAATATCACTAAAGGGGCTCAAATTACCGGACAATATGAGGTGAAGATTCATTCTAGAAAACTTTGAGTGCATGAAGACCTTCCCAAATAGAGGTTATTTGAGCCTCTTTAGGGAATTGCTATAAAATAAAAGTAGGCGTAGCATCACGTGTGCATCCCATGACTGACAACCTCGTATGTTCCCGATTTTAACCACAAACCATACAACATTCGATCAAAATTGACAAGCTGCATGTAAAATAGATTTAGATTTCTATGGCTGAAATTGCAATTTACCTCCTTGCATTTTCAGATGTTTCAGCAATAAAAGTGTACACTTCATGTTTTGATTGGCTAATAAATCCATATACCCCACCGTTCAACATGCAACATTTAAGATTCCAACGATTTGGAAATAATGTGATTTTTTTTGACAAGGTACTAACAAATTTGTTAAAGTTATTATTAGTACCTGTCTTGGCATGGGTACTAATGTATTCTATATGCAAAACTGTTGCATTAGTTTTCTTCATTGTTAAACAATCATAACCTTGTATTTTTGTGATGACTATAGTTTGCAAAGTTGGAAAAAATATTTGATTGGCTATTGTTGTTTACCCTCTTATTGTTGCCTTGAATGGAGACAAACATTAAATATAGAACTAGATATCAACCATACCTAAATTAAATGGATTGAGTATGGCCCATACTTTAAGACCAATCAAATAGACAATATTATTGCAAAAGTCAATATTTAAATCAATTTTAAAATGACATTTCCTATAGACAATCTTAACAAATCTCATGAATCTCATGAAATCTTATCTACTAGAATAGTAATCTTTTCGTTGCCATATGGTGACTAAATTCATTAAGTCCTACTTCGTGGGCATTCTCATTGCCATTTTCATGAGTTTTGTATTCAACACGAGATTGACGAGTCTGTGGCTCAGTCTTCTAGCAGCGTAGGCCTCTTGCACTACACTCGTGCTACATTTTTCTCTCCATTGACTGGATTTTGTAAGCTCAGAGGGCCAAAGACCTCACTGCCACCCATTAGATATGGACAAAAGAAACACTAGTCCTAATTTCATTATTTCATATTGTTCTGCTCATAATGGGCTCTGTTGATGTTTCTTGGAGGGGTTGTTGATTGCAAGAATTTCAAAGGGCAAAATTTAACAAATTCAATGAAATTCTCAGAGTGTTTGTTCTAGACCTTGGTGAGATTTGTGTTGTTGTTGCCCATTTGTTGGGTATCCTGTTGTCCAAAAGATGAACAAAAATCCCTCCTGGATTTCAAGCGAGGTCTTCACAACCCTTTTAGTCGACTGAAAACATGGAGTGATTCCACCAGCTATTGTACTTGGGAAGGAATCAAATGTCATAATATAACAAAGCACGTCATTCAGTTGGATCTCTACAATCCTTTGTGGAATTTAACTAGTGGTGTTTGTTCTAAGATCTATCCTGGCTCACTTTCTGTTGAGAGTAATAAAACATACATTATTTCTCTTCTATTTTATCTAAAGATGTTAGAATTCTTCGATCTGAGCTACAATGCCTTCATTGGTGTTGGCGTCCCTCAACAACTCCATAGGCTAAAATATTTGCAATATTTCAAGTTGTCAAATGCTGGATTTGTGGGAAAAGTTTCCAGGGACTTAGGCAACATGTCCACGTTGTACTTCTTGGACCTTTCTACTAGTTACTACATTTCCTCTTTCAAAATCACAATTGATGACATGGAGGTATGGATTGGAAACCTAAGAGATTTAGAGATTGAGAGCATGTAAGAAGACATCACAGAGTTCCCTATGATCCATGTTTTCTATAGTAGTTGATCTTCTATCATATGAGACAATGTGTGACCAACTCATTGTTTTCTTGTTTGATTATTAAAAATTTTGTATTCTTATTTTTATGAATTTGTTTATATTAAAGAAACCACAAATTGATTGATTAGTTGCATAAAAGAGTGGATCAATGCTTCTAGTAGTTAGTAGTACCAATCTAGAGTGGTACCTTATAGAGTCTTTTGAAATATATTAGCTACCACCCCATCCTAAGGAAGGAGTCCCCACACTACCCTAATGTAGGTCTTGATATGGTAGTTGGGATCACCCTTTCCTTTAAAATTTGTACAATTTTAAGGAGAGGATGTGGTAGTGTGACTATATGAATGTCGTAGTCAAGAGGCTCCTTTAAATTCAATGTATGTTCTTAAGAGGGGTTTATGTGTAGAGGGGTAAATATTCCTCCAAACATTAGCCTTACAGGTGGTTCTTGGTGTGCTTGTTGCATTTGAAAGGGTATGTTAGATTTTTTATGTCCAGAGAGAGTTGGATAACTAGATGGCATCGTGTTTATGTTTTGAAAATTGGGTGGCATTATTTATGGTTGAAGCTACATCATAGGAGTCCCACCTATTTTATTTAAACTTGTCACATTGAATGATTAGGGCAAGGGAGCCATGAATGTTTCATTACTTGTCTTACGAGAATGGAAATTTAGATGGAGGGGGTTTTGGGCTGCTCCTTGGTTAATCTTTTCGATGACACTTCACATGTCATGAATCTTTCAATTTGATATGTTATTCTCTAGATGGATCACCTTGTTGTCCATTTTGGTGGTTATTTTCCTATAGCTTGTTATGGGTTGCTCTTGTTGATTGGTCTCAAATTGACCACACTCTTGGCATGGCTTGGGTTGGCCATGTTGAATGATCATGCTTTTGTATGTCAAGTTGTAAAAACTAAGAATCTATAGGGCTTTTGTTGGCTAGCCTTTGAATTTGAGTCTTTAGAGTCTAATTGATTTGAGATCAAAGCTATATCGGATCTAAAGTTGTGCTATTTTCATTAAGGGGAATTCCTAGGCTTAGATTCTATGTGATTTTTTTCCTAGTTTGGCGGTGTAGGAAACACTACAAAATAAATGTGATGAACATGGAAGAAAAAGACTAAAGTTGAATGGAAGAAGTGGATGGAAATGTGAAAGAGCCCATACTGAAAGGATTTGTTGAAGCAATAGAAATGCAATGAGACTCTACTAGAAACTTTTTGCACCTCACATGTCAAGCTCACCAAAATATGGTGAACCTAGTGTCCACAATAGGATGAATATGAATATGAGATCAAAGCAATGGAAACATAAAAGGCTCAACCAAAAGATTTTTCACTTCATGTTAGGATCACTAAAAATGAATTGTAACTAGAATGTGACTTAAAAGAAACAAAAGTGAGTCATATTCTAGATAGCACATGCACCACACCCTTGCTGAAGGAATCAACTAAATCACTCCTAACTTTCTAAGGAAAGCTAACTAGGTAAGGGTGAATATGATTGATTACTCTATTCATGTGGAAGACGAGCATTATGGGTGATAATATTGTTGTCTCGTATGTTTGCATATTGAATTTTTGAGTTTGTGTACCTCATGATGAGACCAAGGGTTTCCTTAATGTTTTCCTATATTTGTTGTTTTATTTAAAAATGTTGTTTTATTTCAATACCTTGTAGAAAAATTAAGGTCTTGTTTGATGTTTGTTTATGAATGAAAGTTGAATGTTTGTATGCCTCGTGATGAAACTAAGGGACTAAATGTTTGAAGTCTTTGAATGAATTTCTAGTGCAATTAATCCTAAATGAATGAATGCACCTCTTAATTATTTTTTGATTTCTAATTATCTAATTAATTATGAAAGGAAATATGTGTACAATTTTACATGAATTTCCATAATGTAATTTAAGTATATTATTGTTTGTTTTTCAAGATTTAAGTTCTAATCTAAATTGGAAACTATTCTAAGAAAAATAGGAAAGTTATTCTAAAAATTAAATAACTCTATTTTAACTCTAAATCCTATGAAGAGAAAGACAAAACAATGTTTTACTTATTCAAGATGAAAATGTGAGCTAATTACTAATAAAGCAATAAAGAGCCTATAATACTAGTTTCTAATGCTAGGCTATGTCCTCAGTGGTCTTGTGGTAACTATCTCCTCCTCTACAATAGTGGGGCCCTCTTGGTAATAGGGATAAAAATAGGGACATAAGGGAATGAAAAAGTGGCTTAGAAGTAATAACAAGTTTGAAAAAATAAGGAAGGCATGATCCTTGTATGATCCTACAAATATAGAGGGGTTGCTATGCATAAGCTTGACTAAGGAATGAATACATGAAAACAACCTCCTAAAGGAAAAGCTTTGAAGATTTGCAAAAACTAAAATTAAAAGAAATAAATTAAGAGACAAGGCCTATGAAGAAGCTTGTGAAAAAGCTTGTAAAGAAGCTTTTGTGAATTCAAGATGATAAACAATGAAGAGGTGAGGGGTATTTATAGGTAGAAATGAGGGGGAAGAGAAGAAGAGATAATATCAAAATAATTAGTTAACTCGACAAGAAATAGAAATAATCGCATGACAAGATGAATAGATAAGAACAAAACTAGATGAAATTTCAAGAAAACTAAACGAAAACAAGAGTGAAATCAAAGAGAAAATGGAAATAATTTAGAGTATATAATATTTAGTCATGAGTTCACAATAGAAAGAAAGTGAGAAAAAGATGAGTTGGCATAAAAAGATGGGAGTTAAAACGGGCTAAAATTTAAGAAGAAAAACTAAATTACAAGTTAATTTATGCATCCAAAAATGAGAGGGTCATCCCTTTTAGAACCAAGTTCTTCCCTTTTTCTATTTAAGGTCACCTGGGAGACCTTAAAAGTTAAAAGGGTGACCCTAAGAAGAGGATTTGGAATGGTTCATTAGGAAAATGTGAGGTTTGGGAACTTAATTTGGGGGTTCAAGAAGATGGTTAAGGAGTGGAAAAACACAAGGGACATGTCACCATTTTCCTTACCAAGTTTCTTGTAAATAATCTCGTAGTCATATCCCTACATCTTTGATAGTCATTTTTGTTGTTTAGAGAGGACACCCTTTGCTATAAAACATTTTAAACTATGATAATATATTTTTTTATAGAACTTGTGGTCCAAAAGCCAAGGATTCCATTGTTCAAGGATAACATATTTAGGATAGCCAACATTTACTTTTCATATCTCAATTTAGCTATATTTTTCCCGTTCAATTACTTGTGGTGAAGTCTAGGGACTAGCCTTCTCGCGTCAACACCACACCTATGCATGTACATTAGAGGCATCGCATTCTAAAATAAAGAGTTTGTTAAAATTAGGTTGGGCGATTTTGACTTACTTATAGGACACCTTCATTGATACAAACTAGTTCAAGGAGTTCTTTTTTAGTAATGTTGTTAAAGACCCAATAGTTTTAAAATAATTACACAAACTTGTGATAACATTATAGACACCTAAAATTGACTCATCATTGCTTCATCCATAATCAAGTCATCACTCTTTGAGATATTCAATATAAAAATAAATAGGCTCGAATGACCACCTTGATCAAAAGTTATGGCCTCCAAAAATTCCTACATTAGAAGAGGAGAAAACTAGGTCTTTGATTTAATGCTTTTCCTTAGTTGTTTGTAGGCCTACACTTTTAATAGTGTGAAGTTAGTGTTCTTAATTTAGAGTGTGAAGGTAGTGTCCTTAAATCAGAGGATCCAATCTAGGCCTTTCAAGGGATTTGGTACTATATGTAGCACATGTGAAAGGAGCTTGGAGGAGCCCTATCTTTTCTACTCTCTTGCTTGTGAGGTGGCACATGTTCAAATGAAAAAAATAGTAAAATTGTGACATAACCAATGCTATCCATTTTATCTAATAATTAATTAAAATTATTTTTCTTTTTGATATTGTAACATACTATTTGTATTTTTGAATTGAATATGTAATTTTAATAATTATTTTTAGTAATTTTCCTTAATTATCCATTTTTGTATAAATAACGTGCATTTTTTATAATTCAAAATTGGACATGTAATGTAGTTTGAGTTTTTAAAACGTTTATTAAAAATCAACTATCTATAGTAATTTGTTCTTAATTGCTGACTTTTTAGAGAACATGTATTATAAAACATTTTATGAACGGTGAAAAAGGTCAAATGACCTCTTACATGGTGCACAGTTCGATCCTTACTCACGCAATTTAGAGTCTTTAATAATGGCCCACATGAGTAATAGCCACGCATGACAATAATTTGTTAAATAGGACATTCAGCTGTGAGCCTCCATGAAGGGCAGGCGAACATGGAGTTTTTCTTGGGACAGTTAGTCCAAACTCTTCGGCGATATCCACCTCGCCCTCTACAGTCCAGTCAAAGCAATGAAGCAGCTGAGCAAGTGCCAACTCAACAACAGAAAGACCCATGGAAATCGCAGGGCATCCTCTTCTTCCTGTTCCGAAGGGTAGCAAATCGAAGTCCTGACCTCTCACATCCTTATTACTGCCCATAAACCGGTCGGGCTTGAACTGATGAGCATCTTCCCAAAGCTTTTCATCCCTTCCCATCGCCCACACATTCACAAACAACCTCGTCTTTGGCGGAACGAAATATCCTCCCACGCTGCAGCCTTCCATCGACTCGTGCGGAATGAGCAAAGGAAACGGCGGATGAAGTCGAAACGTTTCTTTCACCACGCATCGCAAGTAGTCGAAGCTCATGACGTCACTTTCCCTTATTATGTGATCTCTGCCGACTACTAATTCCATCTCTTGCTGTGCTCGTGCCAGTGTAGCAGGATTCCTCAGCAGCTCACTCATTGCCCATTCTACTGCTGTTGAGGATGTTTCTATTCCCGCATTTAACATATTCTGCACAATTTTGTTTATTTTCTGTGAGTAAATACACATTTCATATGGTGACATTAGCAAACAGAATAGCTTATTACAAAGCTGATCTTGATTCTTAAACTTACAAAGATGATTGCTTTGATATGGACCCGTGAGATTGTTTGGCCATCCGTCTCGGCCATGTCGAGCATCACGTCTACCATGTCTTTCACGCGATCTTCTTCCTTCGCTTTTCCTTTTCCCAATCTACGACCAATGTGCTCATCGATTACTTTCTCAGCAAATCCATCGAATATTTTGTGAAGGGCCTGCATGCGACGACGGATTCCTTGCAAGTCGATACAGTCGAGAGCAGGAATAAAATCGCCAAGGCAAAATGCACCGACCACAGCAAATATATCTTCAATCATTTGTTTGAAGCCATGCCCTCCACTCAATTCGTTGTCAGAGTACGTCCTGCTGGCAAACATTCTGCAGGTAATATTTCGAGTAAGGGAGGTGAGCGTCTTCTTCACATCCACACATTGCGCTCCACGCCTGCTTTCCTCTCAGATGGAGGCGATCGTGGCAGAAACTTCTTCCTCTCTCACGAATCTGAAAGAATCGATTCTCCTCACTGTGAGCAGCTCCACCGTGCAAAGCTTTCTCATCTGCCTCCAGTCCGCTCCATAGGGCACATACACCACGTCTTGATGATCATAGCATAAGTATCTCCCCAATGTACAGTTTGGTCTGGTTGCAAAGACCAAATCATGCGTTTTAAGGAACTCTTTTGCCATGGCAGGAGAAGACACCACAACCGTGGGAACGGAGCCCAAACGGAGAAACATAATGGGTCCGTATTTCTTTGCCAGCGCCGCGAGACCCTGATGAGGAAGGTTTCCCAACGATAGGCCATGGACGTGGTCCTGGAGGCAATTTCAATTTGCTTGCATTGCTCCTTAGCTTATTCACAAAGCAGTAGAAGAAGCAGAAAATCCCAAGTGCAATAGTCACGGCCTCATTAAGGGAGCATGTCAGCGATTCCATGCTATGAGAAAAGGAAAAGCCACAAGCCTACAATCAATGGAAACCCATTAACCAACCCTTTTATCAGACACGAGCAGGTGTAACGGGGCCCTCCACCACACAATTGCCACAGTCAATAATAAAATATCGCCGGACAATATGAGGTGAAGATTCATTCCAGAAAACATTGAGTGCATGAAGTCCGTTTCAAACAGAGGTTATTTGAGCCTCTTTAGGGAATTGCTGTAAAATAAAACGGGACGTAGCATCACCCGTGCATCCCGTGACTGACAGCCTCGTACGTTCCCAATTTTAACGACAAACTATACAAGTTCGATCAACATCGACAGGCTGGCAGTAAAATAGCTTTAGATTTCTGTGGCTGAAATTGCCTTACGTTTTCAGACCTTCAGCAATAAAAGTGCACGCTTCATGTTCTGATTGGCTAATAAATCCCTTCATTTTAATGGATGCAAGCAATGAATGCAACTGTGACTTTAGCTCATACCCAAAATCAATTCAGTTGAATATTCCCATAGGTAAAAGATCAAATCAATTTGATATTTGTCCAAGTACAAATTGAATGGGTATAGTCAATAATAAAATTAAAAAAATCAACACCACCATACACAAAAAATCAATAAATATTTCAAACAACACACTCATTGAATATGCCAAATGCATAACAAAATCAATTAAAATCGGTACTAGTAACATACATGAAATGAAATGAAATAGAAGTCAAAAGAATATTTATGACAAACACTAAGACACCTTGTCATACACAGAACGCCTTAACCAACCGGTACATTGTAAGCGACCCGCTGGTCGACAACCTGTACAGCCAGGCAAAGACAATCGACGGGATGTCGACAGACTGTACGGCACGAATGGTCAAAAGGCACCCAGTCGGTTTGGTCACTAGGTTTTGTCGACTGGAAGAATCGACTCATAAATAATATACCTTCATAAAAATATATTTACATTGGTTTTATTGGTTATTTCAATACTTCCTCCTATAGAGAAGAGGCTATTCGTCCGTCATGAATTTGTCCACGCAGAGAGGATGCTCATAAATGTTGTGGAATTTGGCTGTGTTTATTCAGTCACCTTGGTGATGCTCCAACAGTTCAAGGTAGAGTATTGCTGTCGAAATCATCAATAGATTATTCCCAAGCATGTTAGGTTTTAATGAAGTTATAAAGACAAGCTCCATACACAAAGAGAACAGAAAAAAAAATGTCATAAAATTAGCTCCTACTTTCCCTGGTTTTAACATCATTGGTTATTTAGCATATGCGATGGTTATTGATTTACATCACTATCATATGTTATAATGATGTTGGTTCCTCTGGCCTAAAGCTAGCTACAGATGTGTGAGATTGTTACTCTCTTGTTATGATCTTCTTTCATCTTCAACCACATGAACAGCAACTAATGCCTTCATATCCCCGGGATTAAAGTTGAGACACCGGGACACTTTCAGATACAGAAATATCTATATGTCGACCTGGCGCCATAGTAACCACCATGTGTGTTTCATCATCATATATGGGTCATCCTCTGTCAACCTGTTTTTAGTCATTTAACACAATATGGAGCAACGACAGGAAGTTTATCATGTCCTTGCTTGGTCAGTATATATTTTTATGAGTTATAGCTCTTTAGGGCTTCAACTTCCATAGGTAGCATACTTGCTTCCATAAACAGAATAGAGTAAGACACCTTGTTTCTAATTTTATTGTTAATGATAAACTAATTTTAAATTTTCTCAATTAAATTCAACCATATAGATCCCTTATGTAATGTGATTGTTTGAGGAGATTTGATTGCTCATTATAACATGGTAGTGAAATGCTTGAAGTTAACTAGGAACAAGCTTCATTACTGGCAAGATGATTGCACTATGTGAATGGAAACCTTGTAGATAATGGAATAGATCAATAGAAAAATACAGCCTCAATAGTTCATATAATGATAGATTGGACTCGACTGATGGGTCATCAATGTCAGAGAGTAGTAGTTGGAAGGACTCTTTATATTCCTACCTATAGTCTGGTTGGCTCATTCGATTGATCAGGACCACTATTGAGTGTCATATGGGTAAAACTACTTTCCTTTCTTCTTTCTACATCTATCCAACTTAATTTTTTCATACAAAAAACCCTACATGATGGATCCACTCTTCCTTTCTACTTTTTCTTTGTCTTTTCTCCCTTTTTATCAATACCTTTTTCAAATGACATTTTGGCATAAAATATAAAACCTGCACTTTATATTTATAGCTGTAAGTAAGTATTACTTTCTTTAAAGCAAAATATTCAATTTTGATGAGATTATGTGTTACAAAATTGCTTATTGAAGAAACTACTTCACCTTATAGAGATATGCACAGCTAAATTTTTGATTGACCTTAACCAATCACCAAATTTACTTCTAAATCTGCATAAAAAATAGAAGTAGTTGATTTAGGTTACTGTCTTTCTTCATTCATTTCCTCAATTATTAAATTTAATGTACTACGCTCTCTATCAATAAGTTCCAATATAATTATACTTTCAATCTCTATCTTAGAAATTGTTCTATAAGCAAGAACAATGCAGTCCATGCCAAACCTAAACATACTTTTCCTTCAAGGAATTTCAGGTAACCCAAGTCAAAACCTTACACCAAGTTTGGTTCTACCTTCATATCAATTAAACTTAAGGAAGTGGACACTTATGGTAACAATGCCACTAAACATACTACTCAGGTTTCTCAATTCCATTCTCAAAATATATCAACAATATCCTATCATGAGACTACATGACCCCCTAGTCATATTGCTCATTTGTGACAGTTTTCTAGTTTGCCTCAACATTCATATCAACCAGAGAAATGACTTCTTTTGGTCACTTATCCACCACAAAAATTGGCATCAGGATTCAATACTAGAATTATGAAATTTGTCATCAAAGGACCCTCATGTATGAACTTCCAAGATGACACAAAAACCCCTTGCTAAGAAGCATTGTATTTAGACACATGGTTGTTGTCCCAAATAATGATCAAGTTGTCTTCTTCCCTATTTACATCAGCTACAGATTCATATGCAATATATATGTCTACATTGAAACATTGAATGGACATGTCATTATAATAGTTTAAGTATTTTGTCATGCTTGTGTTTCTAAAATAACTACTGGTTATACAAAACTTTAAAAAAAGGTACTTCATTGGTCACTTAGACAGATGTTTTCAATCTTATCCATCTAATTATATAAAACTCACATAAGTCAATTCTTAATTTTAAAACTATTATTTTATTTCTAATTCCAAAATTTATTAATATTATTTTTAAACATTAAAATTTCACTATCAAATTCTAAATTGAATGCAAATTATATACACTTTTTTTATATATATTTGAACACATAAATCACGACCATTATCATTTTCCCAACCTCAAAGTTTGCTTTCACGGTCATAGTTTAACAGTACTTCAGTTCATTTCTTTTTTCCAGTTTTCACATTTTAGAGTGTCAACTCTGTATGAATCTTAGTCATGAAATCTGTAAAATTGTAATTACCATCATCATGATAATACTGATTGTGACACTCAACTACACCCATTTCCCACATATCTAAATCCCCAACCTCTGTGTTAGCGTCTAAGGTACTATTAGCAGAAGACAAAAAACTCTCCCCTAAAGCTCCATTTGTACAAACTTCAATATAAATTATTATTAGTGTTAGTATTACCAATAGGTATGCCAAGCTCATCATCAGAGGCATCTAGCAGATAACTCAACTCACCACAAACATACCCATTAAGAGCACCTCCATTATTTTAATGACATTTGCATTTTAACTCACAACCCAATGGGCTTCAAAGCCTACAACTACTACTGCTCATGGAAAATGCTTAATCACTCTGAACACAACGACTAGCACAAGAATAAGAACAATAAGAAGAAGATAATCTTGCTAACAGATGATCAACAAAGATTTCCTCCTCCAACCTCTCCATCATAACTGTAACTTCTTCATTTATTTCTTGTTGGGTTTCCTGGGCTTCTTCTTCTCTAAGTATTAAATCTAAAAACTCCATGTTTTTGCCTTATTACATTTTGAAGCAGATATTCAGGAGTTAATAACACAATTGTACATTGAAGAGATAAATTAATGCATTCAAAAATTTTAGAAGCCTTGGATGCAAAACCAATTAAGTTTTCAGAGCCTTCGTGCTCAAAGATTTCATTTCTTGACATACTCCATGCATACTTATTACATATATAATGTTTCTCTACCATGACAAAAACTACATCCAGGAAACAAAGGATGGACCTTGAAAGAATTTGCAACTATTGAACTGCTTAAGAATTTGGGATCTTTAGTGAAGTTTTCTAATTGGTGAAGGTGTTAGACTATTGGCAAAAGCATAGAGATGAGATTCAGACTCAAAACAATTCATTAACCAAGCCAACTCAAAATTAGGAAAAGACTTAGTTGCTTCCAATAAGGTCACTAACTTGCAAATGAGGGTTTCTTTCTTTCATTTTAAAGTGGCCAAATCTAATGCTTAGACCTAGAGATCAATTAAATCTAGTTTTAGGCCACTTAGAACTCAAACGCGGAAGTTGTATGACTACCTTGGTGAGTCTCATAACTCTGGTCTAGAATCCCAAAATCCTAGAGAAAAATGATGACTATAGTAAGCATTAAAGATGATTGCATACCTAGGAATTTGGGAATTCAGATTGCATTGATGTTAAGGCTTACCGTTTGAAAGTTGCACAGAAAAAAAAAATCTTTGACTCAAAGAAATGACTAATTATGGAGTCTTTGAACTTGGGCATCTAAGCATTCTCAATGTACCGAAACACTAATTCACAAAATATGTTTATACTTTTCAAGATTTTTATATCTCTTATCCTCTTTATGATTTACATTTTTCAGTGTTTGAAATAACTTGTCCAGCTGATTTCATTATAAAGGGTGAATTTCGGCAATGATACCCTCACAAATGAAACTAAGTAGTTCCTCTATGGCTTTTTCTTTTATGCAGTCTAATTCAGTGTCCAATAGCTTTATCAAAATAATTATAGGTATTTGATTTTTTATCTTTAGAAAATCAATCAAAATGTCAAATTTGTCAAAATGTCTAATTGATTTGAGATCAGAGCTATATTGGATCTAAAGGTGTGCTAGTTTTGTTAAGGGAAAGTTCTCTTAGACTCTATGTGATTTGTCCTAGTTTGAGGGTGTAGGAGACAATAAAAAATAAATGAGATGAACATGGAATTGAAAGATGAAATTTGAATGGAAGAAATGCATGGAAATGTGAAAGAGTCCATCCCAAAAGGATTTGTTGAAGCAATTGAAATGCGATGAGACTCTACTAGAATTTTTTTCACTTCACATCAAGTTCACCAAAATATTGTGAACCTAGTGTCAACAAAAGGATGAATATGAAAATGGGATAGAAGCAATGGAAACTCAAAAGGCTCAACCAAAATCTTTTTCACTTCATGTTAGGTTCACCAAAATATATAATATAACTAGAATGTGACTTCGAAAAAACACAAGTAAGTCAGATTTTAGATAGCACATGCACTACACCCTTGCTAAAGGCATCAACTAAATCACTCCTAAATTTATAAGGAAAGATAACTAGGCAAGGGTGAATAGGATTTATTATGCTATTCATGTGGAAGAAGAACATCATGGGTGACAGTGTTGTTATGTTGTATGTTTGAATGTTGAATTTTTAAGTTTGTTTACCTCATGATGAGAACAAGGGTTTCCTTGATGTTTTCATATATTTGTTGTTTGATTTGAAAATGTCGTTTGATTTCAATACCTTGTGGAAAAATTAAGGGCTTGTTCGATGTTTGTTTTTGAATGAAAGTTGAATGTTTGTATGCCTTGTGATGAAATTGAGGGACTGGATGAGTTTGAAGTGTTTGAATAAATTTCTAGTGTAATTAATCCTAAATGAATAAATGCACCTCTTAATTATTTTTTGATTTTTGATGATCTAATTACCATGAAAGGATATATGTGTACAGTCTTACATGAATTTCCCTATTGTAATTTAAGTATATTATTGTATGTATTTTAAGATATAAGTTCTAATCTAAATTTGCAACTATTCTAAGAAAAATAGGAAAGTTGTTTTAAAAATTAAATAACTCTATTTTAACTCTAAATCTTATCAAGAGAAAGACAAAACAATGTCTTACTTATTCAAGACGAAATGCGAGCTAATTACTAATAAAGCAATAAAGAGCCTATAATAATAGTTTCTAGTGCTAGGCTATGTCCTTAAAGGTCTTGTGATAACTATCTCCTTGTCTACAATAGTGGGGCCCTCTTGGCAATAGGGATAAAAATAGGGACATAAGGGAATGAAAAAGTGGCTTAGAAGTAATAACAAGTTTGAAAGAATAAGGCAGGCATAATCCTTGTGTGAGCATAAAAATATAGAGGGGTTGATATGCATAAACTTTACTAAAGAAGGAATACATGAAAACAACCTTCTAAAGGAAATGCTTTGAAGCTTTGCAAAAACTAAAACTAAAAGAAATAAACTAAGATACAAGGCCTATGAAGAAGCTTGTAAAGAAACTTTTGTGATTTCAAGATGATATATAATGAAGAGGTGAGGAGTATTTATAGGTAGAAATGAGAGGGAAGAGAAGAGAATATAAGGTCAAAAGAATTAGTTAACTCAACAAGAAATAGAAATAGTCGCATGACTAGATGAAGAGATAAGAACAAAACTAGAATAAATTCCAAGAAAACTAAAATAAAAGAAGAGTGAACTTAAAGTAAATATGGAAATACTTTAGAATTGGTAATATTTAGTCATAAGTTTACAATAGAAAGAAAGTGAGAAAAAAGATGAGTTGGTATAAAAAATGGGCTAAAATTTAAGAAGAAAAACTAAAATACAAGTTAATTTATGCATCTAAAAATGAGCTTGGGTCATCCCTTTTAGGACCATGGTCTTCCTTTTTGCTAGTTAAGGTCATGTGAGTGACCTTTAAAGTTAAAGAGATGACCCTAAGAAGAGTATTTGGAATGGTTCATTGGGAAAAATGTGAGGTTTGGTAACTTAATTTGGGGGTTCAAGAAGATGGTTGAGGGGAAAAACACAGTGGACATACCACCAAGAGTTCATCTACTGAGATGGGTGTAATTCACACCTACATGTCCATTAATAACATATAGTTAATATAATCATTGACTGCCATGTAGGCCTAATGTGATCTTAGTACTTATAGTACTTGAGGCTTGAGTAGTGAGTTGGGAGGTAAATAAATCTAAACCTAATAAGTGCTCAAAATTGACCTATCTAGTGGAATATGTCCATAGACTGTGGATCTAGCTCTAACTGTTGAATGATATCTCTAACTATAGCGTTTGTAGTCCATTCATTATAAATAGCATCTATCCAATTTGGAACCAATATAGAAAGAGAAAAGATGGACCTTGCGTATTAATATTAGTAGGAGAGGGCAGCTGCCATAACATTTTCCTTACCTTTCTTGTAGATAATCTTGTAGTCATATCCCTACATCTTTGATAGTCATGTTTGTTGTTTAGAGAGGACACCCTTATAAAAAATTTCAAACTATGATAGTATATTTTTATTTAGAACTTGTGGCCCAATAGGCAATGATTCCATTGTTTAAGGATAACATAAAGGATAGCCACCATTTACTTTTCATATGTCAATTTAGCTATATTTTTCCCATTCAATTACTTGTTGGTGAAGTCTAGGGACTAACCTTCTTGCATCAACACCACACTTATGCATGTGTTAGTGGCATCACATTACAGAATAAAGGGTTTGTTAAAATTAGGTTCCAGGCCAAGACTAGAGTGGAACACACGGCAATGTTGATTGAATTATAGAGGACCCCTTCATTGATTCAAACTAGTTCAAGGAGTTCTTTTTTAGTAATGTTGTCAAAGACCCAATAATTTTACCATAATTACACACAAAGTTGTAATAGTACTATAGACACCTAAAATTGACTCATCAACACTTCAACCATAATCAGGTCATCACTTAATGAGATATTCAATCTAAAAATAAATAGGCTCAAATGACCACCTAGATCAAAAGTTATGGCCTCCAAAAATTCTTACATTAGAAGGGGAGAAAACTAGGTCTTTGATTTAATGCTTTTCCTATGTTGTTTGTAGGCCTATACTACTAATAGTGTGAAGGTAGTGTTATTAAATCAGAGGGCCCACTCTAGGCCTTTCAAGGGATTTGGTACTATCTATAGCACATGCAAAAGGAGCTTGTAGAAGCCTTATCTTTTCTATTCTCTTGGTTGTGAGGTGAGACATGTTCAAATGAGAAAAATAGTAAAACTGTGATATAACCAATGTTGTACATTTTATCTAATAATTAATTAAAATTATTTGTCTTTTTAGAATTGTAACATATTATTTGTATTTTTGAATTGAATATGTAATTTTAATAATTATTTTTAGTAATTTTCCTTAATTGTCCATTTTTCTTAATAACGTGCATTTTTTATAATTCAAAATTGGACATGTAATGTAGTTTGAGTTTTTAAAACGTTTATTAAAAATCAACTATCTATAGTAATTTGTTCTTAATTGCTGACTTTTTAGAGAACATGTATTTTAAAACGTTTATGAACGGTGAAAAAGTAAAATGACCTCTTACATGGTGCACAGTTTCATCGTAGTGGCACTGTATAATGGATACTGACAAATTTACTCGAATAATTTAGAGTCTTTAATGATGGCCCACATAAGTAATAACCACGCAAAGACACCTATAGACAATACTTTGTTAAATAGGATATTCAGCTGTGAGCCTCCATGAAGGACAGGCGAACAGGGGAGTTTTTCTGGGGACAGTTAGTCCAAACTCTTCGGCGACATCCACCTCGCCCTCTACAGTCCAGTCAAAGCAATGAAGCAGCTGAGCAAGTGCCAACTCAACAACAGAAAGACCCATGGAAATCGCAGGGCATCCTCTTCTTCCTGTTCCGAAGGGCAGCAAATCGAAGTCCTGACCTCTCACATCCTTATTACTGCCCATAAACCGGTCGGGCTTGAACTGATGAGCATCTTCCCAAATGTTTTCATCCCTTCCCATCGCCCACACATTCACAAACAACCTCGTCTTTGGCGGAACGAAATATCCTCCCACGCTGCAGCCTTCCATCGACTCGTGCGGAATGAGCAAAGGAAACGGCGGATGAAGTCGAAACGTTTCTTTCACCACGCATCGCAAGTAGTCGAAGCTCATGACGTCACTTTCCCTTATTATGCGATCTCTGCCGACTACTGATTCCATCTCTTGCTGTGCTCGTGCCAGTGTAGCAGGATTCCTCAGCAGCTCACTCATTGCCCATTCTACTGTTGTTGAGGATGTTTCTATTCCCGCATTTAACATATTCTGCACAATTTTGTTTATTTTCTGAGTAAATACACATTTCATATGGTGACATTAGCAAACAGAATAGCTTATTACAAAGCTGATCTTGATTCTTAAACTTACAAAGATGATTGCTTTGATATGGACCCGTGAGATTGTTTGGCCCTCCGTCTCGGCCATGTCGAGCATCACGTCTACCATGTCTTTCACGCGATCTTCTTCATTCGCTTTTCCTTTTCCCAATCTACGACCGATGTGCTCATCGATTACTTTCTCAGCAAATCCATCGAATACTTTGTGAAGGGCCTTCATGCGACGACGGATTCCTTGCAAGTCGAGACAGTCGAGAGCAGGAATAAAATCGCCAACGCAAAATGCACCGGCCACAGCAAATATCTCCTCAATCATTTGTTTGAAGCCATGCCCTCCACTCAATTCGTTGTCAGAATACGTCCTGCTGGCAAACATTCTGCAGGTAATATTTCGAGTAAGGGAGGAGAGCCTCTTCTTCACATCCACACATTGCGCTCCACGCCCGCTTTCCTCCCAGATGGAGCCGATCATGGCAGACATTTCTTCCTCTCTCACGAATCTGAAAGAATCGATTCTCTTCACTGTGAGCAGCTCCACCGTGCAAAGCTTTCTCATCTGCCTCCAGTACGCTCCATAGGGCACATACACCACGTCTTGATGATCATAGCATAAGTATCTCCCCAATGTACAGTTTGGTCTGGTTGCAAAGACCAAATCATGCGTTTTAAGGAACTCTTTTGCCATGGCAGGAGAAGACACCACAACCGTGGGAACGGAGCCCAAACGGAGAAACATAATGGGTCCGTATTTCTTTGCCAGCGCCGCGAGACCCTGATGAGGAAGGTTTCCCAAGAGATGGAGATTCCCAACGGCAGGCCATGGACGTGGTCCTGGAGGCAATTTCAATTTGCTGCCATTGCTCCTTAGCTTATACACAAAGCAGTAGAAGAAGAAGAGAATCCCAATTCCAATAGTCACGGCCTCATTCAGGGAGCAAGTCAGCGATTCCATGCTTTGAGCAAAGTGAATGAAGTCAGAAACGTCTTAGTGAGTGAAACAGACTCCAATGGATCTTTTTATAGTTTATAATGTCTGGTGACCTGATTTTGGGTCTACATGTAATTGATACTCCGAGTATGCAAGAGTCATCTAACTGTGCTTCTAATATGAGACATACATACCCTAAGTATGCAAGAGCCACCTAACTGTACTTCTAATATGTGCTTCTAATATGAGGAATATATACCCTAAGTATACAAGAGCCACCTAACTGTGCTTCTAATATGAGGCATACATACCCTACCCCCTAACTGTGATTCTAATATGAGGCATACATACACTAAGTATGCAAGAGCCACCTAACTATGCTTCTAATATGAGGCATACATACCCTACCCCCTACAGGGTTTGAAAGGCTTTGAACTTGTGAGCTCTCTTTCAAAAAGGCAAAATTTTCACCAACATACCAACTCAGGCTCTATAAAAAATGCAAAAGATAAACAATGCAAAATAGCAAGTACATATAGATGAGAGAGGTTGAGTTGATTTAGAAGTCGACTGCAACACTCAATTACAGATAGAAGAAGGTTTCCACAAAGTGTCAAAAGTATATCAACATGTATCTTTGGAGAGTTGTGTCAAACTCTGTAAGTCAACAAACAACCCACTTATTTACCCATGTGAAATCAAATATACACCAACCAAAAAAAAAAAGTCACAAGCCTACAATCAATGGAAACCCATTAACCGACCCTTTTATAGACATGAGGATGTGTAACAGGCCCCACCACACAATTGTCACAGTGAATAATAAAATATCACTAAACGGGTTCAAATTACCGGACAATATGAGATGAAGATTCGTTCCAGAAAACTTTGAGTGCATAAAGACCGTCCCAAACAGAGGTTATTTGTGCCTCTTTAGGGAATTGCTGTAAAATAAAAGGGGAAGTAGCATCACGCGTGCATCCCGTGACTGACTGCCTCGTACGTTCCCAATTTTAACCACAAACCATCGACAGGTGCCAGTAAAAATAGCTTTAGATTTCTGTGGCCGAAATTGGCAAATTGCCTTTCTTACGTTTTCAGACCTTTCAGCAATAAAAGAGTACGCTTCATGTTTTGTTTGGCTAATAAATCCATATACCCCACTCTTTTAACATGCAGTATTTAAGATTCCAATTATTAGTAAATAATGTGATTTTTTGACAAGGTAATAACAAATTTGTTGAAGTTACTATAAAGTTATGTAGTGTATTTTTTATTAATTTGGTGGAAGTGTGAAGTTTTGGTTTTTTTCATTAGTGAAAATAATTGAAGACTTTGGAATGAAATTTTTTTTTTCAATAAGAAAATTTTCATTTAAAGTTTAAGTGGCTGTCACATGTCAACCACCTTATCTTCAATTGAAAGTTACTTTCCACTAAATTATCGATTGAAAGTTACCTTCAATTGGAAAGTCTATTTTTTTCAATCTCTATTTGATTATTAATATGTTAAAATTTTATTGTTAGTCCCCATATATAGTAAGAGAAATCCTTAGTTTATTCGTTACTCAAGGGAAATAGATTTAGCAACAATGATTTTTTCGAAAGAGGTGGCTTACATCAAAAGTATAAATTCATTCTTTATTTGCACAAACCACAAAACCACAAGAATAAAACATCAAACCTATGACCTACACTTTATTAGTGCATGCATCAACCAACTCTAATGCATGGAGAGCAATGCTACTCAATGTAGCAGCGCACATTTGTGTGAATTTAAACTATGTTTTGACCTTTTTTTGAGTGACTATACATGATACATGATGTATATCCATGTGTATTTAATGGCCAAAAGTGTATTATGTATGGAGAATAGCCAATCCCAACATCTAATGGTCAAAGGCATATAGTGTGTTTTCAAAGTAATAAATGTTTTCCATATAGACGTTCCCTGTACAAGATCATTCTACTTAAACATCATCAATTTCAATGGTCAAACAATCAATAGCAATTTTACACCTCATTCACAAAAAAATGGTAAATATTTGTCCTGAATTTATTGGTTAAAATTGACCTTTGACTATTAAAATGGATAATGACTATGAAAAACCATAGAAGATAAGGTGATAAGGACCCTTAATAATTAGTTGAAATTAAGTAATATAAATAATATAAGAAATATAATGAATATATTATAACATATAAACAAGTATTAAAAATTCTAAATATTAAAAGTAGAATGTAAATAATTATATATATTATATTAAAAGTGTAATAATTCGTTAAAAAAATTCATTATAAATTCTTAATATATAAGTATTAACCACGATATTAAGAAACTTTCGTGATATTAAGCTTTCCCTGAGTAACTGCGGCCATGTCTGAGCAGAACCAGATAAAAGTACACATATTTACCAACATAAGAGTTAAGAAGCAGTGATAGAATACCCTTCGGCAATCGCGAAGCATTCAGTATCTTCATTCAAGGCGTTTATTATGGTGGCCTTCATTAGAAAGACCTTCCATTCAAGGTTATTTCGTTACAAGTAATTTTAATCGAAGATTTTTTTGGTATTGACCAAAGCTATTTACAATGAATAGGCAGTCCTCAAGGGACTGCAGAGGGAAAAAACAACAAAACCCAAAACAAATACAAAGAAGAACAGCGAAGAGGATGAACAGGACAGATAAAGACAGCTCAAACCGAAGCAATTAAGGGCTAGGAAGTATGTGTAAAAAGGGTGGTGGAATGTTTATAAGTGGTGTTCCAAATCTTCAATAAATCGTTTTGTACAAGTCAATTGGAAAAAATTCTATTCACAATGTAGGTGTTTCCAAGGTCATGAAGCTATAGTATTTTCTACACAACATAGTATTGTATTGTGTTAGAGCCTCATGATCCCATGGGTGCCTACTTAATCTGAACTCTAATGTAATTAACAAAGGAAACAATGGGCACATGAAGGTCATTTAGGTTCAATACAAGCCTACCTAAATTTCGTAAAACTAATTATTGGACACCTTTTGGTAGTGCCATAACTCTACCTAAAGGAATCACCATCTATCTCTAAGACCACTCCATTACTATATATATATATATATATATATATATATATATATATATATATATATATATATATATATATATATATATATATATATATATATATATATATATATATATATATATATATATATATATATGTTATTACTTGAGGATTCACTATTTGAGTTTGTGTAGGAATGGTTTGGGGACTGAGATGTATAAGTGATTTTAAATCAAAGCTTTGTACAAGATGACATATTTATCACAACTCATTTAGGTCTTTTGTGTTGAGGCTTTAACATATGGGATGACAATCAAAAGTAGTTTTGAGTCAAATGTAGGTGTATGCAATTCCTTTGGTTGATAGGATAGAAATAATAACTTGGGATATAAAAATGTAACCAAAAAATAGCTACATATGATACTTGGGGAAAATAGCGAGGTATTTTAATTATAGTAGTGTATATTGAGAGATATCAATAACATAAATTTGAGAGGTAGAAGTAAAATTATAGGTGTTTATTATTAGCCCATGAATGCACATGCTATGCCAATGTTTATTAAGGGAATCCCCCAAGGATGAAAATATACAATTTGGGAGCCCATAAACTATACTATTGACCTTTCCTTTATAGTTATGATAGTTTAGGAACCAAGTTAGATAATCTACCTTTGTCTCTATGAACTTTAAGAATTACAATTTTTAATTTATAAATTCTCATCCCCTTGTTCCTTGTGCTAAGAATTTAATTTATCTTTTGAGATAATTAGTATTTATTATTCTTGATAGCTTCAGGATTTAATTGTGTGTAAGTTTTTTAACTCAATGTTTTGAATCACACTCTGTGATCCATCATCAGGAGAGCTAGAAAAGAGAATGAGAACTCCTAGCTCCCCTGATGATGGATCACGGAGTGTGATCCAAAACATTGAGTTAAAAAACTTACACATAGTTAAATCCTAAAGCTATCAAGAATATTATCATGGACTGTGGAAATTTGATGTCTATTATAGTATTTATTAATCAATTATATTTATTTTGGGTGTGCATGTTGAGTGGTGGCTTCCACCCACATTTTTGTAGAATTACGATTGTATTTTATCTAAAAATTTTCATATACAAAGACATTTTCTAACAAAACAAATAATTGATTATACATAAAAATCTAAACTATCTAATTGTAATATTTTAAGTTCAAGTCAAAGAAACTACCATGGATGTTATATATAAAATTCATGATATATATATGATCATTAGTGGAAAAAACACTCATAAAAGGAAACCAAATGTAATAAATAATAAATAAATTCTTGGTAGTCAAATCTAGTAGTTGAATGATGAAAACACCACCGAAGGTTGTGCATATTTATGTAGACAACAAACAATTTTTCTCTAGCATCTATAAATAGTTAAAAACCCTCATCACAAACCTTGTCTAAAATTGAAGGATTGGTAACCACTCGAGTATGAATACTATGTAGAGTTCAAAATGTGGATCTAAGTTGTAAATGGCATAAATATCATAGTACAAGTAATCATTATATGTCCATTTTGATATCCTTTAAATCATCAATCAACATGAGGTATCGGGGGTGAAGACTAGAAGCCTTTCATGCTAATCCCCTATACACAAAAAAAGTATTAATTTGGTCATGCTACTAGATATTAAATCATTAAGATTGTTATTAATAGATGTCCTCAAAATAGAGATTTGGTGGCTATCATTTGAATGGTTGATGTAGATTACTATAAATATAGTAGAAAATTATCTAATAAAAACAAAATAAGGTTTAAAGATAGCCTTGGCAACATTGTCCCTTGAGGTCATACACCATTGGTTTCAATTCCCTTGTGGATGTAGTCTTTTTTATTTAAATAAGTTACATGTAAAACTTATCATCTATGCATAGTCAAATTGGTTATCAAATAAGACATCTTTGAAAAATAATTTTCAATCTCTTGTATCTATTGGCCTATGAGGAATGGAGGAATAAAATGGAAGTTTAAGTAACTACATGATTCCTAGAAGCTTTAGAATGATATTCATTGGCTATAAAAAATAAATGGTAGGAGAATAGTAGATAACAAAATTGTCTTACTCAAAAATAAAATGAGCAACAAATTTCTTAAAAGGAAAAAAAAACAAAAGGCAAGAGGCTAGCTTGAAAGATAAATTAACAAAAGTTTAACGTAAAGCAATTGATCTCCACAACAAACACCAACCCTTCAAAATTTGGTGGGCTACAATTATCTTTTGCATTAACCATTAAATGCCTCATAGATACCAATTTGAACAAAAAAAAAATGTCAAAACTCAAATGATTATTGCAAAAGAAAAGTTGCATTGAAATATCACATGATTCAAATGTAATTTTTTTCTTTTAAAAATATGACAACTATTTACCACTTTTATATGTGCACGAGGCAATAGGAAGATTGATAGAACCATCTCATAGTGATGTTCAAGAATGGTGAAACTATGTAATGTTTGAATAAGGTTGATAGAATCTAGAAAGTGAAATCATTGGAGTGTGTAAAAGCCCCTAAGCAATCCTTGGTTGTCTACATGCTACACAATCCTTGATCCTTCATATGCCACACCTTTCACCTCTGTGAAAAAAATATCATGTGCTTAAAAATAAAGATATGGCTAAAATTTAAGAGTCTATGTTAAGTAGAGTGCATGAATGACCTTCTTTTACATGGCCATCACATGGACTACAAATTATTAACAAGAATATTGGAACTTCAAAAAAAAAAAAAAGTACTTTTCTATTGTTACTTAAATTGAATGGCTTACAAAGATCCTTAAAAATTTAAATCTTATTATATGCAAAAGCTAAACAATCGTAAAAATGAGTTTGCCTCTCAAACCTTAACTTTAAAACATAAAAGACAACAAGGGCTGCACTGCAGCATGAGTCCATGCCAAATACTGCATGGTAGTAGGGCTTCTGCATGGGCTTTTGCATATCTGTCGCCTGCCATAAAGCTACTCCTTCTCTATGCAATGAAAGGAGAGGTGACTTGCTAATGGGGAAGCAACCAAGACATGTGAAGGCTAGGGTGCCTGATTTACTAAGGCATTTTAATTTTAATCTGACTAAATTTTATATATTAATGTCCATTAATTACAAGAAATAATATTTATTCAGTCATTAACGTCCTTCAACTTATTCTAAAATCAAGTACATAAGAGATGTATTACTATTGAGAATATAAATTATGATAAACTCATGTCATATACATGATTCTTCATAATAGAAATAATAGTTCCAGCTTCAAAAAGTGTTAGAATGTTAATTTGTAACGTTTGTTGCAAATACCAGCATGGAACAAACTTTTAATGATATAATCTATGCAGAAAATCAGAATGCAAAGGAAGCAACATAAATTTCACCTCAATAACAAGGTATTAGTGAATATGATCAGTAATTTAAGTACTAAAAATACCACCCCCTGTTCATTCTTCTTTGATTTGACATGCGACTCATCTCAGGAAAGGTCTACTATATGAGATGGTTTTTTAGCAAAGAAAATATGTTCACACATTTTTGAAAGAACTGTTACATTGTTATATTTTATCACAAAAATAAAATAAATGTTTGTGCTTCCATATGTGCTTGATATACAATTCAAATGATATAGTTTTGTATATAAATAAATCAATAAAAAATGTATAATATTTTAGCATTACGAATATTTCTATATTCACTAGGGGCAACAGAAAAGTAAAATTCTATATAGAATATATAGCCACTTCAGCAATATCAAATCTCGATTGTGCATCAAGATTATATGTGATAATTTTTCTAGAGATTAAGATGTGATGATAGAATGTAACTTTGTATTGAGAGTCATTTAAGGTGCATAGTTAAAAATACAACTCATGGCCTTCCAAAGTTGAGAAATCCAATGACATTCTAAGGACTTATATAGTAAATGTAAGTGTGACTTTAACTAAATAACCAAGTTTCGATTTATGTCTGGGCAAGTATTTAATTTTAGTTCTATGTCTGGGCAAGTATTTAATTTTAGCTCTAGCTATAGGAAAGCTATATCTAGAAATGGGATAGAAGGCATCCTTGTTTTAGGAAAAATTCTAACCTAGTCCTTTCTGTACCATATTGTATGGTCTAAGTAAAAAATTATATTTATTAGCTTTGGTGGGTGATGTAACACTCAATAAGTCTATATGACCCTGAGTGTAAGATTTAGATGGGGGTACAAGCTTTATAATTGTTGTCTAGACATTGCTCTGAATACATGTGTGCACATGCTTTATATTGCAACACAATTGATCATGGACATTTGAAAGATAAATAAAACATGCTACTGTTATTTGCAATGCATCTATGAAGAGCATAATAACTGTTCTTATTATTAATCATTTTATCATATTCCACACTTGTACAAGGTGGCGTAAGAAATAAAACTCCACTGGGTTTTATAGCCATGGTTTTCAATTTGTTATCTTCCATGATAATATGAAATCCTCCGTTAAAAATCTAGTCTTTACTCATAATTATGCCTACAGGGAAAAGAATAATGAAGTAACAGTAAAATCAGTTTATGTTTGTCTCTGTAAAATCAGTTAATGTTAATGAAGTAACAGTAAAATCAGCAATTTCACTCTTACAGTAATAAGCTGTGAAATAATAACTTTGCAGATAAAGCATCATTTTCTATGCTTAAGCGTATATACCATAACTTCTCTGAAAAGAACTATTTAACTATTGACCAAATAGTTAGTATATCCAATCCAGAAAGAGATGTCAGAAATTATATTAGCAAACAAAAGCCATTGTTTTTGCTAGAAATCTATTGTCATTGGAAGGAATTTGTTAAATCAATTTCGAATAGTTGCAATTAAAAAATAAATCCCTGAGATTGTCAATAAAACTAATACTGTTCACTTACCAACTTTCCATTAATCGTCTGAACTTTAACCTGCTGACCATTGATCTCTAGAACTTCTCCATCAATGCAAACCACTTCAGAATCTTCCACCCATACTTGAGAACCTACAAGAATGTTTACAGGTGCCGCCTGCATTCAGCCACCGCCTGCATTCAGCCAGATAGTGTTGAAACTTGAGATTGTTGTATCTTGCTCTTTCTACCGTACGCATTCATAGTAAATAAGGTATAATAAACTGTAAAGTAATAAGTAAATGCCGTTGTCATGAATGTGTTAATAGGCCCACCAATTCATCATTTCAGTCATTGGAGAGGTAATGAAAATAGAACAAGCATTTATGGCCGTTTTAGAATTAACCTGACAATAGAAAGTTATGTCAAAAAGCAATTAAGTAAGGCACACCTGCAAGCAGGATTTAAGTTAAATTGCATTCAATGCATGAAAGAAGTGTTTACCCATTTTCGAACACCAGAAGATTTAGATTCTCAGTGAGTGAATGATACCAGAATTTTTTTAATAGAAAGCAAACAGCTCAGGAGCATTATCTCATTGTCTCTAATTACAAGGGGAGAGATAAAAAATTAGCATAAAAAATCAGGACCACAATCTATCATATATGCTAGTTGCAGGAATTTAAATATTTCATGACCAAACGAATGAAAAGCTTAGATCCAATGATAATAATTCATGGATGAAGTATAGATGATGTCAACTTACAAAAAATGAACATGAAGTTGCTTATGAACAAGCATACACTAAAAATAGAATTTGAATTGCTACTTAGATAAATTAAAAAAGAAAGCAAGGAAATTACCTTCTTGCTGGCGATATCGCGATCAACCCATCAATGCCACTCTTGGTTGCATCCCCGCTTGCGACCAGAAACAGGGCTACCATTAATGTCAGTGATGGCCAGCTGGCCTTGCCATGCCTGGCTTCTCTCTTCTTCATATTTAGCTGGAAAGACAATGTGGCAACTGGGAATGTGGGCTTTAGAGATTGTAGTCTAGCAGATAAAGGGTGTGCATGATAAATTGTGGAGTGGGAGGAAACACATAGAAAAGGACGACCAATATGAATATGGTGGCAGTTGGCTGCAACATGCATCGCAATTGTTTTTTATGGGTATTGTATCATTTTCGCTAAAATCCAGTGTATAGATACAAGTCAAGAAATTACCACAACGGAGCTCACCAGTGCCAAAACTCTCTTCATCCTAGATAGGACTTAAATAACACTACTAACTAGATTAAGCCCGCGATTACAGAATCTACAGAGTGCGGTGACATAGAATAAACATAGCCCCTTTTACTGTACGATGTATGTGAAAACCCCCATCTACAGAACAATCCAAACCCAAAATGAGCTGGGGTACGATATGCATGCTCATTTTCTCTCCGCACAATGCAAATGGCTGCAATACTGTGCAGTAACTAATCTAAGCTGAAATTTTTTAGCGCTCTGAATTATTACAGAATGCATTGACCACAACAGTTGAGTGTGCAAGCAGTCCTATGTGCAGAAGTGCAGATGCAGATGATGTCTGTAGCAACCCTTTTTTGCTTGCAATGCTAATTTTTATGGAGTGGCTGGTTTGCAGGAAATAGATTCCAATTTGAAGTGAAGTGAATGAAAAGGAAGCAAAAGCAAGCTAATTATTTAGGAAATAGTGTGTTGAACTTCTGAACATTGTTTTTGGAAGCAAGGTTCTAAATGCTCGTGTTGTTTTTAGTAGTGCGGATAACCCTGAAATGACAATTGAGGGTGACATTACATTATTGGAAGATTTTGAGCTGCAAGGGTTTGTTCCCCTTATTCCTGCTGAGAGGGGATTAGACTATTCAATTACCCATGCAAGAGTAGGGTTGAGAGATAAAAAAGAACAACAGGTCCGTGTTTAGGGACTCTTGGATGCAGGAAAGACTATTGGAATTGCATTTGGTACCACTGGAAGAGGAATTGCCTATGATAAAAAGACTGGAAAATTTTACTTGGCTTGAGTGCTAAAAGGAAGGAATATTAGAAAAAAAAAATTAAAAGAAAGATCTTTTTTGTGGCAATTACCAGGGCAAACTTAGACATTGAAGATCAAACCCTCATTTTACCAACCAAAAAAAAAAAAAAAGAAATTTCAGAAACCACATGCTCTTTCTTTCGAAACCCTTTTATCCAAGGAACAAACCAAATAGTTCTGTATGCTATTAAAAAAACAAAGAAATTTCAAAAAAACAGATAATGAAAGAATGTTGCAGTGAACAAATTTACTGACCACAATTTCCTTGGTGGAGCACAAAAAGGAGCGCAAAACATTCCCATACAACCACAGTAGATATATAATTTTTTGGCCCATATCTAGGCAAGCACCCAGTGCAGGAAATCAAACACCTGTTCTGAATGACAGTGAAGAGAGACTCCTGCACCCACACCTGGCCTTCATGCACAATGGAATGGAGCCCTATGGACGATTTTTGTGCCATCTCTAATAAAAAAAAACAATGGCTAAAATAATCTTCCAATAATTGCAGCTGAAAGTGCTCTCTGCAATGAATAAAAAATAGGAGCTAAAATCCCCTCTACAATAAAAAACCCCAGGTATAATAGGCAGCCAATCTCCGTGCCTGAAAGTGCCTGCGGGCTGTAAAAAATAAAATTGCAGACTATAGTTTTAGGTCCAAATATTTGCATTGGCATGATTTACGAAAAAAACTAATATCATTTTAGAGAGGTGAAAACTATAGTCTCCTGCAGGGACTAATAATTGGTACACTAAATATCCTCCAAATATATCGTTTATCAACATTTATTTTCACTGAATCGCAACACCATAGAATAAGGTAAATGAAGTAGTTGCGGAACCATTCACATCATTTCTTGCGTTTTGCTCTATCATACATTTTAAATAAAGTCGGAGATTGAGAAAGCTGTTGAGCACGTGATGCACAAGAAATTATTAGTTAACACGATGGGGAGAAACTTACAACTGCTTTACAGGAATACAACATGAATCTACTAATAGTATGTATGTTATGGCCATGCGGAACATGGAAAAGACGCCTATCAGATAATACTTGCTTAAATAGGATACTCAGCAGTGAGCCTCCATGAAGGGCGAGCAAACAATGGAGTTTTTCTGGGAACAGTTAATCCAAACTCTTCCTCCATATCTACCTCGCCCTTCAGAGTCCAATCAAAACAGTGAAGCAGCTGAGCAAGTGCCAACTCAACAACAGAAAGACCCATGGAAATCCCAGGGCATCCTCTTCTTCCTGTTCCGAAGGGCAGCAAATCGAAGTCCTGACCTCTCACATCCTTATTATTGCCCATAAACCGCTCGGGCTTAAACTGATGAGCATCTTTCCAAATGTTTTCATCCCTTCCCATTGCCCACACATTAACAAACAGCCTCGTCTTTGGCGGAATGAAATATCCTCCCACGCTGCAACCTTCCATCGACTCGTGCGGAATGAGAAGAGGAAACGGCGGATGAAGTCGAAAAGTCTCTTTCACGACGCATTGCAAGTAGTCGAAGTTTCTGACGTCACTCTCCTTCACTCTGCAATCTCTACCCACTGCTGATTCGATCTCTTGCTGTGCCCGTGCCAGCGTTGCAGGATTCCTCAGCAGCTCACTCATTGCCCATTCTACCGTTGTCGACGATGTTTCGATTCCTGCACTCAACATATCCTGCACACGGACAGTTTATTTCAAGAAATTTATTCACGTCTCCTCAAGCAGGAGAGTTTGAGACTATATGTAATCATATTTGTGAAAGCCAAGCTGGGCTTATATTCATACATACCAGGATGATTGCTTTGATGTCGATCCGTGAGATTGTTTGGCCCTCCGTCTGGGCCATGTCGAGCATCACGTCTACCATGTCTTTAACGCGATCTTCTTCCTTCGGTTTTCCTCTACCCAATCTACGATCAATGTGCTTGTCGATTACTTTCTCAGCAAATCCATCGAATATTTTCTGAACGACCTGCATGCGACGACGGATGCCTTGCAAGTCGAGCCAGTAGAGAGCAGGAATAAAATCGCCAACGCAAAATGCACCAGCCACAGAAATATCTCCTCAACCATTTGTTTGAAGCTATGCCCTCCACTCAATTCGTTGTCAGAGTACGTCCTGCTGGCAAACATTCTGCAGGTAATATTTTTAGTAAGGGAGGAGAGCCTGTTCTTCACATCGACACACTGCGTTCCCCGCCCGCTTTCCTCCCAGATGGAGCCGATCATGGCAGACACTTCTTCCTCTCTCACGAATCTGAAAGAGTCGACTCTCTTCACTGTGAGCAGCTCCACCGTGGAAAGCTTTCTCATCTGCCTCGAGTACGCTCCATAAGGGCTATACGACAAGTTTTTATGATCATAGCATAAGTATCTCCCCAGTGTACAGTTTGGCCTGGTTGCAAAGATCAAATCATGCGTTTTGAGGAACTCTTTTGCCATGGCAGGAGAAGACACTACAACAGTGGGGAGGGAGCCCAAACGGAGAGACACAATGGGACCGTATTTCTTTGCCAGAGCCGCGAGAGCCTGGTGAGGAAGGTTTCCCAAGAGATGGAGATTCCCAACGACAGGCCATGGACGTGGTCCCGGAGGCAATTTCAATTTGCTGCCATTGCTCCTTAGCTTATACACAAAGCAGTAGAAGAAGAAGAGAATCCCAATTCCAATAGTGACGGCCTCATTCAGGGAGCAAGTCAGCGATTCCATGCTATGAGAAAAGAAAAAGCCCCAAGCCTGCAATCAAACTGGAAACCCATAAACCAACCCTTTTATCATACTCGAGCAGGTTTAACGTGGCCCTCTACAACACAATTGCCACAGTCAATGATAAAATATCACTGAAGGGGCTCAAATAACCGGACAATATGAGGTGAAGATTCATTCCAGAAAACTTGGAGTGCATGAACACCGTCCCAAACAGAGGTTATTTGAGCCTCTTTAGAGAATTGCTGTAAACTTCTCCCGTGACTAGCATCACGAGTGCATCCCGACTGACAACCTAGCACGTTCGCAATTTCAACCACAAATCAAACAACGTTGGATCAATATCGACAGGCTGTCAGTAAAATGACCTTTCAACATTTGAATTATACATTTCATGTTTTGATTGGCTAATAAATCCATGTCATGTCTTCAGACCTTCCAACAATAAAAGTGTACATTTCATGTTTTGATTGGCCAATAAATCCATATGGTACACGGGAAACATTGAGCATTTAATTTCCCGAGGAATTGGAAACAATGTGATTTTTTTGATAAGGTAATAGTAAATTTATTGAAGTTATTTGTCTCACATCAGATTATAGAGTTGCAGCGCCAAAACCTCTACTTTGGGGGCCCACCCAACCCCTCATCTTTACTTCGTAAAGAAAGAAGAGTGGTTTCCTCACCTTCACTTATGTTCAGGAGAGCATTAACCACCCACCCAACCTAAAGTGTTGTTCGAAAGAAGCGTTTAGAGGATAGGGCAATATAACCCCCACAAAAATATATATTCTCGACGACGCCCACACACGAATAGTAGGGCCAATCATCATTGGCCCTACTCTTCTATAGGCAATGGGAGACTTCTTGTGCTTCCCCTCATTATACTTCTTGTGCATAGGCAAGGCTTGCCTGGTAAATTCCAATAGCGGGATCTTATCACTTACATACTTGAGAAGCGGTTCCAAAGTGCACCCATAAACTCTGATCTAGGTGTACTCCTCATCGTTGATGTACCAATCAGCGATATACTCTATTGCATTCTATCCGGCTGGTGTGCGTAGTAGGCTCCCCCATTCATTTCGCAGATGACCTTGTAGATAAAGCCATCACAAATCATTTTGTAGTCTTTCTTTAGCTCATGCTTGTGGAACTTTAGATACTTGTCATAAATAGGAATCTGTGCATTTAGCAATCTCTTGATTCCATATGCAAAAGGCCTATCCTTGTATATGAGCAGATAGTATACAAGATAGGATGTAAAGTAGAACTCTTTTGTTTTCTCCACTTGCTGGAGCTGCTCATGTATGGCATCACAAATCTGACGAGACCGAACTTGATCCTAGATTGAGACATTTGGACCCCCCTTCTATAGTTGTTGTAGAAGTAGTGCTTCCTGAAGACTTTTGCATCTGGGTCTCCGATTACCCTGGCAAGAAACAGAATAGCCTGGGCAACTATAATAAGAGGGGAGGGCCCCTCCTGGGGGGTAGATTAATTACTAGGAGGGCCCGCCTTGAATTGTGCCTTTCTGACTTGTAGATGGTTTTTCGAATTGTTCTCTTTGTCAATCAACCAATGATTCAACCAGTTGTGGGGCTTGGAATATTCATTTCCTCAAGGGCCCATTCCTTGGGTTTGGTAGTATTAGAGGGGTCAAGCTCCTTCAAATTCTATTCTTAAAAAGTGGCGATAATATATTTTAGGGGCCACGACATCTCCAAGTCGCGTCTCCCCACATCATATATGACCCTTTCAACATGCATTTTTTGTAAGGAGAATCGCCCAGACATCACCACCAATCTCGTGTCGTAGGGCATCACTACACGACTATATACTATATAGTTCTTTAGCCCTCCCCCGACCTCACCGCGAGTTTGCTAACTATCTTCCCCCACCCACCCAACTATCATCCACCCACCCACCCTGGGTGATAGTTGATAGTAGGGGCCATATCATAGTATTACGTCTATGATATGGACTACATCATTGCACCTACACTATAGACGATCGAATAGCATCATAGTATTTCCCTTCTCCTTGCACAAGCACTTCAATCAATGGTTCACTAATATCTTGGTCGAGTACCTAAAGGCCTATCTATCTGGGGTGGGTGGGGGGAGATAGGGACGACTGTCGATCTATCTCCCGGTGATCAGAGAAAATGGTGGGGCCCTTAACTGGGGGTGGGTAAGTGACAAAATCGTGACTTAGTAAGTAACCTAGCCTACCCAATTGGATTCCTCGATGTGTTGAATCCCATCTCTGCTCATATGACTATGAAACCCCATCGAGAACTTGTATGACTGGCAAATGGTGTCAACATTGACTACAAGATGTCAACAAGATTCCCCCTACCACTTCATCCCATTTAATCACAACTATGAGGCTTCATCCCATTTTAGGTTGAGGCCAACCCCAGGGCCAATGCCCATTATTTGGGGGCAGGATGCTGGATATCTCCGTCTCGAACTGACTAACCTCGATTAGATGCCACCGATGCCTATGCTTTTGTCTCTATAGCTCCCATCTCTGCTTCTGTTGACTCCATCCATTTTCCTACCTCTATATATGCCACTCCTGCTTCGAGGCGAGGAGGTATCCAACCATACCCCCGACCCAGCACGGAGGGTTGGGCCCCTCCTCCTACCTAGTCGACCTTGATCCCGATACTACAAATGATGACGGTGATGCCTTCGCTTCTATCACTCACTCCACCATCTACACTCTAGCTATCTAAACTACAAAGGGTGGTGCCAGTGGGTAATCAACTACTGAAGCTCTGGCCTCCATTACCCCTATCTCCCATGCTTTCACCACCTTCAATGTTGCGAAGCAGCTGACCATACGACCTTTTCGTTGTCGCCGTTCCGGTCTCTGCTAGTAGGGGTTCCGCTGCAGTACATGGGATGACTATCTGGGGAACCATAAAATAAGGGCAGGTGGTACGCTGCTTTATCCACTACAATCCCTGCTCCTGGTCTCATACGGATCCTAGCATGACTGGGGTGAGAGGACCTAGGTAGGTATTGATGGAGATAGCTCTATCCTTACCCCAAGTGCATCTTAGTATTGATCTCAATCCAAAATTGCGCATTTGTTCTTCCAACTCCCACCTCTGCCAACCACTAAGCCCCCAACCCACCCCAATCTATACCTGCTTCTAACAGATCCAAAATTGGTGGAACAAGAATAGGCTCTGCATCTCGATATCAATTTGTATCCTCGTATGGAACTGTAACTAGTACCGGAGCTGCATCTCGAACAGGCTATGCTTTTGCTCCCGGTGCCACCCAGGAGGGTGGGATTGAGTATGCTCCTGGGTAAATCACCGGTTAGGGGCTGCGACCGATCTGGAACACATGGTCATGGATTTCGACCGAACAAAGGGAACTGGAATTGTTGCTCCTATATGTGCCCAAACCCTATAACCGGGGCCCCCACTGTTGCCACCCACCCACTATGATTAATCTGGTTGCCTACAAAATTGCTCTACCACCAACTCTTTCTAGGATGCATAATGTTTTTCATGTTTCATATTTGAAAAAGTATATAATGAGTGATAACAATATTCTTGATTGGAATGCTTTACAGGTACAAGACCCAAGAGTAGTCACGATCGAGCCTCTCAAGGTGCTCGAAGTTCGCAAGCTCTATTTGCGTAATAGAGAGGTTACTCAGTGCAAGGTCCAGTGGGACCAATATGCAGAGGATAGTGCCAAATGGGAAGATTACCATGATTTTTATCAAAGATTTCCTCATTTTTTTATGCTTTTTAAAGTTGAACAAAAACTTTATATTATTATTTCATGATACACTGGATCATCAAGGATGGTGAATCTTATGGGGGGAGATATGTCACACCCCAATTTTTGACTATGATTTACTTTTTTCTACTTTCACGTAATTAGTAGTTAATTATGCATGAATTAATGATTTGACGTTATGTAAAAATATCAAGATAAATCAATGATATCATGAGTTTATGTTTATATGATTAGAATTCAGACATGTGATTATAAGTTGTCATGATTATTTATTTATAAGGTTTATGGATTGACTAATGATGCACTTATCCCAGTTTGGTGATTGCAAGTTGTAACTAGGAAACAGGTTTTTCCACCCTCCGAGAAAGAGAGGGAGAGCATCATTAGGGAGAAGATAATAGACATATGGATAAGAACAGATTGTTTTCCATCTATGTCTTGTGCTTTGACAAGTTTAGTGAACCTTCGTCGAGTATGGTAAGTTATGTTTGACCAATTGGTCTAAGTTTGGTTCTGACTCGACAAATCATCGATTGTCAACTAGTTTCATTATGCTGAGGTTATTGTCAAGAACTAAGTCAGGTTAGAACATGACTGTCAACAAGGAAATGGTCAAGAGTCATTTTTTTCTTTGTGTGAAGTAATATAGATTATATTACAAGAGAAAATAAATACTAACAGTTAAACTACTTTATTATTGGTAATTCCTGATTGGAATTCTATTATATTAATTTATCTATTTTTGACATTTAAACAAATTTGAGAGGGAGAGAATACCTCAACCCCATTCTCATATCATATCATGTGTTAGAGACAATGTAATTATACATTGTACACAATGATATTATGTTGTTAATATCTATTTTGATATTAACTATTAGTTAAAACCATGGTAAGTAGTCGATGAGCTTTTTAGGGAACATAGTGTTGTTGCAACTTAATGCAAAACCACTTCATGCTCTTGAGGACACTTGACTCCTTCCCTCTAGGTTAGTTATGGAGATTAAGGAGGATCTTTTGATCAAATTTGGAGTGGTCTTTATGACCAGTAACTCCACCATCTTTCTACATGTCACTTTAGAGTGTTTATAGGCATTGATGCGGGAAGGATCTCTACAGTAATGAGCAAAGTAAAGCCTTTTAAAAGAGTGATATCAATGAGGAATCATCCTCAAGAATGTAAGGTGTGACCACTTAGTTTAAAATGTAAAGATAAGAGATCCAATAACACCCATCAGAGAAGTGAAGGGGGCGAGAGACTTTGTTAAAATTACTGAACTTTGTTATCTTCAAGATATGTGGGGATAGCGCAATAGGAGATACGAAGGTGACTCTCTTTAGAGAGCATGGTGGGAGAGAGAAGAAGATGGGATGACTTTGAATATTGTATCTTGGTATGAGTTGAGAGTAGAGACAACACCCATAGTAGAAGGTAAGAGTTTGGGTTTTTATGCATTGAATATATATATATATCATTATAGTTGAAAGCTTAAAACTAGATATAATCCATGGAAGAATGTGTTATCTGTATACATTATGAAATATACCCTTGTATTAGTAGAATGCAAGTTCAAATCTGTATACACAGTGGTAGATAACTGTACAATGCAAGCTAAAAATGATAATCATATCATCAAGGAAAACTTTGGAGTATTAGAGTGCAAACTTTAAACTATATACCACTGTGAAAGATATCTTTGTATGCATATCACTGTGATGGTTGTAGTGCAAACCAAAATCTGCTATTGAATACACTACATTCATATACCTCTTGTAAACATTATACTAGATGTTGACAGTGATGTATGCATTGAACTGTTACATTGCATGACTAACTCGAACTGTCATTTGTACACTTTGAAATGGATAAAGCATGGATGATAATAAACATATTCTCTTACCTTAGAAATTGTTGGGATGTAGCCAATAGTCATGTAATCATATCTTGTAAGACTAAACTCATGAATATACCATGCAAGAGATTGTTACTTCTTCCAGCTTACACTTGTGTAAAAATTTATACCATGGTAGATAACTTTCTCATGCCATCGTGACATAGGATTATGGAAAAATGTTGTGAATAACATTGTTTTCACATAGGTTTCCAATCTACAGAAAGTTGTCACTAACCTACGTATCCTTGAGCAAATATAGGTTGCTTGCAAAGACTGAACCTTTTTTTAGAACTCAGATATAAACCTAGGAGTTGAGATGAGTAAGATTAAAGAAAGTTTAGACAATGATAGGTTCACATTTCACAATGTTTTATATATGTATAATCTTTAATGTTTATAATCAAGAGATATGGTGATAGATATTCACTTTTATGGAATATATGATATTGATATTGATATCATTGAAAACACCTAAGTATAGAGATATAATATCACTATTGCATTAGACAAGTAATGATAAGCATTATCATGATATGCAAAGGATGTTAAATATGAGTTTATAACTTATCCTTTATCAAAAATTGATGGACTTAAGAAGACCAAGAGGTCAAAAATATTATATTATTATTTTAGACTCAAACCTATTTAGGTTGAAAGATTGACCTTAGTCCAAAGATTAGTTATGATAATGATAGTATTCATTAATATCTTATATAAATGAGGATATACCTCGTGTACTATGTTTATACATGTTATGAGAAATTTGATGCCCAAGTGGTCAAAATAAGACTAGAGGTTATCATTTCCATGTTATATTATTATAAATTTTTACTTTTGGGAAAACAAGAATATTTGATATTCCAATGTGTTGGGATAGAGAAGTTAAATTCCTAGATTCGACCCTAAAGGGTTAAGAAATTTTGAAAACTCTTAAATCGATTATAATATTGAATTAGTCTATTGTTTATTACGGTTGACAGTGAATGGTCAAGAAACCATGAAACATTTATGATAAAATAAATAATTTCATGATAGAGTCAGAAACTTGTTATATTACACAAGAGTGCTCAATCTTTTGGGCTTTGAGTAGAATTACAAGAACTCATAGACTGTAGTATTTTCAATTATGCAAAGAGGGACTCTCTGGAAGGTTAAAGTCACCTAAACCCATATATTATGTATATCCTAGTTTAAGGATTAATTCTAAGTCAAATTGACTAGGATTTGAGTTTAGGAGACAATTTATGTCTAAAGATACTAGTCAAGCTAGTCAAACTATAGGATGAGGTAGTTTCCAAGTTGAGTTAGGGGTGTGTGAACACATAACTAAGTTTATTACAAACATCTATATATAGACAAACTTTGGCCAAAGTGATGCATTTGTCTTTGAATGCATTAGTCGGTTCACCGTGTCTCTAGATTGTGTAACATGTCAGAATGATCATACTTAGCTAGAAGATATTCTAGAGTTGTATGGTTGATTGAATTACGTAGGAGACAACACTAAGACTCAGATGGCAACCTTTTAGTTCCTTATGTCTGTACTCTTCTTAAAGGGTAGGCCCACTTCCAGATAGAAGATGAGCGAGGATCACCAGTCTATGGTTAGAGGAAAAGTAGTCGGATGATGCTCTCCCTCTGTAGCAAAAAACTCACCGAGACTTGTGAGATAGATACTAGAATCTAGATGTAGTATACTTCTTGATATGACTTATGATTGCCAAAATTATGTAAACTTTTTCATATTGCCAAGTGCAAATTAGTTGTAATTATAAAGTGAAATGATTTCACTATGATTTTATCTTTGAATATATTGTAATTTCAAGGCTGAAAAATATTCAGAAAAGATAAACATTTAATTCTATGTGATTATCTAAATGTTAAAAAAATTTCTCACTCATGGTTAAACATGTTCTTTTACTTTCTTAGTAAAATTTTTGAGTAATTCCAAGATGTGTGAGTTGGTATGATACACACCAGGTGACTGATATGAAGATTGCCAACTTCAGCCTCCCCATGAAAACCTTGTTTCCTCTCCTGCTGCAAGTTCTGTCATGGGAAAGATTTGGGTGGGTGAGGACCATTGCAAGGAAAAAACTATGCATTTGAATCATCTACTATGTTGTTTCTCCCTAGGACCATGTCTTGCACTAGGTTAGGAGGAATCTATTGTAATGGAGTAGGAACTTGCACAAGCTGTTGTTGAGATGGACCCATCCCTTAGGAAGTTTTGGTAGTTTTGGTAAGAGCATCTTGGATATGAAGCTTGCTACCTTTTGAGATTAATAATTTCATTTGAGAAACTCTGTAAGATAATTTTCATATCATTTATCTCTAAGGCTACTTGGGGGGCCTGATAAGTAGCTATTAGTGCTTTGGGAGAAGGATATACATACAAGGAAGGAGAAGCCTAGTTTGCATTGGGTGTGAGTGGTTTGACATTAGCTGAGTCCTCTTGCAATGATACCTCATGAAATAGTGGCATGTGAGGTTTAGGAAGGAGCTTTCCAGTGTCTATTAGGTTATTTTTGGCCCTTACTACCAAATCATAGGCATCTGGGAGTGTTTGTCCTCCTAAGGACTGAATCATAATAGCTACGTCTAAATTGAAATCCTTTAGATAGAAGACAATAGCCATACTTGGGGGTGGTCGTCCCATCACTAGAATCCTTTACCAAGTCTTGTGGAATCTAGCATTGAATTTAGTGACTACTTATAGTGTCTACTTGATGGTTATCAACTATTGTAACAATGAAGATCAGTCTCCCTTCTCGTTGACTCTTTTTAAAAATATATCTCCTATTTGGTCCCATGAACCTATCAAATTCAATTATAGAGACCTATATCAGTCAAGTGTGTTCCATTTAAATGATGTTGCAAGCAGTCTTAAGGAAACATTTTGTTCTATCACATAGTGGACTATGCAAATGCCCGTTACATCTTGAAGGTACTCCATGAGAGTTTCTGAATCTTGACCTGTATATTTGGGTAGAGCCTTAAGAGCATTCAGTAGGATAGGGTCCCACGTAGCTAGTGGTACTGTCAAAATTAGTGGACTGTCACTATTCCAATTCATGAAATTTCTAGGAGCTCCTTGTGTAGCCATATGAGCAAGTGGTGGATTCGGGTGTATTGCTATTCTTTTAGGGACAAGCACTAGTGGAGGTACTAAAAGAAGGGTTTGATGCTGAAAGAGATCTTGTATTTGGCCTTTTACACATACAATCTGACTTCTAATTAGGCTATTGTGGGTTTGAGTCCCATCAGGTATGCCAAATATTGTTGGAAATTAATTTTGCACCTAAATTACCCTTAGACACAAGCCTAACACCAACAATGGGAAATCCTACGAATGTGGGACACTATGTGACTCGCGGGATAACCTCCAAGATTTTAGAAGCTGACTCTTCATAAGAATCTAGTCATTCCTTTCTGAAGAAAGGTGGGTCTAGAAAAGAGAAGAGAAACTTTAAATGAAAGAAACTAATCTAAGGTGATATGTTGAAGGATAGTATTTAAATTGATGCTGAAATGGTATAGTGCTTCCCTTGTTAACTCACAACATTAACTCATGGCTTCCAAGAACACAAAGGCATGATCTCAGACCATTTACTAATATCATTCATTAAATCAAAAAGAAAGGCAAAACATCAACTTACATCAAACATGAAAGAATACTCAATAAACACGGAATAAGCACATGATGTCACTCTTCTTCATTATTAAACAAATAAAAAATTACATGAGGCACTAAGGCACAATTACAAATCATTCAATTGGCTCTAAAGAGCACCCACAAATGATAGAATTCCTATTGACTCTTCTTGCAAATCCCAGAATTAGCTTAGCAATTAAACACTACCCAACTCCCCAGAACATCCTCAGACCATGTATATAGCTCTATGTTTCAAATGCAATGCCCAAGCAAGAAACACCTACCCCACCTACCTCAATGAATATAAAATTGAGTTAGCTTGACTTCACCAACTCTACATTGAAAACTCATTAATTATGTCACTCCATGAGTCACTTTGCATTGAAGGTGACTAAACGTCGAACTGTGGAATTGAAGGCTCAACAAGATCCACATTGGAGGCTTAAACAATTCAAAACACCCACTACTTCATGAATGTACTACCACACATTTATTGAATGGTGCCTCTGTGAGTCTTATTGAAAGACTTGAATGCCTATTGATTCATTTGTATTCGCAATTGACGCATCACCATCTACTAGCTTGGAGCTATCTTTTGTGATGCACAAGCTTTTAGATAGTCTTGATCTCAAGATTGACAACCTAGGATACTTCATGCTTTGCTAAAAAATAAAGGGAGTCACTGGTGGTGACTTGGTGTCAAGAAGACCAATGGCACATGGTTTAGAGAGTGTCAGGCTAGCTTCATTGAAGAGAAGTGCATACATGACATGTGGAACCCTCAAGTTAATTATGTTTCTTTTGACTCCTCACTTTGGCCTATCATTTTTCATCTGGCCCACTATTTGGCTGAATCACTACTCACAACCAATGGTGCACCATCTAGAAGTTGTTGGGACTGACAACTTTTAGGCTTGCACAAGATTTCCATGTGGCTCTACTGAATACTTTAGGATCAAATCACTTTCCTTCACTGAGGCTCACTTGAAATGGGCCCCATCTGTTTCTGATGTGGCCACAACAACCAATAGCGCAACACTTTCCTATCGACACTTGTCTCAAAGGAATAAAACCTAACCTACGTCAAAACTAATATCTCAATATTTTGCATGGTGATGCCACATGCATCTACTCCATGGTATTCCCTTCACTAAATACTTCAAAACTCAGGCCCGCCAATGTTTGCTGAGTCACCACTGCTGACCACTGGTGCAATGGCTAGACTTATCATCCCTAACAACCTCTAGTAGGGGAGAAATGCCTGAACACATGGCATGGGGACTTGGGGGTATAAAATTGACACCAGTGTTAGATTTAGAAGATGCGGCCATGTGATATAGACTTAGAAGATAATGTTTCTTGATTGGGATTTAAAATCTGATTTTTGACTTAGAAAATGAAAAATGTTGAGCAAAAGCTCTACAACTAACTAGAAAAAGATGTAACATTCAAACTAGTGTAGTGTGCATAAATAATGTTGATTCTACTCAATACATGATCCTCTCCCCGACGATGCTTTCCCTCCTCAACTAGGAGGGGGACTGAACTTTATCTTGTATTCACCTCATTACAACAAGAAAGTATTTAGTCCAATTAGGTATAAATACATATTATATAAAGTTGATAACCATCTCATATAAGTTAGTGCCATCATAGTATGAAACATGGAGTCTCATTAATCATTTATATTCATTCATGCATATCATTTATATATCAATTGCTTCTTATAACATTACCAGTCAAAGGTTAAATTCCATAATCATTCTGACATTCAGATATGATATTAAATTTTACATGCACATGAGTGCATGAAATAACAATTGTCACATTATAACCATTACTATACAAATATAAAATAAAAATCATGTCTTTTCAACGTATCATCTAAATACCAAAATTTAAATAATTAAAATATATCTTCAATAGTTATTCCAAAAATGGATTGTAACTAGTTATACTAATTGACCAACACACCATAAGGTATCTTTGGATGGGGATAATGAAGCCAAAATGGAATACCCAATTTGGTCAGTGGCTTATAACAAGGTTATGACAAGTGGAAATAATATGCTATTTTTAGTTTGTAGACTTATCTTAGAATTTGAGTGTGGGATTTGCAACTAAGGATTTGGTTTCCACTATTTTGAGTGGTTTTATCTCATAGTTTTCTAATTACCATTTTATGGTTTCATGTATTATATCTTCTATTTATCGGGTTATTGAGATGGAGGTTACATACCAATTTTAGTAGGCATTGTTATGCTATCAGAATTCATCTAGATCTCTAGTTGGTAATACTCCTATGAAGAATTACTCTTTAAGTGTATTATAACTATGTTATTTATAGAATAATACATTGAGCTTATTTGGAATGTGGGGATTTTCCCCCAAAATGGTTTTCCCCATGTACACCTATGTTATGGTAAATTGTTTATATTATCTTTATTTATGTTTCTACTTTTCCTACTTGTTAAAAAGATAGAAATTTGCACAATGCTCTCCTCAAAAGTTTAGTGTAGGAAGTGTTTCCACATACCTTTCTTCATTTTACAAATGCCCCCACTATGCTACAGATCACCCAAGAAAAAACTATAATTTTCTTGCTAAAGATTTCTTCTACTCCTCATAGGCACAAGTAGGTGGAATATTCTATCCAAAGAGGACGTTATGCAAAATTCTAATTAGAAATATTATGAACTAGTCCTAGTAATAGAACAATATTCTATGATAAAAAAGAACCTAGAGAGGGAAAGAATATTGAAAACAGAAGTAAAACTTCATCGGAGGAATCATCTAAAGAAAAAAGAAGAAGATTTTATTCAATAGATGTTAAAAGAAATAATAAAAACTATTGAGTCAAAGTTGATCACTATTAAGAAAAATATGTTTAAAAGGATGCTCTTGCTAGAGAAGAAATGATAAAGGTAGAAAAATACAAGATAAAGCAGATTGTAGATTGTAGAATTAACGGCGGAAAGAAATAGAGTAAAGAAAGAGATCAAACAATACTTAAAACATTAATCCTTAGAACAAGGCTATAAAGAAACACTATGGAGGAAAGAAAAAGAATCTAGTGCAGAAGAATTTTTAATTAGATTTCTAGTATCTAGTTCAGAAGATGAAGCCAGGGAAAAGAAGGGAAAACAAAAGAGGCATGATTGAAGGTCATCCCCAACATCTAATTTTATTGCAATAATGAATAAGGTTGATGGAATAAAAGATGAGATAGAGTAAATAAAGAGGTTAGCCTTAGAAAAAAAAGGTAATAAATAATTTAGGAAAGAGGCTAGTAACCATAGAACACGTTTTATTTGCAATAGAGACAAAGGAAGACTAAAAATTGCCTTAGCTATATATTTTGTACATAACTACATATATGTTAGAGATAGCTTTGAATTTATAGATTATAAACCTTATAGCTTGGATTGTTTTGTAAACCTAGTTCTGCTAGATATTTTTCTAGGACAAAATCCATCCCTAAACAATACTAGAAAGAAAGAGTTGACATTGCTAAAGGGAATTCAATCATAGGAGAACCCCTCAAAATAGGAAGGATATCATAAGATGTTCACGTCTATCTTGAAGGAAACTTATTTATTGTTGATTTCTTAGAATTTAACATGGATTGTGATGTTCTACTAGGACATATATTTCTAAAAAAATATGAACCTTTTGTCATGAAAAAATACTACATCTCACTCAAAAACCATGGACAATAAATAAAGGTTCCTATCTTGAAATTTGGAGAACAAAGAATTGAAGTAATAGGCAAGCCAAAAGAGTGGTCAAAGAAAATATAAGATCATTACTAGGATAAGATGAGCTCTAAAAGGATAAAGAAGATAACATATCAAGAACATGCAAAAAAATTGTTTGAAGATAGCAGATTTGCCCAAATCTAAGAAAGGTTTGCTACAAAATGTTGCAGTGTGAATCCATTGAAATTCTAGACTAAAGATCAAAAAGATTATGAAATAAAAATCAGACTAGAATGCCCAGATAAAATTCCTCATGAACTAACATACTTATTAAGCCCCTTAGAAGTGTTAGTGTATATATATTTCATATATATTATACACTTGGGCATAAGCCTACTTAAGTGAGCCTTTATACCAAAAAAAAATATGCAGAGGGGCAGGGGAGAAAATGGAGGGTCAATATCTGCGTGTGAAGTCTAGTTTTGACCAGCAATGGGCCCGTGAGGAGAATGGTAAACCCTTATCCCTTCTATGGTCCGCGCCTCCCTGTGAGGCCTCTGATTTGCAGTGACGCCCCTCACAAATCCATGGCCTGTGCAAAAAATTCGCGGTCTGGGCATGCGCCATGGGGCAGTTTGTCTTCAATGAAATAGCCTCAGCCTATGGAGAACTAGGTCTCACTGCAATCAAATAGGCCTTAACACAATGTGGATTAGCCTCTTTTCTTGCTAGACACCTCAAAACAGAGGTACGACTCGGGTTTCTTTGATACTTGCATTTGTTTAGTTGACCTTGTCTCATCTCTTATATGGTATCAAAGTAAAGCTAATTTTTTTGCTGGTTCATTTTAGAGGGAGTCACGACAGAGGTCTTTGGAGTCAAACCAGATTCATAGAAGGCGTAGTTCTGACCTTGTTCTGTGTGGCTCCCGTCAGGCATCCAGCTAGGATTGGCTTCTATTTTGAACCTGTTTGGAGAGGTGTTTGAATTCCTCTGATTCATTTTGGCTATCAGAGGCATGTTTCCCTACTTGGTGGCTCACGTTTTCTTTTCTCTGTGGTAAGTCAACCCTATTTCTTCCCTTGTTTAATAGCCTCCCGTACGCTGGCCATTCAAATGATATTTCTGTTAGGATTTGCAAGAAGGTTGAAACACCTCTCATGAGGCATTGGAACTCCCAGTGGTGAAGTGACTCAGGGACGACCTAGACATTCCACAAGCCTGGCTCATTCTCGTTCTTGGAGCATGCTTAGACGCCTTCTGGAGACTAGAATGCTCTCTGTGCCGAGGATATCTAACGTCAACAGTTACTAGTGGAGGTCACTATTTGTTTGCTATTTGTAGGGTTGACTCTCAATGTAAATGTGGCTTCCACTACTGGTCTTCCCTCTACACTAGCTGCCAACGATCTCCATTTATCTATAGTCTGGTCAAAGGATCGCCATTTCATTAACTGGCGACTACAACCATCATAGAAACACTTGAGTCGCACCTTTGTTTGGAGGTGTCCAGTAGGAAAAGAGGCTGATCCACATTATGTTAAGGCTGATTTGCTTGCAGTGAGACCCAGTTCTCCACTGGCTGAGGCTATTTCATTGAAGAGAAACCAGCCCCTAGCGCATGCTCAGACCGCAGATTTTTCACACAGGCCATGGATTTGTGAGGGGCATCACTGCAAATCAGAGGTCTCACAGGGAGGTGCAAACCATAGAAGGGCTAAGGGTTTTCCATACTCCTTAAGGGCCAATTGCTGGTCAAAACCAAACTTCACACGTCTATATTGACCCCCCATTTTCTCCTCTGCCCCTCTGCATATTTTTTGTTTTTTCTTCTATCCTAATTTGCCCTATATCAAGAGGGCATGGCCTCACGTGGTCAATGTAAAATTTTGTTTTTTTACTTAGCATAGGCAATTTGTCAAAACTAATTGTCTACATGAACTAAGTTCTAAACAAAATAGGGATATTAACAAAATAGGTATATAAAAAAACATTTAAATTATGTTTTTTTTTTACAAGGGGGTCCATCCAAATAGGGGAAATTATTTTGAAGAATTTGGTTTGTAATAAACCCTTGTATTTTTGCTTGACGAAGACGAAGGGTGAGGTCTGGTTTGGCGGGAGGCCAATACCCCCTCACAATCAAAACCTTTGTAATCTTCAATATTTTCTAACTCCAACGAATGGTTGGATGGCTAGGATACCTCTTTCCATAGACATTGTTTTGCTTTTCAGTGCAAATGCATTAAACTAGGTCATTTACGAGAAATTAATTTTGTAATATAACTTTTTCTCGGTAGCTCAAAATTGAGCACCATTTTTTGCAAACATTAATGTTTTTTTATTTCCCACGCACTGTACCTACTTGCATTGTAAAATGCACTAAGTTATAAAGTGCCAAAACTGGGGGTCACCTAATCAACGGGGTTGCCTAATGTATTGATTTCTATTGTCTAAAGGAATTAACCTGTTCTAAAATCATGGAATATGAAACTCACTCTTTTGTAGTCAACCTAAACAAGGGAAACTATATGTCCTGGTGTGAAGGCATCCTAAAATGTCTAAGGTTCCATAATCTCATGCCATATCTATATGGACTTATCCCTGAACCAGGTAAACAATCTCAGAAGGATAAGTGGTTTAATAATCATGATCATATTTGTGGATTAATTGGTTTACATATTCTAGATGATTTTTTGTATGCCATCATGGAGATTGACTGCCCACATGCATTATGGATCAAAATTTGGGATATATATGGAGACTCCAATGTTTCTCCATTCCCACATGATCCTGCTTTGATCACAACCTGCATCACTAATCATGATACAAAAAAGAATGTTCCATTGACATAGAAGAAGTCATCACTCCTATTGTTGCTTCATCAGATTCCAGAGTCACTTCTTTGAAAGCTTCTGGTTCTTCTTTGCAATAGGATATCAGTCTTCCTAGCATTCCTAATTGGGACAGATTTCAACCTGACATCACTTGTCTATTTGTAGAGTCTTGCATTGCTGACATGGAAGCACACATTGAGAACTTTAGTGTTCTTTTTGATGACAGTTTCATTGAAGCTGCATCAACATTGTTGTTTTCAGATATTCATGCTCTACATTGTCCTACACATGGTTCTAGATCGTCATCATCTTCATCTATTGGGCATGCACCTAATTTGATTATGGCATCCTACGTCATCGACATGGGGACGCCTGAGCACTCTTCAAAGACATCAACATGGGCATCATCATCCATGGATCAACTTTAGCATGATTCAAGATCATACATAGCATGGGAAGATATCTTGCATCTTCAGGTTGTTTCATTTCTTCCCAAGGGAAGGAACAATGTTTAGTGTTCTTGGATCTACATTTGCATCCTTTGTCGACTATCCAACCACACTACATTAGGACATGTATTAGGGGGGCTCTCATGGACCTTCTATCATTTTATCTCCTATGGGGGAATCACATATTGTACATAGTGAAAGAAGTAGGACTTCTTCACTTGTATAATTTCATGCGTCTTATCTCTCTTTTGGAGGGTAGTTTTTTTCCCACTGGGTTTTCTACCTTTCTCCATTTACGAGAGATTGCATTGTTCTTGGGTACCTCATTAGGTCTAGTTGCCGGGATCTAATTTCATATTTGCATTGTACATGGTTACCTCACTAGGATTTTGTAGCCGGGACCCATTTCACTTGTTCCACCTAAGCTATGGTTAAGGGGGTGTTAGTGTATACATATATTTCATATATTTGTATACACTTAGGCATAATCCTACTTAGATGTGCCCTTACACAATCTTGACACATGCCTCATTGAGGTGTCAAGGTTGTTAGACAGTTAGGAGAGGGGTCATCAAGGTTTCCACTAAACTAGCCACTCGCGCTAGTTTTGAGGAGTCCTTTTCTCAACTAACTAACTACCTCTCATCACTTATATGTACTCATCTTATTCGACTATCAATTCACTCTAGATTTGATAATTGCATTCATTTAGTTGATCTTGGCTCATTTCTTATAAGATGTAGGAGAAATAAATGAACAATTACAAGAACTCCTAGATAGACATTTCATAAGAACCAGCAAGAGTCCCTTTTCTTTCGTATCTTTTCTTGTCAACAAGTCTGCAGAAAAGCCTAGGGGAAAAGAGGGTTTTATTTAAATTGCAAACCATTAAAAACATTATTGTTAAATTCAACTATCGAGTCCCATTTAGCATTGATTTGATTAGAAGAGCCACTAATTGCTAGATGTTCTCAAAATTTGATTACAAATCTAGATTCTAACAAATCAAAATCAAAGAAGACATGTACAAAATAGCATGAACTCAGTACCGCAAGGATTGTATGAGTGGAATGTGATGATATTTGTCCTTAGCATTGCATGAGCATATTTTCAAAGAAGAATAGGATAATTCCTTGAAACACGTCAAAAGGTTTTATGTAGTATATATAGATGATATAATTGGTTTTTCTAACTCTATTGATTATCATGTACAACATTTAGAGGAATTGTTTAAATCCATTAAGGAAAATGGAAATTTTTTGACAGAAAAGAAAATGGTTATACGCAACACTAATATTAATTTTCTTGGTTTACATTTAGACTAAGGAAAGGTGAGGCTACAACCATACATTTTGACCAGAATCCAAGAATTCCTTAAAGATTTTTAGATGAGAAATAGATCTAGAGGTTTCTAGGATGTCTAAATTATGTGTCACCTTTCTACCAACATACTAATTCTTTGTATTTTCCCATTCAAGAAGAATCTAGTATGTATGGGAAATACATTGATATACGTGTATTTATATTATAAATGTATATGCACATTTTAATGAAAATGAATCCAATTTTGAGAATTGAATAGGAAAAAATTATTTCCTTGAGAATATTTCTTTCTAAATAGTTACTTTTCATTTGGTGCCTAATTTTAGAGACACTAGTGTCAAAAAGGAGGACAAAATAGACCCCTAAACCGCTAGTGAATAGATTATGAATTCTTTGCAAGAATGGTATTTTTATATCTTATTTAGTTCTTGTTTTCTAGTGCCCTAAAAATGGAAGGCATTAGGTGCCAATTTCAAATTGGTTAGTGAGTGTCGTTTCACTTTGAATTATGAACCAAGTAACTAGTGCAATGGGATTCTCATGTTAAAAATTCATATTATGAATTATTGGTACCATTTTATTTCCTTTTTGTCTCCATGAAACAAGAAACCTTGTATTTTTTTCTACTGTAAATGAAATGGATACATACATTCTCTTTGAGTTGCAATCCTTGAATTCCTCATACTCTTCTTGTCTTTGTCTACCCAAAGAAGTTAATTGCAAAACTAGATATGTCTAAGTTATTCCCAAAGAAATTTATTTTGTTTAATATATAATATTTTTGATGTAAACTACATTTAAATTTCTACATTAATATTTCAAATCACACCATTAATATGGATTGTGAAAATCGATTAAACCATTCACTGGTCAAATAGTCAATGATATTTTTATAGCTCATCCATGCACAAAAGGTGGTAAATAATTATCTTATTTTTATTGACCAAATATTGCCTCTAACTATTGAACGATTTGATGTTTATGAATAGTTGGTAATTAATTATTTGGACAATGAATATTTACATTAAATATGACTTTATGCAAAATTGTTTAATGTTATGGAATTTGTCAAGGATGTTGATATTGAACTATCTAAGGATAAAGCTATTTTTTTTATTAGTTTGAAATTGTAAAAATCCCAAGATGTTCATCCATAGCTAAACTTGACATAGTTGCAAATCGAACTCCAACTGATTTATAATGTTATTTGTAAATTCAGTGTCCATCAATTGGGGACAATATGGTGTAACTGAATCAGTGCTGCTTTTTCAAGGTACAATGTTACAAGGCATGGAAAAACCCAAATTTGCAAGCACTCTATTCATGCACAAATATGCGTAAACAATGTCAAAAAAATTGTAACATTAATCCATGAAAATTGCTAAAGATAACTCTCATATAACATATTAAATTAGGGAAAAATCACGTAAAAAATATGAACAATCTATAATATCATTTCTAAATAATGAATTAAGGAAATGATCTTAATGACAATTACACTTGAACTTAAGAGGCTTAACTACTAGTAAAAGCACCAAAGGTGCTATCAAATGGCCTATAGGCACAAATATTTATAGGCCTATCACTAAATAGTATACATTTATATTTTTATTTAAAAGTCATTAAGTGTAGTATTTAGTGGATAAGACAATAAATACTATAACCATTTACTTCATTATAAATCTTTATTAAGTGCTTTGTAGTAGGAAAAACACTTCTATAAAGAGATAATCTATAAAAAACCATTTGAAACTAAATCCAAAAATCACTAAAATGTTTTTAACCCTACTTTTATTTTTAATAGAGAAATTCAATTATTTTTTTACATTAATGGAGTAAGTATTAAATGAGTAACCACATGAACTAATCATTCAAACAAACTATCAAAGAACTAAATCATAAACAAACCATTACAGAACTATGACCTCTCATTTAGCCAAGAAGAAGTGGTATATCTACTGGTGCCCCCAAAGTCATCCCCTAGATATATTATAAGCAATCAAGACATTAAGTAAACCCATTACCTAAATAATGTAGGATCATAGAAAATCGATGTTACTAAATTCCCTCATGAAACCATCTTAAATATTTTTTCATCTTACTTTCCAAAGAAAAGATAAAAATAGTTTTTACCTGAAAGCAAAGTAGTAATGACAAACTTTTGTTGTATACCTCAGATTAGTTCCAACCGCAACCATTTATCCCAATATTTATTAAACAATTACCTGAAGGCTAAACATGAATGACCAAGTTTTTCCTTGTGTACTACAAATTAGCCCCAATTGCCTACATTCATCCCTAATATTTATTCAAACAGTAGCTATAAGCAAAGCAGCAATGACCTAAAATCTTCTGTGTACCTCAAATTACTCTTAGTTTCCCCTATTAACTCCAAATTTAATCTTAGGCTAGCTGGAAACACAACAGAAATATTAAGCTTCTTGTTCTAGAGTAACTTACCTTCCAATTGCTCCTATTTACCCTGATACATTATTTAATCACACGCTAGCTAAAAACAAAGCAACAAGGATGAACTCCTTCTATTACAATAAGTTAGAATGGTCTTTTTGAATTATAAGTATTATGGGTATGATTATATTTGAAATAAGACAAAATAATATCATGAAGTAAACAATCAAGATGATTTAGAGAAGTGTATCTAATTAATCATAATGTGAATACATGAAGAGTGACAACTACATACCCGTGAAATCACCAACTACTAAATCTTACCACTAAGATTATGTTACCATACAACAATAAGAAATCAAGGCAATAACAGTTATGTCTAATAATTGGTCGGGTCATGATATTTTAAATAACTTATGTTAAATTTTGCTGATCTTATTCTACACATCAATGGGTGTTCCATTGCACATGATGGGAGGTTCAAACAACAGAGTTTAAGTGCTTTGTACATATCAGATGCTTAAGCATTTAACTCAATTGTTAATCTCTATTCATCAGTGGTTTCAATACCATCTCGTGTCATTGTCTATCTAAAAATTATCATCTAAAATAATGCTTTGATTTCTTGAGCTCTAAAATCATTAATATCATAAGAGATTATATCTCACCTATTTGGAGCAATCTTTAAAACATATATTTGAAATAAGTTTGATCTATCTTTTCTTGCATTTACTCCACATATAGAATCTGTCTATGTAATTTGGGTGAGAAATTCATGAAAGTGAATGCAAAAGTTTACAAATAAATAGAAAAACAAACATGACACTGATCATGTTTTATACTGTCTAAAATTTTGCTTCATACTCATGACTTCTTCCACCATTTACAGGTAGTCCTTTGTTTATAAACCTATTTTATTTGATGTAAATAATTTTGAAATTCAAGAAACTTTCTTACTTTTTGGACTACTACAGTTACAAAACAATTGCAAGAAGAGCTTCACAAAGATTTACGAGCATGAATCAAAGAAGTTGATATTACTATTCCTTGAGGTATGAATGCTTACACAAGATCCAGGTAAGTTACTAAAAATAGCTATTACTCTAGTAGAAATTTTATTTCAAGAAGATCATGAATAACTCCTTGCCTCGAGCAATAAAATCAAGAACAAATTCATCTTAGATTTGTTACTAATTATGACCTTTTAAGACGAAACATAAAAACAAGAAAAGATTCATTCTACTAACACATATTAAAGTAACCATTAAAACAACAATCAAATACCTACTCCTAGCCACAAAGAAAAAGAGAGCACAATCCTAAAGTGCCCATGTGTAAAAGAACCACAGTCTAGTCGACGGGGCTATGTAACACTATGTTTTGACAAGTTGATGCCACCCACTAGATTATTACAATCCAAAAGTGATCGGTTGACCCAAATGGTATGCTAATCAAGGACTAAGATTAGGATAGGTCCAGTTAACTTTGGTAAAACCAATATCAACACCCAGCATCTAAGCTCACTAAAGGCTATAACATTAAGTGCAACCCCTCAAATTATGATACTTAAAGCATTGAATATTCAAAAGTAATCGAACCACACACAAAACACCTAGAAACAACAAGCCATATACATTCAATTAGCTATATGAAAACAAAGATCTTCTATCACAAATCACATTGACAATGTAATATGAATGGAGGACAACAGAGTGAAATAAATTTAAGCACCAAAACCTTTTCATACAAAAGCACAAAAGTGCAGGGTGCACCAAAGTCACAAAGAAAAGTAAAGAAATAAATCTCTATAATCAAATCAAGTGATCACTTTACTCTGGAAACAATCTTGTTAGGCAAAACGCTCCAAGGGATGTCATTCTTTCCCATGCTATGGAGTTTTGATCAAAGCAACCTATTCACACTTGTAAACCAGGGCGTGAAATTTGAAGAAGAGAACGGTAAGCGTGGATCAGTGTCCATAGAATAACAAACTTGTAAGTCTTTTTCAGAGTAGGCAAGTGGCAGTTGCATGCCTAATGTTTAACATAATGCCTAAACTATATGACATCTCATGGAAAACAAGAATAACCGGTTTTGCCCAAAATGAATTGGTTGAAGGAAATCTCAATGAGACGCCATTCAATAGAATACAATATTGTAGGATATTTACAAAATGGATCAGTTAGTATGGTTTTAGAAACTTCTAAATAGAAAATGATATGCAAAGATCACAGGATATAGAATAATGGAATGAAATGTTATTGGCAAGAGAAAAAGCCAAATCCATCAACCTCTGCAAGCGTAATCTCAGTCGACGAAAGGAGTTAAGCAATAGGATTAAGACATTCACCAAAGCATAGTGTTAGAAAAATAAATAGGTGCATGAGTCCTTATAAACATGCGAGCAAGAAGAAGAGCACATAGAAGACATAAAATGGATCTACCTACAAATTGCCATGATGAAATATTTGCAAGATTAGATACAATGAATCTTATAGAAATAAATTTAGAACCCGTCAAACTAATGCAATATGCAGACATAAACCTAGATTCCTCATCCTTCTTTGTGACCTCTGCATAGGGTATTGTTTATATAATCTATGGACGCACTGAAAAGCGTAGGAATACATTATAGAAAGCTTCAATAGACTTTAACCCCTGTTGAGATATAATCAACTGTTGACATTAGGGTCAGCATTATGTGTTCGTAAGATATATCCACTTTAATGAGTACATCGCCACAAATGATGAGAATGTTACATCACAGTAAGTAATGTGAGAACAACTTAAAACCAAAATCAAAACTTAAACAAATGAATAGAGACTTAACAAGCAAGTATAATGCCGGTATTAAATAGAAATCAGTCCTTTAGATGGCACAAAGAAGTAAAACATAGTGAACCGAACTTCATGTGAACACAAATGCACACCAGAAATGTTTTATGCAGAGTGTTACCCACATTTAATTCTTAGTCTGTAGATTTTCCGTCCATAACTGCATCCCTGCCAAAACCCCCATTTTGATTCGATTCCCTTTTCTTTGCTTCCTCTTTTACAATACTTGTAAATTTTTTCGAGTATTCTGCAATGCTCATGATTTTAGTATCTGGAAGCCTCCATCCGCAATACCTTCCACCTTGCATAATCATCCTCCCGTGAACTTACATTTTTTTCCCCTTTTATAACTGAAGACGTGACTATTCATATACATTCCATTTCTTTCTCGTTCCTTGAAAATGTAAGCCCTTTTTACACCTCTACAATCTACACCCTTTTTTTAATTTATTTGTTGACAGCTAAAAATAATTTATTTTGGACCACCAATTTTTTTTAAATTTTTGGACAACCAAAAAATAGGACTACCAAATTTTTGGTAGTTACAAGATGTGTGCACATATAGAATGGCCTATCGGCCAAATTACCTTCACTAAATTATAAATTGATATGCTTTAAAATTGTTTCTTTCTTAAAATTCATTAATCTCCTAAATCATCACACTGTGGCCTATGGCCAAATTACCTTCACTAAATTATAAATTAATATGCTTTAAAATTGTTTCTTTCTTAAAATTCATTAATCTCCTAAATCATCACTTAAGCTGGCCTGTTGGTGAAAAACTTGCCCCTTTGAAAGAGAGATCACAAGTTGAAATCTTGGAGGGGGTAACGTATGTATGCCTCATATTTGAGAACTATAGGAAACAAGGACCCCACATCATATACTATAAAAGGATCCATTTCCATTTCTAGAATTCATAAAAACAATATTTATTGTTTATTTTACTGGTGGATCACAGATTCAAAACATTTAATAGAGTTTTTTTTGTCAAAAGTCTGCTCTTAAATATTTGCTCATTAAAAACCTCATCTGCCAATTGAAATCGATAAATTCACGGCTCTCCATCTTTCTCTTCCGGCAGATGCTGGTGGTGACTGTAAATTGCGGTCGAATCTTCCTCTTCCTCCTGCTTCATAAGGTTACTGCAAATTTGCCTAAAATCTTTCCCTTCCTCTTGCTGGTGGCAATGGTTGTAAATTGCGTTCAAATCTTTGCTGGCTGTGTCAAAAGAGTGTAGAAATGATAACAGGAGGCACGTGGATAGGAACATTGGAATGGGTCCAAAATTCCATATAAACAGAGGCAGTGAAAAGTAAAATGTCCTCAATCCGAGTGACCAAAAGTAAGCCCCTTTGTTGATTGCTCTACATACATATTCTATGTGATCATTCTCCATCTCGGGCGCGATCGGAGGTGTGTTTATGAGGAAGCCAACATGACTGTAATACCTCACGCTTTGTGCATTGAAAATGAATGCCACCAGAAAACATAACAACAACACCAAGCACTTGACGGAAGAGGTGACGGATCCCGTCGTTCCATATATAGTGAAATCACCAGGACTGGTACCCACACCCATCAGTAACCCCAGCACAGAGCAGAGCGCTATGGCGGTCGCGGCCAAAAGCGTGGAAGCCATTATGCTGTTCCGTAGAGTTTGGACTGCTAGCACTCCGTTCTTCATCCCCTCCTACAAAATCAAGCCACCCGTCTTAAATATCAGGTATTATTGTCGTAAAAAAGGTGAAAACATACGAGCGTGTTGATATTTATATATTGCTACACCAAACTAAAAACAACTCATTTTATGTATATGTAGAGGAGAGGGCTCCATAGCGGGTCCTATACATGTTATAGGAGTTGACTAAACTGGCCCACTACTTGGCTGTCAGAGATTTATTAGATATTTAATTTTTTTTTCTAAAAATTACACATATGGGGACCAATCAATGTTCCCATCATATTCATTTACTTTTTAATATTTTTTTATTCATATTAGGTGGCATAGACAAATGATTTACAGGGATTTTAAAACATAAATGCAACTGACATGATTTGCAACTTGTAGTTGTACACAAGTGGATCCAACACAACCCAAAATGTCACATTAAAACATTTATATTAAAAAGTAAACATCCATATATTCTAAGTACTTGACCAGTGATCAACCTAACTTAAGTTCCAAGTTGCATTCTAATAAATAGTCTTGAACATTTAGTCATTATAACATATCCCATCCAACATGGAGATCCATCCAAAAAAAAGTGCATATATATATATATAAGTTGGAGTCTCAAACAAAATGGAGTAATGCCCAAGTGCACTCAAAAGACTGATAAATTCCCATCTACTGGTCCCTTTTCCTTAATACCTACAAAAAAAAGGTCACAAATGGAGGTGTAAGGCTCACTAAACAAACCGTCAAAACAAGAGGACAATAAATTATTAATATAACAGAAACAACTCAAACAAGCATTCAACCAAATCAATCAACTCTCCATTAATTTCGCACCATTGAAGGTTTAAGGCTTACTAATCAAGCAGTCAAAAAATATTAAAGGAAATCAACCAATTCAGAGCAAATAAGCATTCGACCAAAATAATCACCTCCCATATTTAATACCAAATTCAAATTTATAGACATCCATCAAATCATTCAAATGATGTGCAATAAAAACTATTTGAACCAATCAAATGAGAGTGCACAGGTCACAAACAGCAAATTCCAAGTTTTCCTACATAAACCCCATATTTCCTAGTCCAAGTTTCCAACATCCCATACACAAGACTCCTGGAGGCTTGGAATTACAGAGTTCTATCAACATTCAGGTAAGTTCAATATTTGAACATCACTGTAATGTTTGTTTTGATTTCAAATATTTGTTGTTTAAGTTTAAATTGTATTGTTGTTTTGAATATATGACGTTCATCTTCAATTCTAAACCAAACAACATAGATTTTAAACCTAAACTATATTATTTTTTTTTTGAATTTATGACGTTTAGCTTCAATTCTAAACCAAACAACATAGATTTTAAACCAAATAACAATACAATTTAAACACAAATATCTTTTAATGCGAGAGTGTGAAAAAAAACGTGGCAAGTTGCTCAGAATCTTTTTTGTTTTGGATTAAACTGTATTGCCTTATTTGTTTAAAATGTATTCGAAACAACCATTGAAATATAACCAAACTGTATTGATTGTGTTTTAAACTATACTAATTGTAGTATGAATATAACCAAACCAAAACATAGAAATGCTATGACCCCTAGTTCTAAATTATCAAGAATAACTAATATGCCATCTGATCCATAATGGACCACCCACTACTAAAAGTTACAGATAACTTGAAAACAATGTTGTAAGTTAATATGTACACAGGCATTAGACCATTTTTTTAAAAAATAGTTTTAGTTGTTAGTTTACCTCCCATGGCTGAGTGAGAATGAAGAATTGAAGCGAAGGGATCAAATGCCTTGAAGTATTTCCCCTTTGCTAGCTCATGGCATTCATAATAATGTTTACACCACTTAGCAGTTGTCTCTACCAAGGAAAGGACATTTGTAATTGATTGTTTCAATTCTATTTATCTGTGGGAGTGATGAACCTTGCTACCATTCCACATTTTCTTTAGCTTGTGTGTTCTCAAGGACTGTATAATGGGAAACTTCCAAGTCTTTTTCCCTCCATAGAAATAGGAAGTCCTGGAGTTCAACATCTTGGAAGATGATAAATTAGCAAAGATCTTCATCATTGATAGTGAGCTTATTCACAATGCTTTTCAAGAGGTTCTAGGAGATAATACGATTCATGCACCTACTAAGGTTTACTACCCATCCGAGATCATGTCCTCTTTCCTTTCAAATGCCATGGAATTGTTGTAGTGTTTGAATCTTCTCAACCATCTAGAATTTAGGTATGTCTAGGACCCACTTTTATTAGAAGAAAAGTTTTTTTTGCTATTTAAAACTATGATCTTTTCTAGGGGATTGCACTTGTGAGTGGCCTATCCACACAAGCAGAAATAAGGTATGAACTGATGATGAAGTGTATTTTCAATTCTTTCAAGTATGGCCTCCAACATGATTGTGCATGCGTCTTGGAAACCTCTATGGCCTCTCATGAAATAGCTCTTGGGATGGTTTATTCAGTGCAAGTCAAAAAAGTCTTTTCCACCATGCATTTTTTGTTGAATCATGACCCTCAGCCTAGGGTCTCCCTCTCCTCAGGTCTTGGTGATGATCCTAAGTTTTTTGAGGATCATCCTAATGAGGGAGTGATTGATGATGATGTTCTGGATGTTCAAATGATGGATTTGAAAACTACCCTTGATAATGTTATGGGGTATTTTGGTTATGAATAATCCATGTCTCCCTCTACTATACTATGTAAAATTTTGATAAAAGCTAAGTCTGTATTATACTGCTATTTTTTTATATGCGTTGTTGAAGGATATTCTCATCTCTTGCCCTTCTTGTCCATTGCTATTTCTAATCAAGTGGTAAAACGTTGAAACTTTCAAAGTACAGATGCATGCTCAAATCCATAGGATATTTGTTACATACATTAATGTTAAAATATTGAATATTGAACTGGGGTAACAAGATTATACAATTGCTATGGAATTACCTAATTGTAAAATGTCAAACTACTTTCCTCATAAACTATCAAATGTCAAACCATAAATAAACATACAACATAGAATAGTTCTCTGTCAAACTGCAAAATAAAACATAGATCATCATAAATCAAAATATGAAACTATGAAATCAAACATAGAACATCATACATCAGAATGTGAAACAATCAAATCAAACATATAATGTCACACGTCTTCTGTTCAGAGCATCACTGTGAACTCTCCAACTGAACTTACAAATTGAAGTTCCAAACTACAATTACAAAGATGAAGAAAATGGAATGCCAATTGTTGTAATGTTTGTGATTTATATTAGTAAAGTTGATTGTTTGTCTATGTTGTTATCTTGTTATAGAGAGTGTACACTATCAACCTCACTACACGCATGCCTAAGTAATCATATTTGTTGTACCAATCATGTAGAAGCCCAAGTAGTTCTTGATAGTTAGGTTGCACCACCCTACATGCCTCTCTACTAATCAACACAAGCAAGTGGGATGTCCAGTTCAATGCTTTAGGCTCTTTGTTTCTTTAACTTTGTACTGAAAAGATTCAAAAGATTCCAAATTTCAAAACTGATGTCCAAAGGTGTTTGTTGCCATGTGCAGATGAAGAACAAAGCTCAAATGCGGACCCGTAGTGGCCCCAAGAGATTAAAGACAACCACGCCTCTAGAAAAAAGAGGAGTTACATTCCCGCTAGATGAAGACACTTAGGTTGCTAACAAGAGCAGTTCTCAACCAGCTGAGCCATTTATTCAATTCAATGCAGCTGCTAGAAGCAAGAAGGTTTCAGTTCACTGGGAGTGGAGGAAAGAGGATATGGATTCAACATTGAAAGATGTGGAGAATAATGGAATGTCGATAAGGAGTGCAGCCAAAAAGTGGGGAATCCCTACAATAATGCTCAGCAACTGGTTAGGCGGTTTAACAACTACATCAAAAAAAGGTCCTCCCATAGTATTGACAGTTACTGAAGAGGGTTTGATAGTTGAATGGTGTAAAGAAATGATAGCAGTGGGCTATGGGCTAGAGATTATTAGTCTCAAAGTACAAGTTGCACAAATTTTTCAAACATGACCAAACCCTTTTAAGGATGAGCTGCCCGGGAAGTCCTAGTGGATTGGGTTTAAAAGGCATCATCCCGAATTGACATTGAGGATAGTGGAAGGACTGGATAGAGACATAGCTCTAAACCTCAGGCCTACTATAGTTACTGCATTCTATGACACGCTGTCTAAAGCGTATCAAGCCAAACCATATGGACCATATAGAATTTGGAATTGTGATGAAACTAAAATTTAGGCTAGGAGAAATGGAGCCATGTGGGTTTTGGCCAAAAGAGGTAGCAGAAGTGTCTCATACATAATTCTAAAGAGTAGGGAATGGATAACAATTTTATGCTGTGTTAATGCTGTCGGACAGAGCATACCGGGCTTCTATCTTTTCAAAGGTAAAAAGCAGCTAAAAAACTACATTGCTGGCTGTGAACTGGTGCATGCATGGCTGTCCATCCCCATGCTTAGATGATGAAAGAGTTGTTTATGAACTAGCTGCATCATTTTACATGATCAGTTTTGGGTGGAGTATCACCGACAAATATGCACTTGCTCATATTTGATGGCCATGGAAGCCACATAGTTGTGACAACCATCCAAGAAGCTAGGTCATTAGGTATCAATTTTCTCACACTACTAGTGCACACCTCGCACAAATTATAGCCATTGGATGTGAGTGTTTTTTTAGCATTCAAGTCATACTTCAAATCAGAAAGAGTAGCATGGCTGGCTAGATTTCCTAACATAGAAATAAAAAGAGCAGAATTAACAAAATTGGGCAGCAAGTCATTTTAGAAAGCACTCACAATTTCAAACATCACTGCTAGTTTTAAAATAACTAGTATATGGCCCCTCAATCTAGATGCTCTAATGGAGGCAATGCACCCCAACAAAACTTTTTAGTTCAACATGCACGATGATGCTGCTACAGTGCATAACATCCTAAGTCTTTCTAGGGTCAATGCACAGTCAAATGTGGAAGTTTCTAACACATTGATGTCAGGCCTTACCGATGGTCATTTAAATCCTACAACAACAGAAACTATGGGAGAGGAAACAACTTTTCATGATTCAGTTGAACCTACAGTGGGGGGTCAACTACTTGATAACATGGTTGAAAGTCAACAAGAGACTAGCATGGATGGACTTAGCCTTCCGTCTCCCCCAAGCTAGCCATCATGGTTGGTGGAGGGAGCCATGAATTTAGGATATGACTTGAATCCCCAGCAGGAAGGCAGCACATTTTCTTTCCCCTCCACCACCCAAGCTGAATGTCCCTAAAATGGTACATTACTATGTCGAGTGTGGAGAAGGTCATACCCCAGATATTGCAGATTTGAGCCAAGATACCGAGGAATTTTGCAATGAGTCTGAACATAGCATTCATGGAGATTCTACCCAACCCTTGGGTTCCCAAGTAGATCCACACATCAACAAATTTTTGAAACTACCAGTTCATATTGTGAAGGAAAAAGTTAGGACATGAGAGGATAGTGGAATTTGGTTGAGCTAACAGTCTGAATTATTAACAACAGATGATTACATGAACCTATTAATGCAGCAAGAGCAAAGGAATAAAGGCAACACATGTTGTTGCAAAGGAATTAAAGGATCATGCCAAACTAGATAGAGAGATTGCACGACAAATAAAGGAACAACAAAAGGTTTTACAAAGGCAGGAAAAAGAGTTAAAAAAGGAGCAAGAAAGGATTCCAAAGGAGCAGGATAAAAAGGAAAAAGCACTTGAAATGGCAAGGAAGGATCTAGAGAGAGAAGGGCATTTAAGCAACCCCATAAACCCTTTGCTAGAAAATCATGCCTTGTTTAGGGAGATGGTGAACATTCATATCCCTAACTATCCTACAACTGTAACCCCATCCCATTTGACCAGCATTCAACATCCAAGTCTAACCCCATCCCATGTGACCAACACTCAATTTCTAAGTCTAACCCCATCCCATGTGACCGGAACTCAATTTCCAAGTCTAACCCCATCCATTGTGACCAACACTCAATTTCCAAGTCTAACCCCATCCATTGTGAGCAGTACTCAATTTCTAGCCCTAAGCCCATCCCATTTGAGTAGCACTCTAAGTCCACCAGCAAGGGAGGGGAACATGATTGGGAGTAATTTGTCAAGTAGCCAGGCAAAAACAACCGAGCTGCCACTTTGAGTCCACTAGTTTTTCCAACATGATTTGAATGAGATTGGTAGCAACCAATCATTGTACACAAACAAGTTTGAAATTGTAGCCTAGGGAAGCATTTTTTTGCATTTTGTAATACCACGATTTGTATTTTGAATCAAATTAATGAAAGGGGAATTCAGATATGTGTTTGGCATGTCAATGATTTGCATTTAGTAAACACCCAATGGTCAACATAAAACTTGTTTGAGTACAATGATATGTTGAGGGCATGAATGTGGTGCAACCTAATTGTCAAGTTCAACATGGGCTTCACATTCTTTGCTGTTATAGATGGCATTTCAGTCATATGCATTTATACTCAAACATGCATGCAATGAGGTGGACTCCTTAAATATTTCATTTTGCAATGTGGAAAACCAATTTGCCACGTGGATGACACGTGTCTTTGGTGGAGTCAAATTTTTGGCTGTTTTTACCACCGACTGGTGACCGGACACAACATACCCCAGTGGTGGGAAGTGGCATTGTGATTTGTGCTTGCGATGTTATGTTGCATCGAAGCAACTCGCCGCCTTTTCATCACACACTCTCACATTTACGAAGGAAAGAAGATGTATTTACACCCATGCAGATGCATTTACTCCACTTCCCTCTGCATTTTTTTGGTTATCATGCCTTGGCTTTTCACATCTATGGAGTGTTCAATGCTCCCATCCTTCACACTCAACAAATCCTTTGACAACATTACCGACTCTGCTCTATGCGTTTGGTAGTTGCAGACGACACTGAAATTGGGTCACTTAGGCTTTCGATATGGCTCTACTTTAAGGAGTCTTGATAATGCTAAAGCATTTTTAGTGTTAAGCTATGTTGTAGTTATCATCAAATTGGTTTGATTTGTAGACTGTAGCATAGCTCAACCCAAAATGCCTTTGGGTAAGCAAGTCTCCCCAATGCACTTCTCTAGTAGAATGGTTTGTTCATGTAGAATAGTTCTCTACTAAAAGGTAGTCCTAGTTGATAGGATTTTCGTGCATTTAGATCATGACTATAGTTCACCATAGTGGGGCAAGCTATTATTTGTTATTGATTCAATTAATAGTCAAATGATTTACTTCATTAGTATTTTATTATTCATAGTAGGTGGCATACACAAATGATTTACAAGGATTTGCAAAACATAAATGCAACTAACATGGTTTATACACATACAAAGTTTAATACATCATGGTTTTGTAGGACAATCAACATTATATTTTTGTTCTAATGACATCTAATTGAAATATTTAAAAAATTATGATCACTTTGAAAGGAAATGTATATTAAAAGCAAGTAATGAAGGTAAAAGTGTTAATTATGCTTATGAGGATGAGAAAGGATTCTCTCACTAATATGTCCTATCATTTGACAGAGCTAAAAATAGTTCTAAAGAGGTTTGGTATTTAGATTTAGATTATTCTATTCACATGTCAGTGAATAATAAGTTGTTTTCTACCATGGACAAATTCAAGACCATGATCAATCTAGGTGCATATTAAAGAAGGTAAAAATATGTTAATGATATTTAATACACTTTAAAGTTAAAAAATTATTTGTTGAGTGTGAGAAAACTATGTTGAAAGAACTACAAAGTGATATTCTATAATAGGAAACTACAATCTATGACAAGAATCCAAGAAATAGGGTTGCAAAAATTATTTCGATATCTAAAATAATGATGTTTCTATTGAAGTTTGGAGAAAATAGCAATAATCTTACCAATATAACATATAAAGATAAATGTTGGTTGTAGCATTTTAGGTTGTCTATTGAGATAATTGTCTCACTAACAACATTGTTGTGATAATAGATGCAATTTTTTATTAATGGGGAGTGTATGGTCATCAAAAGGATCATGTTGACAAGTCAAAATTTATTTGTAATTGTGGTATTACTAATGACATTACTCATGAATATCCCTCTACTATTTTAGATTCCATGTATTACAAGTCCACCATGCAACTTGTCATCTAGTTCTTTTATTCCAAATGCAAGTATACCTTAATGTCCATGTTCTTCAAGGAAGGTATGAAGCCTAAGTGAAATTTAGCAAATAAGTAAAGAAGTCAAGTGCATGAAAGGGACCCAAGAGATTAGATGGTAATTTTTATTTTACTTTCATAGGATAATTTTAAACCATCATGTTTTAAAGATGCATGTACTAATGATGTTTGGGTACAAGCAATGCAAGAAGAAATAGATTCAATTCATAGGAGTGATACTCTGGAGCTTACAAAACTTCCACATGATAAGAATTGTAGTGGTACTAAATGAGTCTACAAGACTAAATGCAATAATTCTAGTAGTGTTGAAAGACACAAAGTATAGTTAGTTATAAAAGGTTCCGCACAATGATACGACATAGATTATGAAAGAGACAAGCATCGGTGAGCAGACAAGAGACTATTAAAATGGTCATTTCACTAGCAATTCAAAAGAAATGGAGTATACATCACATAGATGTGAAAAGCATCTTTTTAAATGGGTACTTAGAAGAGGAGGTCTATGTCAAGCAACCACAAGGTTTTGAAGTACATGATAAGGAAGTTCAAGTCTACAAGTTGACAAAGGCTTTGTATGGCTTTAAAAAAGAACCAAGAGCATGGTATACCAAATTGATTGATATTTTTAGTAAAGTGCCTTCAAGAAAATAAAGACTGAGCCTACTCTTTACTATAAAAAAGATGGTAATTATATCTTTATTGTAAGTTTGTGCGTTAATTATTTGTTGTATATGGACAATAGTTCTAAGATGAAGGATAAATTGAGTATTGCTATGATGAATGAATTTCACATGAAATATATAGGTCTCATGTAGTATATTTCTATAGTCATAGTCATAGTGTTATTTTAGGAAATATTTTTAAAGTAATCTAGTCATTGTTTTTCATAGTCTATGCCTAAGATTTTATTGATAGTCTAATTGTTGTTAAGAACGGGATTTTTTTAGAGTAACAAATGCTAAAGGACCAATCTATTGTTTTAATCACCCAACTTTAAAAAAATGACACATTTACAACTGGCATGTAACAAAACAACTGCAAACGTCCCTCTGCTAAACAAAAATCTAACTGCAATGGTATTGAAAATGCGAACACTTACCTTCATAATGGCCTTCACCCATGCCCGCCTATTAATAGTGTTGATGCCGATGAAGGTGGTGTTGGGAGTTTTGACGATCCTGTACAGCAGACTGCAATGGTAGGCAACCAACATTAACAGCCCCGCTGGGACGAGTATTATATCCAGATGAGACTTCACCCAGGCGCGTGTGTGTGCCATTAGAGCTTGTTAAGATTGAATTTATCTTCTAGAATATAGAGCCCAACCACAAAACACAAAGAAATAAGTAATTAACAGAAACAGACCGACCGAAGAGCTTCAAACATTCGGCGCCTGAGCATCTGTTTAAAAACTCCGCATATACACACCAGAAACATGAATAATACCGGTCAATATAAGCCAAATAATGGAGGTAGTCGCTAGTAAAACATTCATCTAACTAGACCTCCATAACCTGATTGCAAGAATAAATAAATGATTTTTATACTATTAGAAAAATCAAAATTGACCATACAAATTATCTAAATAATAGTATCAGCATACATGCCATTTACGACACTTTTAACTTTTCTGAATTTGATCAAACAATTGTACCAATCATGTGAATTAGGAATATAAAAATAGATGCCACACACAACAATTGCCATTTTTCAATCACATCAAACAAAACTTAACAAAATATTATCACCACCAGATAACCCCAGCCTAGTCTAGTCAACCAAAAAACACAATCTAAACCGACATGGATTTATATTAATATAAGACCATCCAAGCTGACCTTGAATATAATATAGCTAAACCTTGAATCATAAAGAATAAAAAATTCGAACCCTAGCAATTATGAAACCTTAAAAAAATAAATACTACATTAAAGACAAATAATAGAGGTAAGCACCATTCAAACATTAGTCTAACTGGTCCTCCATATACTAACACGGAAGGGCTGGCATGAATGACTAAATTTATTTCATATTTTTAATTTTAAGGTGATATTATAATTTTAGTAGTATAATAAGAATTTAATAATAATTTGAACTAATGAATTGTGGCATTTTTCTTATAAAATCAATTTATAGTGATATTTTACTTTATCTATAACTTTCATCATAATTAAAAAAATATATATTACTTATTCTAACATCTAGTGGACAATAAATTTTTATTGAATATTTTATTTATTATATTTTTTTAATTTCTACTTATAGAAATTTTAACACATATTTTACGTATTGAAACATTGAAACAAGGACATTCATGTGGAGTGCAGTACATTGTTTTTTGAGATTTTTCTTACATTTTTTTTTCTTTTTGCACTAGCTTGAATAGAGATCATTGTTTTTTTCTAAATGGACCTAATATGTATATATATAAAGGTTACATACTTATAAAATGAAATCCTTAGATGACTTCATTTGATTCCCGATTTTGTTTTCAACATTTTGATAGACATAGAGGAGACTCTAATGGAGTTCAATCTTCAATCAAACCCCCTAAGATTAAATTATGAATTTATGTTTGAAATTATAATTTTAGATAAAAACCAAGATTGCACAAAAGAGAAAATTACTATTGTGTTTTCACATCTTAGAAAACTTTAAATAGAGGTAAATACCATTTATATAAATTGTAATAATATCAAAATAAATTCTATAAAGGTGTAGAGTAATAAAAATATTATCCTATTTTAATTTGTGCTAATTTAAGGACAAGTAATTGATTATCAAATAAATCATATCTTAGGCTAGCATAGTGAGGTGAGTCACATATATGATAAGTAAGTTGCTAAATTAAAAGGGAAAGGTTAGATATTGTGTAACTCCTTCAGTTGGGTGAGAAGTCAATGTGTTGTAATCCATTTGATTTTATGGTCCTAACTGCATTTTGCATATAGATGTGTCATATCATAATAGTGTGTACCACTTGTGGGATAGGGCACCAAAATAAACTTTGAAAGACAAAAAATGTTGAACACATTCAAATGAAGGTCCTTCATGTTGGGATTAGCAAGGATCAACAAGCAATAATCTAAACATAAGCTATTTGCACACAATAAACCTATTGATATTTCCCAAAGGTAGAAAATATGTACATAAGAGCCTTGCATATATAGGCAAGGTAGAGGAGGTTAGAAGGTTGAGCAAAATGACTAAGTAATCCTCTATAGGTGCAACACTTGTCTTGCTCAAGTGACACATGTTTGAGCAAGTGGCAAGTTTGTATGAAGTACTTGTCTCACAAAGGTGAGTACACATGTCTTCACCACATGAGGTGAGACAAAAAGGTAAAAAGCCCAAAGTTGGACTTAAGCTAGTCTGAATAGAAATATCCTAGACATGCTAAAAGATAACTAGATAGATAATGTCACTTTTCACACTAACACCCCTCTAAAGTGCAACTTAGGGAGTAGTGAAACAATGATGGGTCCCAACAACTAGGCCTAATGAGGTACCCATGTACAAATGCATCTCTCATAAGGTGGAGAAAGAAAGAAAACCCAGTGGAAAAGAACTTTCCTCCAAAATAGAGAAAATAAGAAAGTGTTCTAGACACAACTCAATGGGAGTGTACTTGACACAATACAATTGAAAGTGATAGTCTTGCAATACTTGCAAGATCCATAGTAGAAATGTGTGGAATGTCAATTGCATGCCATGTGGCTACAATTTAAATCCAATGTGAAGTCCTGTTTTGAAGATTCTTTGGAAGCCTTCTGTGAAGCAACTCTGAAATCTGTAGAAGTAAAGGAACTAATATCAATCTTCTACTATAATGAATCTATAGAAGTTCTTTAAAAATCAACTATGGATTCAAATGTAGCATTCGGTGATAGTGATGTGGAAGTGTTCTTGACACATATAAATACAATGCGAAAAAATAATTGAAGGATGTTGAAGGAGTAGTGGAAGTGTTCTTGACATATCTCTATAGAAGTTCTCTTGGCACAACTCAGAATGCTCTCAACACAACTCTATGAACCCCCCATAATTCAATATTTTTTTCCCTCCCTAAATTTTGGCACTTTATAATAGTAGTGTGTTAAGCAAGTCTAATTGGAATGAAAAATAGAACTTTATAACAGCAACACAAAATAATTTCCAATAGATTAGTCTCAAAAAAATATTCACTTTATAAAAAATGACACTGAATTTTGAGCTGGCAATCAAAAGATACAATTGTTTTACAAGTTTCTTAACTTGTTGTACAAATAAAGAAAAGAAGTTTAAGAAAATGGGACAATTCCCAAATTGTCTTGATGCAACTTTGTTGGCGTCACAACCGGCTTCCTATTGACTATCAATATGCCCAATTTCCCCTCTATGGGTGAAAGTTATGGAAAAATGAAAAAAAAGCATCCTTGGGCAAGTTTAGAGCACTCTGGCAGTCTTCATTTGGCATAAAATGATAGCCCAGCATAAAATGTTTTATTTGAACAGTTTGTTAACTAACCTCTAAGAGTTAGCATGTGGAACTCCTCCTTCAGTTACAGTTTGTTGTTAATGGAACATGTAATGTTGGCAATAATGTATGTAGTATTAAACATATATGTAACATTAAATGTTACTATTATGACAAACTACTTGATGAGAACCATAACATTAAATGTTAGTTGAACAAAAAAAATGTGATATGTCCTGATTGCTTGCCCTATCTCAACAGATATGATTTAATCGGTGGTGTTCACACATTCTGAACACACCTTTCTCCACCTTATGAGAGATGTATTTATACATGGGTACCTCATCAGGCCTAGTAGCCAGGACCCATCTTTATTTTACCCACCTAAGCTATGCTTAAGGGGGGGGGTGTTAGTGTATATTTTACCAATATATTATTTTACCTCACATGGGTAAAATACATGTGTCGTAAGCCTACTTATGTGGGTTGTGTCAACTTGGAGAGTTCAACACAACTCTCCAAGATACATGTCGACACTCTTTCTTCCACCTCTAGTTGAGTGTTGAAGTCAACTTCTGAGTTGACTCAACCTCTCTCACCTATATGTACAACTATCTTGTTCATAATATATTAGTCCAAATTTGTAATCAACATTAGCTTTGTTGATCCTCATTTCTAACATGGACATTCTTGAACCAAGGAAGTGCAGGGGCCGAGAGGCCAAACATCATGAAAAATGTGAAAATTTTGCCCAAATGCCATGAACCAGATACTCACTAGTCCTACAAAATGCTGATTTTGCAAAAAAAAAAATTACATTTTCAACAAAAATTTCTATACAATTCTATACAATCATATCGCCATACAGTATAGGTGCAGGGGGCCTAAAACAATTTCAAAATTTTTCTTGTGCAATTTTGACAAAATGACAAGCTATTTTGTCTAGCTCAGGCCTTCTAGAATGACGATGTCTATTTGGCTATACAAGGACCTTTTAGCTAGGCTAGGTGCAAGATTTGCTATAAAGGGCAAGATTTTACAAGCATGGCTCTGTTACCATGTTGGGATTAGCGAGGATTAGCAAGCAATAATCCAACCACAAGCTATTTGTACACAATAAACCTATTGATATTTCCAAAAGACGGTAAAGATGTACATAAGAGCATTGCATATATAGGAAAGGTAGAGGAGGCTAGAAGGTTGAACAAAATGACTAAGTAACCCTCCATAGGTGCAACACTTGTCTTGCTCAAGTGACACATATTTGAGCAAGTAGCAAGTTTGCATGAAGTAATTGTCTCACAAAGGTGAGTAGACATGTCTTCACCACATGAGGTGAGACAAAAAGGTAAGAAGCCCAAAGTTGGACTTAAGCTAGTGTGAATAGAAATCTCCTAGACATGCTAAAAGATAACTAGATAGATAATGTAGCTTTTCACACTAACACTTCATTCAAAGAAAATATGTTTCCATGTGTAAATAGGGTTCAAATGAAGCAGAGTTCGATGGAAGGAATTTTCCTTCTATTTTTAAATGTTGTACATCCAAAATTCCTATAGCAAAGAACCTTTAAATAAAGGACATTTGAGGGTCCTAATGCTATCCTCCACCTTTTTTTCACCTAGTTTTCAGAATAAATTTATACTTTGAAGCAAGGTTTGGACTATCAAAGAGTCACCATGACATAATATTTTGTAGGATTATAGCCTTGAAAGTTGATTATCCAAAAAGTATAATTTGTAATATATATTTTTTCTTTATTATATTTAATTTCTATTTTATATGAAAGGAAGCAAGGTACACGGAACACACTTCCTACACCAATCTAATGAGGGTAAATGTATGCAAATTCTTTTTAATTCTTACAATTGTAGCAATCTTAAACATATAGCATAAAGATGACATCAGCAACACAACACATAAAGAATGTGACACAAGATGTATTGTGGGGAAAACCTTTTTAGGTAAAAAAACCCCACACTCTAAAACCTGCACAATGTATTATCTGAAACAATAATAGTTTACAATACACTTGCAATTTGCAAGTTCTTCCAAGAGTCTTCAAATGTTGATTCTAGAGTTATTCCGGTAGCATAACAGTACCTGTAAAAACACTATGCAACTACAACTCCAAACTATGCAATATATAGAGATTACAAGGCAAATACTAGAAGCTTCTTGGGATAGGCGTCCACCTTGGACATATGACCATTTTCCTGCATCAAAGGACACTTGTCCAAGATGCAAATACATCCCATACATCTGTCATACATGGCAGATTTGACTTTCCAAGATTGGAGCGCTCCACGCTAAAAATAGACTATGACAGATGCTCTTACGCATCTTACAGCTATCATAGATTTTCCCAACATAACAACGTTAAATGTTGTAAGAGAATTTGTCATACAAGACTAAATATAGCATATTCCTCTTACAACATGTCATAGCCCAACTTGGGCACCCAAAGATGCCTTTCTCACATGCAAAGATACTCACCGAAACTTGTCACCACTTGTCATAGGAATCTCCAAACTTGGCTCTTACGAGTCATAGATTTTGTCATATGGAATATCCTCTTTCACATACCACAAAGTGCTAACACATGGCATATTAGTGTCACCTCAAATGCAATGCCCAAATCCATGTAGATTTGACTTGACCATTCAAGTCACATTCCAAGTAAGATGACATGTCACTGTGCTACCTCAACTAAGTGACCAAACTGAATGTGCAAGTAAATAAAATATTAGGCAATAAATAAATATACAATTAAATGAATAATACTAGGAATTTGTAAAGGTTGAGACACCTTAATTCCCAACATTCTCCCACTTGTCGAACACCTTGCAAGAGCCAAAAGAAATGACAAGGTTTAACTCCTTTGGGCCAAGAGGCCCATAGACTCTAAACTTCTCTATGCCCACTGGTTTAGTCAATGCATCTGCAACATTCTTCAAAGTGTCTACTTTTTCCAACATCACCTTCCCATCTTCTACGATATCTTGAACAAAATGAAACTAAACATCAATATACTTTGTTCTGGCATGGAAAGTAGGATTCTTTGCTAAGCAAATCACACTTTGACTATCACAATAGATAGTAATCTATCCTGCATCAAAACCAACATCTGAAAACAACCTCTTAAGCAAAATGGCTTCCTTACAAGCATGAGTTTCTTCCATATACTCTACTTCTATCATGGACAAAGAAACCATAATTTTTCACTTACTCATCCAACTAATAGCACCACCAAACATGGTAAACACATAAGCACTAGTGGATCTCCTGCTGTCAGTGTCACCTGCCCAATCAAAATCTACAAATCCACGAATACTCACAAAATAATGAGGTCTAGTAGGATAACCATGATAACATAAGGAATACTTAGAAGTACCCCTCAAATATCTAAACACTCTCTTCACTGCATCCCAATGTACCCATCTAGGATTAGCCATAAACTTACTAAGGACTCCCACTGCTTGGGCAATGTTTAGTCTTGTACAAACCATAGCATACATCAAGCTACCAACTGCACTAGCATAAGGTATTCTGCTCATAGCCTCCATCTTAGAGGGAGACTTTGGATAATAATCTACAAATAAATTTGTCCCCATTGTAATAGGAACAGTCAACAGTTTGCAATCCACCATACTAAATCTCTCCAACATAGTGTTAACATACTTACTTTGGCCTAACCAAAGTTTTTTGTTTGCTCTGTCTCTTCGGATCTCCATTCCCATAATGTACCTGGCTGCCCCTAATTTTTTCATTTCAAACTGTACTGACAACTGAGACTTCAAATCAGAAATCATATTCTTACCATTCCCAATCAGCAACATATCATCCACATACAATGCAATAATGAGAATATGATCATTGTTAAACTTATAATACACACAATGATCTGATTTTGATCTCAGAAATCCAATAGACAACACAAAGGCAGAAAACTTCAAGTACCACATCCTAGGGGATTGTTTCAATCCATACAAAGACTTCTTTAACTTGCAAACCAAATTTTCTTTACCTTTCACTATGTAATGCTCTAGCTGTGACATGTAGATTTGTTCCTCCAAGTCATCATGAAGGAAAGTTGTCTTCACATCCATTTGTTTAACTTCTAATTCATAAGCTGCTGCAAGAGATAATAGGAATCGAATAGATGTCATCTTTGCAATGGGAGAGAAAATTTCACTGTAATCAATTCCCTCCACTTGTGAATACCCCTTCGCAACCAATCTAGACTTATACTTCTCAACACTACCATCTACACCAAATTTCTTCTTGAACACCCATTTGCATCCAACGGGTTTCTGTCCATTAGGCGAAGGCACCAAGTTCCAAGTTTTTTTCTTTTCTAAATAAGCCATCTCATCTTCCATGGCCTCCTTCCAGGAACCTGCATCTTTCATGCCTATTGCCTCTGTCACAGTTCTAGGCTCATTAGTGTTAGTAAGCCAAGCAAAAGCACAACTAGAATCAAGTAATGTATAACCAAACCTCTCAAGTTGCTTCCTTTTTTGTGTGGACCTCCTCAAAAGCTGAGGTGGAGGTTCTACTTCTTCTTCTAAACTTTTAGAGCTACTAGAGCTCTCCTCATCATTAGGTCCAATAGGGTCTTTCAGTTCAATCTTCTCATGAGTAGAAGGAAACTGAACCACATCCTCTTTCTTTTCTTTTTCTTCTAGCTATAAGACAACAGGAGAAGGTGTTAGCTCTTTGAAGATAACACTTCAGCCACAGTCCATCCCAAAGCTTGTACCCTTTCACACCGACATCTAGCCAATGAAGATACATGTAACTACCCTATTCTCCAATTTTGACCTCTTCTCCTTAGGCACATGTGCATATGCCTCACAACCAAAAACACGAAGATGTCTCAATGGAAGCTTCTTACCAGACCACACCTCTATGGGTGTCTTATCAATGAGTACTAAAGTAGGAGATCTATTAACCAGATAGCAAGCAATGGCTATAGCTTCAACCCAAAACTTTTGTTCAAGGCTAGCACTACTAAGCATACTCCTAGCCCTCTCCATCAACATTTTGTTCATCCTCTGTGCAACTCCATTTTGTTGTGGGGTATAAGGAGTTGTCTTATGTCTTTCAATCCCATGTTCTTTATAGAAGTTGTCAAACTCTACGGAAAAAAACTCACCACCATTATCAGTTCTCATATACTTAATCTTTTTACGAGTGTAATTCTCAACAAATGCTTTAAACTCTTCGAACTGACTAAAGACTTCAAATTTTCTTATGAGAAAATAAATCCATGTCCTTCTACTGTAATCATCTAATGATACAAAATATAATGATTTAGAAATCAAAGGAACATTCACAGGACCAAACACATCAAAATGAATAAGATCCAACACACCAGAAGACTTATGAGAACTCGAGTAAGACTAAACACAATTTTATTTTCCATATATACAATATTTGCAAAAGTCAAACTTGAGATTACAATCATTTAACCCCTCAACAAGGTTTTTATTTTGCAGGGCTCTAAGACCCTTCTCACTAATGTGACCAAGTCTCTCATGTCACAACATTGTCTTTTCAGCAGGAAGTTTCATTTCCAAAGCATGAGCACCCTTAGGTACCTAGAAAGCACTACCATTGGAAGTAAAAGAAATAGTCTTTTTCGCTGCGGGTTCCAATGGTGAGGATGAAGAATCTGAAAGTCTTTTCTTTGAAACATAAGAAATATTGCACTAATTAGTGCATGCATCCAATTGAAACAGAGTACCTCTCCGAGTACCTTTAGCAAGCACCATAGCTCCTCTTGTCATTTTGTATCCTCTACTTGAGAAGACAACCTGCACACCTGCATCATTCAATTTACTTATAGAGAGCAAGTTTCATGCTAAACCAGGGATGTGCATCACCCCATTGATCCCCTTCACTCATCCATTAGGGAATCGAATCAAGACTCTTCCACACCCAACTATCTTCAGGTGAGAGTCATCACACAAGTACACCTTCCCACCATCGTATTCTTCATACTTTGTAAACCAACCTCGATGAGAGGTCATGTGGAAAGAAGCATCAAAGTCAATCAACAACACATCTTTAGTTGCATGGGTGGCCAAGGCAGCAACAAAAGTATCACCATCAACTTGTGTCAGAATCAGAATCAGAGTTGTTTTTCTTTTTCTTCTTCTCCTCTTTGCACTCCTTTCAGAAGTGCCCAATTTTTCCATAGTTCTGACACACTTCCTTGGACTTTCCAAGAGATTTGGATCTCCCACAGGATTTGGATTTGCCCTTTTCATCTTTCTTGTCTTTCTTTTTCCTATTTTCTTTAGGTCTTCCATGAATCGCAAGAGCCTCTTTGGCTGACTCAGATGACTTTCTCTGCATCTCTTCAGATAATAGTGAAGACACCACTTTATCCATTTTGAAAGTGGATCTGGTACTCTCGATGGCCATAACAAGATGATCCCACGAGTTTGGCAAAGAACAAAGCAAGGTCATGCAACGATCCTCCTCTATTTTCACACCAACGGATGTCAACTATTAAACTAGCATGTTAAAATCATTCAGACGGTTTGCAACGGATCCTCCATCTTCCATCCTTAGAGAATATAGCTTCTTCCATAGGAATAACTTGTTTACCAGGGATTTGGCCTGATAAACATCACCAAGTTTCTTCCATAGCTGCTTCGTGGTCTTCTACTCATGGACATTTAACAAGACAGAGTCAGCCAAATAGAGTCTCACAAGACCCTTAGCTTTTTGATCCTTGAGATCCCAATCATATTGTGAAGTTACTACTGGTTTTACACTAGAAATTGCTTCCCATAGATCTTTGTCAACAAGCATGTCTTCCATTTTGAGTTTCCACAACTCGAAATTGCTGCCATTGAGCTTTTCCAACTCTATTCTACTAGATGTGCCTACCATCTTCTCACTGTAACAAGATCACAGAATACTCTACATAGACTCCCACTCAATCAAAGATTAGCTCAAAAAACTCCTACCCAACAACTAGGATCATAGGTGATCAAGCTCTGATGCCAACTGAAAAGAAGCAAGGTACATGAAACACACTTCCTACACCAATCTAATGAGGGTAAATGTATGCAAATTCATTTTAATCCTTACAATTGTAGCAATGTTAAACATATAGCATAAAGATTATTGTAGCAACACAACACATAAAGAATGTGACACAAGATATATCGTGGGGAAAACCTTTTCAGGTAAAAAAACCCCACACTCTAAAACCTGCACAATGTATTATCTGAAACAATAACAATTTACAATACATTTGCAATACAATTTCTTCCAAGAGTCTTCAAATGTCAATTCTAGAGTTATTCAGGCAGCATAACAGTACCTGTAAAAACACTATGCAACTACAACTCCAAACTATGTAATATATAGAGATTACAAGGCAAATACTGGAAGCTTCTTGGGATAGGCATCCACCTTGGCCACATGACCATTTTTCCGCATCAAAGGACACTTGTTCAAGTTGTAAATACATCCCTTACATCTATCATACATGGCAGATTTGACTTTCCAAGATTTGAGTGCTCCATGTTAAAAATAGACTATGACAGATGCTCTTATGCATCTTCCAACTATCATAGATTTTCCCAACATAACAATGTTAAATGTTGTAAGAGAATCCATCATACAAGACTAAATATAGCATATTTCTCTTACAACATGTCATAACCCAACTTGGGCACCCAAAGATGCCTTTCTCACATGTAAAGATACTCACCACACTTGTCACCACTTGTCATAGGAATCTCCAAACTTGGCTCTTACGCATCATAGATTCTGTCATATGGAATATCCTCTTCTATGTACCACAAGGTGCCGACACATGGCATATTTGTGCCACCTCAAATGGGATGCCCAAATCCATGTACGTTTGACTTGACCATCCAAGTCACATTCCAAATAAGATGACAGGTCACCATGCCACCTCAACTAAGTGACCAAATTGAATGTACAAGTAAATACAATATTAGGCAATAAATAAATATACAATTAAATGAATAGTGCTAGGAATTGAAAAGGTTGAGACACCTTAATTCCCAACATTATAGTGAACATAAGTTTTTTACCAAAGATAAAGTTATTTGTTCATTGCGTGTGGGAAATTAAGAAAAGAGAATATTTTAAAAAATGCATGTGACTTTTGTAGTCATGAGTTTATTTCAAAACAAATAATTTATATATATATATATATATATATATATATATATATATATATATATATATATATATATATATATATATATATAACTTATGCATTATAACATAATAATACTGTAAATTATAATTAATTTAAATTAACAAATTGATAATATATAAAATATACAACAAAATGCTACTAGCTCTCTAAGTTGTTGGTGGCTAGTGTTGATCTTGATGAAGGAGCATCCTGGTCCACGAGTAATCAACATCAACCAAAACAAATTCAAGTTTTTAGTTTCAATTTTAGTTTAGTTTTAGTTGTGCTTTGTCTTATTTTGTGTTGATTTTGGTCTTTTACTTTAGGAGGAAAATTTAGATTAATTCAGCCAAGTTAAGAGCATCATCTTGGAGAAGATCCATTTGTGTATCTCCAGTTCAAATTTGGTGCAATTTGGATGAAAAATGGTGAAGTTAGAACAAATCAGCCAAGTTCAAGGTTTGTGAACTCATTAGTTCATTGATCTCGTGGTCACCGATTTGGTTAGCTGCCGATGAGGTTTGCTGATTGTACGGATTACTGATTGTATCTCTAAAAAGAATTTTCTAGAATGCTTTATTTGTTATTGTAAAATTTGGAGGTTTGAAAACTTTCTCTTTCATTGATAAGTTTCATTGATGGCCAACTCCCTATTTTACAAACCCTTAGGATTGTCGATGGCTCATCCTACCAATGAAGGCTTTGAAGAATGGAGTTTAAAGTTTCTTTGGTTTGCTGATTGGTGATATCACTGATGAAGGAGTCAAAAATATTTAAAGTTCATGAAGTCCAATTGTTGTCGATTCCAAGGTTCATGGAGGTGAAAATCTGTTGATAAGAGTACTTGATGGATTAAGGGCATTATATTGGAAAACTTTCTAGTTTGCAAACTAGATAATTCATTGATAAAGATTGCATCAGTGAAATCTTAAGTTCGCGAAGTGCCACTTTTGCCAACAACTTCTTCATACTGGTGTGTTGAGGAATGTCTAAGTTCCCAAACTTGAAAGAACACTGATAAAGACTTCCATGGTTCATGAAAAGATAGATTTGTTGGGGAAGGACTGTTTGGTTCATGGAGGAGGTATTTTGCCAATGAATTTTCAAGAAGTACAAGTATGTATAAAATGCCAAAATATACATTGGAGGATGTTATACACCAACAATATTATTGGGATCAACTACTTGTTTGGGGTGATGATTCAGTTTTGTAACTGTTCAAATGCTTGGTGACTATTGGGATTTAGTTATGAAACTGTCGACCTTTCACTTTCTTTCCAATATGTCTATAAAATGAAACCATTGCATATTGTGAGGGGAGTTTATTATTTCCCAAGGAAAAGGCTTAGTAGTTTAGAAGTAGAATAGAGGAAGAAGACTATCAAAGGAAATGGAAGGAATTAGAAACAGGATGTCAAGAAGAGAGTTGCTGGAGATTAGCTAGTTGATGGAGGAATGTTTTAGAAGAGGAAGCATCAATCCTAGAGAAGAAGAAACCAGGTTGAAATTGCATATATTTGTATTTCTCTTTCTTGCTATATAATTGTATGATGTAGATCTCGATTGAGATTTGAATAAATTCTAATGAATTATGTGTTGTTATATGAATTTGTGCTTTCATTGTGTTGTATTGGCTACATGACTGGGCAGTTAGGTAAGACCCCCTAGTCATGACTACATCAAGTGGTATTATAGTAGGTTTTCTCATTGGGATGTGAGGAAATTGAGATTGTGAAAAGTTGTTTGCTTGGAAAGAATTTAAAAGACAAAGAAGAGGCTCATTGATGAAATAAGAAGACTCTATGGGAAAAGAGAAGTAGAAAAGGAAAATCTCGCTGAGGAAGATAAAATAGGTGTTTAAATTGTTGTTGCATGAAAAATGTTGTTGAAAACAGGTTGAGAAGATGTTATAACCTTGAAAGCTGGGAGGTGTCTCGAGAAAAACCTAAGTGATTTGTTGCAAAAGAGGAGATTCTATAGCTGCAAAGAGTTAGATGCTCTGAGAAATGTGTTGTAGGTGAGAAGAGGCCTGTAACTGAAGGGGATTTAAGTCCTAGAGAATTTTGTTGTAGGTGTGAGAAGGAGCCTGTAATTGCAGAGGGTAAAGAAGGAGGCACGAGAAACCAAAACAAGTATGCTTTGTTAGATTTGATTGAGGATAGAGAAATATATTTTTTACAAGTAGAGCCTTGTAACTATAGAGGGTTAATACCCTAGAGATTTTAGAACTTGTTGCAAGTGGGATATTCTAACTGAAGAAATGGAGATGTCTTTGAAACAGAGGACTAGAAGGGTCATGAAGAGACCTATGAGAATGTTGTTTGTGGAAGAGGAGGCGGAGAGAAGGTTTACAAACTTTATGTCTGAATAGTTAACCAAATTCTAGGCTAGAGTGATTGTATTGGAAATTAAGAAAGGGAAAGGAAACATGGTAGATGAGAGAAGATATAAGAACGAATGTCATGAAATTGACATAGTAGAAAAGGATAAAGAAAATATTGATGTCGAATGGCAAGAAGAAAGGATAGATTGCTATCCTAAGGGAGGAGAAGATTTGGAAGAAGGTGATGAGATAGAAGAGTATAGTGGAAATGAAAACCTCCTAGAAGAGGATGTTGAAAGAAGAAATTATGAACTAATTTTTAAATGAGAGCTATTAATTTTGTGAAGGATATAATTCAAGAAAGAGATCAGGCTGTAAGATAAAACTTTGTTTAAGTTGGAAGCACCAAAGGCTGCATAGAATGAAGTTGTTGCAGATAGGAGAGATTGTGAAGTCAAATGTCAGGTGAATGGCATGGAGAAAGAGGAAAATGTATTGGTGGCAGAAGAGAGAGAAGGAATGGATGAAATTGAAATCCATATTTTATCTAACATTGATTTGTTTACAGGTGACCTTGAAGGAAGAGAGAAATAAATCTTCATGAGGAAGAACAATGAAAAGGAGAAAAAGACCATAAATATGATTAACAAAGACACAAAACAATAGATTGCAGAAAGAGGAAAGGGTAAAGGACCTTATTCGGAGAATGCAAAACTTACAGTGGAAGTGGATGAAGTGAAAGAGAAAATAGTTGAGAAGGATTTTAATTTTTATGATCATTTGCATGTTGATTTGTTTGTAGATAGTGAAATAGACAAAATAGATGGAGTAAAAAGAGAGGTGATTGAAGGTCCCATCTTTGATGAAGAATGTGGTGGGTCACATGATGAAGACTTCCTATTGGAAGAGGAAATGAAAAGGATAGATAGCTTATTTGAAAGACAAATTTTAGATGAATATGATAAAGTGATGGAGAAGATGCAGATGGGAGAAAATGAATCCCATGATTGTGCTAACACTATTTTGTTTGTGTAGGTATGAAGAAAGATGTAGCAGAAGGTCATGTATATGACATTGAAGGAGAGATCCTCATGCAAGAGGGTGAAGAAGAAAGAATGCAAGTATAGAAGAAGCACATCTTAGAAAAGGCATGAAGATGATGATAAAAGAGAATGAGCATATAAGGAATGTTGCAGTAGTAGAAGAGAAGAAGGAGATAGAGGTAAAAGTTAATAATTTTCATTTATATGATGAAGGAAATAATGTTAAGTTGTATAGATATGAGATTTTGAACATCAAAGAAGAGATGAAAGGAGCAATGGATAATTCTATTGTTAGACACATAAGAATACTGAAAGGGGCAGGGGGGTGAATCAATATCCTATATAATTTTCCAATTTCAACAACTTCAACCTATCAGGGGTAGATTAAACCTTAAGCATCACAACATTAACATGAACATAAAAGATTAACATAATGCACATCAACACATAACCCCAGATATATGTGGAAAACCCTAGAAGGGAAAAATCATGGTGATGATTAACTCACAATACATGAATCTCAAATAACAACTTTGTTTTAGGTATACAGCCCAAGGAAGAAACTACTCCTTGCTAACTTTGTTTTGGGACTACAACCCAAAGAAGCTTCTACTCCTTGAAAATTTTGATTTAGGGTCACACCCAAGGAAGCTACAACTCCCTAAAGACTTTGTTTTATGGTCACTCCCAAGGAAGCTACTACTCCTTGACTTAAGCACAAGTTCACAAAAGATTACAATATGACAGTCCTAAGTTACTGTTTGAAAACTGACATTGAAATTCATAGATTTGATGATTGCACTTCTGCCTCTTCACACTTTCTTCTGATGATATGATTAGTTAGACACACTCTACACTTGATCACTATCACATATAAGCCTTCAAGATGAATCATGATAGCATCAACAACTTCTACTCTTTCTCCCTCAGTCACAAAAATAATGTATTCATTCTAGATTTTATCTCCTTGTGAACCTTTTTCGATCAAGTTGCAATCAGACCTCACCTCACTTAATTTGATTTACAATTTATACAAGATATTACATTTATCACATTACTTGTTAGCTAGATACAATATGAAAAATGCATTTACAAGTCGACCAAACAACACACAACATGAAACGTGTATAAGATAGATCCTAAGTGAAACCACATGTTGTACCAACAGAAGATCCATGCCTTGCGGACACCAACACTTGCTTAACCAAGTCCAAAAAGTTCTTCACAACTTCAAACACTAAGGAATTACATCCACACAATCATCTCATTTGGAAATAGGGCATCTTTAGCCAGAAACATATTAACCTTGAAGCATAATGGTCACAACAACTTGAACACCTTGTACAGTACTGGAAATAAGAAATATCTTCATGAAAACTCTTCCAAATGAGTCCACATGACTCATACAACATCTCCAAACACTCATTTTCCACCACACATTAAAGAATTATGCCGCACATCTTCAATCATGAACTCTGGGAATAATTTATCATCCTGAACACACTACAACATGTTGTCATTTCAAAAAATGAGTTGCGGACCACCAAGAACCTTGAAACTGCAAAGAATCATGTAATACACATCTAGAAACATGTCCTAAAAACTAGAAGGGCAATCATTCATTTGAGGAGGAATGTAGAGCATTCCAACAAGCCTTCAACACTAGCTTACTCTACCAGAACACATGTCGGTACTCTATCATGCATAACTTTCACAGCGAAAGGATAAATGATCTAAAAATTTGGAATTATCACCTTCATTGGATCCTAGACACAATTCTAGAACTGCATGGCCATATCTACAAATGTGGAGGAATGAAGAGCATTCTACTTCCATATAGAGACTGTCTTCACATAACTAACACTGTCTTCACACTATCTTTTGCAAAACATACTTCTGGTAGTCCACACATCATGAAATTTGGAATATGCATGATTTGTCACTAAATTAAGCTATATTCCAATCTACAAAGGTACAACATCAAAATAATGAAAATACTAAGCAGTCTCTCAGATAGTTCTTCAAAGATAGTCATCTTATAGCAGAAACTATCACCAACCTCGGAGGCCAAATCTTCTTTATATTAATTAAAACATTCATTCTTAGAAGTAGTATAAGAGATCATACAATATGCTTCACTAACATCTTCCCACCTTAGAAACACTTCTGATCAGTGCTTCTAATTCTCATATCAATGTGTCTTCTTGATGCTTCTAATTCTCATATTAATGTGTCTTCCTGATGCTTTTAATTCCCATCTGAATATGACTTCATACTCAACTCTACAACAATCAAGGCATGATATCCAATACATGAACTATATCTTTTCTGCTACATATGACATTTCCAATCATGAATTCCTAATTTCCATCTCATTGTGTCTTCTTCAGGAGAATGACATGCAACCATGAACACTATTACACATCCATAATAGTGTTGACATCAATGACAAACAATATAACCATAGGAATCATATGTGTAACTGTTATGTAGGAAAAGGGGGTGAATGGGATTGATGGATGTTTAGTTAGATCCTCCTTTCACTACATACATTCAAGGACATTAAACTGAGTAGAATCACAAATTTTACAAGAGGATTTAGCTACAAGTTTGTTGTCTCTTGGAATGATTAGGAAATTTAGAAATTGATGATTAATGTTTTAACTCAAGCCCAGTTATGCTCAAAACCCTAATTATGTAAAATCGTGAATAGATTGACGAATTCTAGCAAATGCTCTCACACAGAGATACTAAATGAAGATTATATTCATATCAGATTTCAAAGTTTGGAATCCTGAAACGTTAGGGACAAAGGGACTAGCACCCAAGCCTAAGATAGTATTTTTATCAAGGGTTTCTAGACATTTTCTACTGATTATTATTGTTCTAGAGATTTTTGGCTTTGCAATCCTTGAGGGAAAAGGGACTAGTACCCAAGCCCTAGTAGTTCTTTCCTCTGCCTTTTTCCTCTAGATTTGGGATCCTTATGTTATGCAATAGTCCTCTGCAACTCCACTCTTTGAGATCTGACACCTGTCACCTACAATCAAAGAAGAGGGGTTAAGGGTTGTGTTGTTTAGGAGCTTGCCTCAATTAAGCCCCAACATGGCATTCAATCCTTCCAACACCATTGTTAGGTAGAGAGTGTGTGTCCTTGTAGGATAGATGCAAAAAAAATTGATAAATGATTGATTGAAGCACAAATAGATATCACCTTAGGGGTGTAGCTCACAAATAGATGAAGATCTTTCACAACATGAGAAGATGCAACCAAATCTGCAATGACAAACACAACATAAGTCTTCTCTGCAACACAATGAATTCCTTGAATGCTCTAAAATCATAAGTTTGCCAAAATATCATAATCAACTTCTAGTTTAAAAATGAAGTCCTAAACATGCTTATATATGCATTCCCACTTTAATTTCATAATTCAAACTTAAGATGTCGGCAACAAATACCTTTTAATGGTCTCCAACTGACATTCAAATTTGGGACCCCACAAAAATAGGGTAGGGTAAGGGCATGGGTGCCCCTATCCTAGGACCTATTTTGGGTCAGGGTTAAGCTCTGCAATGTCCCCTATGTCCCATTTATCATGGGTTTAAAGGCATTTTGTCTTGGGATTCATTTCTAACATGCATGATGAAAAACAAGGGACCCAGGAGCTAAACTTAGGAGGTAAAAGTCCTAGGGAAAATTTTATGACATAATAGTAATAATGTCCCCTTTTGGCATTGATGGCAACACATACCTATATATTTCTATCCATTTGACATCAAGGACAAAGGACAACTACAACCTGCTCATATCTACACATTCTTTCTTAGGGCATAACTTGTTCTTGTAACAATCAGACTCTCACTATCATCAGAAACCACTATCTGTTCCCCCTGAGAGGTAGCCATCATTAGTCCAGGAAACAAGATATAACATGAACTCCCCCTGGATAGATGCACCACTATGCATCTTAGCAAGAAGGAGGGACATTTACCCCTAACCTCTGTCGAAGATCCTCAAAAATATCCTTTACAAGAGCCTTTGTGAGTATATCTACAATATGATCCTTTGTTGGAACATATTCCAACTTCACTTCCTTATCTACAACTTTCTCTCTCAAAAAGTGATACATGATTTCTATATGCTTGGTTCTAGAATGCATCACTCGATTCTTGGAAATATTGATAGCACTTGTATTATCACAAAAAATAGGAATAGGCTCATCATATAATACCTCAATATCCTTCAAAGTTTGCTTCATCCACAACACTTGTGTACAATAGGAGGCTACTGCAATATACTTTACCTTTGTTGTTGATAAGGACATTGAATCTTGCTTCTTGCTTTGCCATGAAACCAATTTGCTTCCTAAGAAGAAAGCACCACCACTTGTACTCCTATCATCAACAGAACCAGCCCAATCAACTGTTGGTAAGAGACACTGTGTGGCTTCATGAGTGTTGTCATTAATGGCAACAAAGTTCATCCCACACATCCGTAGGACATGGTGTGTCTATACCAAAAAGTATTTTGGATTGGTGACCAAGAACAGAGCATGCAGCAAGGTCTGACAATCAGGTCCGGATCTCTCAAAGGAAGTATCTCAATAAAGTACGGACTTGGGGAAGTCAAGAGGAGTACTTTGACTAATAGATTCCAGGGATTGAGTCTTCGGTGATGAAAGAGTGAAGAGATATGAGCACCTAAGTATTGGGTTCCTATTTGGCAGAGTAGACTGAGGAAGAACTGACCGACAGAGCTTCAGATCTTAATCTGGATGAGATATTGATGGTAATTAAGTTTCTTAAGGGATCATTCATGATTGGCCAACATGATTGATGACTTTTATAAGCATCTCTTTGATACACATCACTTGGTAAGCAAGGATTCAGCTGACAGACCAGAGTTTGGGAAAATATTGAGTATTCTGGATGCCGACTAGAAAGATGTTGAAATCCTTTATGCGGATATATATACCAAATGGATTTCAATGAGAATGAGTGTGTGGTGTATTATGAAGTGTGAAGAAGAGAAGAGAATAGTGTGGAAAAAGATATAGAGGTATGGTATGTGATAGAACAGCAACACTAAGGCAGAGGAAGAATGAAGTGCAGTAGATTAGTATATTGAGCTTAACCGGAACTGAACCTAAGCATATGTGGATGCTTCTCATCAGTTCAAGTTCATGGTTTTCTTCTATAAACTATTGTAGGTAGTGAGCCTCTTGTGAGCAGTGTGCTCAGGCAGTGAGCCCTAATTGGCAAGTGCCATTTTGTACTACCTTATTCTTTTAACAGAGAATACAATCTTGGGTTAATCACCCCATGGTTTTTTCCCTTAACAGGGTTTTTCATGTCAAAAATATTGTGTTGTGTGTTGAGTTTATTTCTCTTCCATGGTTATGTATGGTTATATGATTTGATATTGCACTAATTGTTAAAGAACAAAAGAAAGTCACTAATTGAAGATAACTAATTCACCCCCCCTCTTAGTTATCAACAATTTGTATCAGAGCTAAGTTCCTCTAGATAGAGCCTAATAGCTTGAGGAAGATCTAGGAATCTCAATGGATATGTATGGTATGAGGGAACAACTTCAGTTTGCTCTAGATGATCTTGATCAATCTCACTCTGAAGTCAATGAGCTGAGGGAAAGACTCAAACAAGCTGATGATTTCATAAATAAACTCAAAGAAAAACTAAGTATCTCAATGAAGAAAAGAAAGGAACTTCTTCAACAATTAGCAAGTCAAAATGAAGCCAATGATACTAATAAAGATCTAAATGAGAAAACCAAGTTATGTCAGAAGTTATTAAAAGAGGTCATTATGGTAAGACATGAAATGGAATCAGGAATTATGAAATTCACCCAAGAAATTGAAGAGAAAAGAAAGACTGAAGTTAATCTAAAACAATCTCTCAAGGAGAAGTCAGAAGACTGCCACAAAATAGATAGAATAATCAGGCATTTATAATCTGATCTTGAAGAAGCTAGAGATAATGAAGATCAACTTGAGAATCAGATTGTCACTCTAAAAAGGGATCTTCAAACAGAAAATGAATACAAAGAGAAATTCAAGATAAGCTTTGCTCAACTTGAAGTTCTTCTTGAAAGCCAAAAGAGGGTAGATGACAAGAAAGGCTTGGGGTATGAGAAAGGTGAAAGCTCCGGATCTAGTCAGAAGAAATTTGGATCAGGAAATCCAAGGAATAGGCCTAGAAGACCTCTGGTAAGGCAACCAAATGCTCAAAGATATCCATCCTTCAATGGATACTGCCACAATTGCAATAACTTTGGTCATAAAGCAAATCAGTGCAGAAAAAGAATGAATCAGACTAATTCATCCTTCTTCGGACAGTGTTTTAACTACAAAAGGTATGGTCACAAATCCCATGAGTGTAGAAATATGCAAATGAAAAATTTATTCAATGGTAGATACTTTGCATGCAATAGAATGGGACATATGTCTAATCAGTGTATATCAAGAGGATATCAGTCAAATATGCAAAGAAATGTTGTTTGCTACAATTGCAATAGATCCAGTCATATTGCCAAATTCTGCAGAAGTAAGAATCAGGACAAAAAGGGTCTGGTACATCATAATCAAAACCAAGACAAAGGAAAAGGAAAAGTGAATGTGGATGAAATTCAAAGGGAGATGAACAAGATTTGGGTGAAGAGGAGTACAAAAAATGTCAAGGATGAATCTGCACCAGAATCTAGTGCTGATATCCCTTCTAGAAACTAAATAAATGAGCTCTAGCTCAGGGGGAGTCATAAAAGAAAACAAGTTCCCCTAGCCAGTCATTTGGTGCCTAAAATTGGCACATGGAAAGTTGTAGGTTAAAGGGTTCTCAAAGAAACATCTAAATAAGCCTTTGTAAATATATGGAAGATCTGCAAGAAATTTAGAAGAGGTTAATCTACCAAGATTGATCCGATTTAATAGTCACCCGGTAAGAATAGAATTTTCACAGTTAGATCTGGTATGATTCAAATTGAGGTATCTTGATCTACGGATAAATGGAATGATTGGAGAAAGGTAGATAGATTGCTAATATTCACTAAGAATAAATCTAAGTGCATTTCAGTGATCCAGAAAGATCTCTCTTAGAAACAAGGAAAACAAGGCAACCGAAATAACCTAAGTTGTACATTTATTGCAAAATAGAATTAGGGTTTATGCAGAAATAAAAGGGTTCATTTGTTCATCATTTGTACATTTGAATTCAAGAAAAAGAGAAAAGGAGCTCTGCAATGAAATTGTCTCAAGCCCCTCAAAGATCAACCACAAAAATTGATTCTTCCAGTAATCTGATCCGGCTCATATCGTGAACCCTAGAAGCATAAAAGGTATTTTCCACTCTTGAAAACCTCTCTCTGAATCTTTTGAAAGATGGCTACTTTGAATGTTGTGAAGATCACTGATAGGCCACATCCTAAATTCAAGAAACATCCCTACAAATCCCTAGAAGTTGATCCCCTAGGCACCTTTTCAAGCATTCCGCATGGGGTTTTGCATGTAGAAGATGTTAGGGCATATATTCATGCAAACATTGAGGAATTTGGGGTATCCAAGCTAATAGATATCTATCACAATCAGTTAATAGATGATGATTTCGAACTCAAACTACAATACAAGGCTATCCGGGACAAGCATTTTAGACATTGCATCCATTTCCCCTATTTTGCAGAAGATGAATGGGTCTGGTATGTTCTAAGTAGAATGCGTGACAACATTATATGGTTGATGATGCCATTCAAGATAACCAAGGATGCCATTAGGGTAGTTACCAGGTTGCACTCATCCGGTGGGTTACCTACTCTCAAATCTGTCAAGAATCAGACAGTGAGTGAGGCAACCGGATCAAAATTTAATAAGAGAGCAATGACTATAGAAGATATCACTGATCCAGATATCAAGTTTGCATCTATGATAATTGGTTATAAGATATATGGGTGTGTGCAAGAAGTTGTGTCCACTTATTGGCCAAAAAGTGGAAGTGTTTTCCCTGATTTTCAGAATTTGTCACATTTGACCTAAAAAATTGAAGCACTTAACGGTGGAATCTTGGAAAAATTCACTAAATATGAAATGTAGTACTCAGAGTCTAGTTTCCAAATATGTAATTTTTTTTCAATACCCAGATGATAGAAAGTGATTTTGAATAGGTGTTTCTAAAAACCACTGTTTAAAAGTCACTTTTTTTTACTATACCATGTACGTGTACGTCATCCATATTTTGACCTAAATAATCATATTTTTCAAAATCCTTTTGGGAAAATATTTGTAACTCACTAAAGCATGTTTTCCATTTTTTTTTGTAATTTTTTATTGAATATTTTTTTTTAATTAATTTTTTATTGGCCATTTTTGGTCTTTTAAAAAATCATCGTGTACGTCACGCATAAGATGACCTAAACTTAACATTTTTTGAAATTTTTTTTTTAAAAATTGAAAAGAATTGTCTAAAGTACGTTTTCCTACAATTTTTTTTACAAAAAAATATGTTAATAAAAAGTTATTAAAATACTAAAAAACCCTAATAATTCAAGTTTATGGACCTATTTCATCAGAAATTGATTAAAAAATAGAAAAATTAATCCAATTGTAAAAAAAATTACATATTTGGAATCTACGCTATCTCATCTATAATGGGTTTTAATTTCATCAAAATATTCTGCAAAATAGACCTTCAGATATATGCCCAAAGTCACTATTTTGTTGTGACATTGACAGGACCTTCAAGTTGCAGGTCAAACCTGGTCCAGAGGTCAGGTTCGGGTCCCTAAAGCATTTCCCGAACCAGGTTACAAAGAAAAACCCGAGCTTAAAATTCAAATTTTAAATAACGGGATCCCGTTTTAAAACGGGATCCCGTTTCATAAAAGGTTAATATTTTAACCTTTATGAAACGGGATCCCGTTTCATAAAGGTTAAAATATTAACCTTTTATGGAACTCAAAACGGGATCCCATTTCTTGAAAATGGGATCCCGCTTTTGGCTCGGGAACCCGAAGCAAAATGGGATCCCGTTTTGGTTAACCCGATTTCGGATTTTTTTCTAACTCCGAAACTTCCACCTTAAGTGGACACAACTTCTTGCATTTACCCATATCACTCCAGCAGGGAGAATTCAGTATCTGAAACTGCTGTGTATACTGCTTATGAAATGCCAGGGAAAAATGCTGACTATGATCTCTGCGAACTTCTTCTGAGCCAACTGTTAGAAAACTTACAAAGGATCAAGAAGGACAAGAAAAACTCATTCAAATATGGTGGTCTGATATTGTGTCTATTCTTTTACTTTATGAATGAGCTACCCAGATCTAGTGGTTGGATATGGCAAAATGACAGACCAGTAGCCATACAAATAAGAGATTATTTGCATGGAATTGGTGATGCCAAGGCGCATAATATAACACTCTGGGGCTACTTCAAGAACTTTTAGAGTATGATGCAGGCCAGAGAAAGAATCCCCCAATCATTAGTTGAGAAATACAAGGATACAGTGTGCTTTATGGTAGACACTGATCAATGCCTAATGGAGGCAGTGGAGCCAGGGACAGTCTGGATCATGCCAATGGGGTATGAAGTAGATGAGAAAATGGTAGAGCAACATGTTCAACACATGCTAAGTCAACCCAAGGATCCTAAGGAAGAAAGGTTTGGAACCTTTCAAGAATTGAGTGTGAAAATTCATGTTGAACTAAGACAACCTGAAATCAAGAGAAAAGTGAGAAGAGAAGTGGAATAATTTGCCAAGAAACATGGAATATCAAAGGAGACAATTGATGCCAACAGAGAGAAGATGGAAAGGGCAGAGAAAGAGAAACAAGATGCAGAAAAGGGAAGTGATCCGGTGCAAGCCCCTTCTCAGACTAGATCCTCCAAGAGCTCTGCACCTACCACCCCTAAGAGCCAAAAGGCATCAAAACTGGAAGCCCAGACATCTGGAAAGGGAGAGAAAAGAATAAAGAAAAAGGCAACAAGATCCTATACAAGTCAGAAGGATGATGAAGAAACTAAAGCTGATGAGGAAGTAAGAAAATGAAGAAGAAAACAACCGGTGAACCCTCTACTGGTCAAGGCAAAGAAGAGAAGGCAAAGGAATTTGTTGAAAAACCTACTCTCCGCATTGATGATATCATCAAGTCAGTCACTATGGATGGTAATCTAAAACCAATGACTAAGTTCTATGATGAATATAATGAAGCTGACCAGAAGATCTTGCAAGAAGCTATAGTCAGGTATCTGAATATCTATAATAAGGCATTTATTGAAATCATATCTCTAATTCCCAAAAGCCTAGAGAAGGAACTAGAAATAAGGAAGAACAATGCCAAGGTAATGGACCTCGAGATCCGGGAATAGATAGCTATTCAACTCTATCCTTCAATCACTCAGAAACAAATGAATATGATCTTCAAAGATTGCAAGGATGAGTTTTGGAGCAAAGCTAGAATGAATCATCTTATGCTTGGAGAGATTGACAAAGTGGCCAAAGAGATTGAAGACATCCTCCAGAATGCCTATAAAAGATTCAATATTCCTATTATAGAGGACTAGGTGATGAACCCTCTACCATGGATGAGAAAGGAGAATCTACTGAGACAGTTGCAGAAGAGACAAAGGAGACAAGTAAAGAGAAAGGTGAGGACTTAGATTCCTCTGTTCTGGAAGAGGAAGTTTATGGAGAAGTAGACACCTCTCTTCTGGATCCCCCCGCAGACTCCAGAATTGAAAGAAAAGAAGACAACATCAATCAAGGAGAAGAAATGAAGGGAAGAGAAGAAGGTCAAATAGAAAAGACCACAAGTGACAGTGCTGAGGCTGCAGAAGGGAAGAAAACTCTGTCTCTGACAAGAGACACTGCAGAAGCAGTTAAAGACTTCTTGACAAAAGAAATGATGGAATTAGATGAACCAGAGCTACTTCAAGGGCCATTCAATTTTGATTCCCTCTCTCCAGTCTAGACAATGGAGGTAGCATCTTTTGCTCAAGCCAAAGCAAAAGAAAAGTTTTTGAAGTCTCACATGGAAGACTGTCAGCTGATAGAGATTGCATCTAGTGTATTGGAGAAGATCATGCCATCCTTTTAGAAAGATCTTTCAGCTTCTTCATCTAGTAATTTAAAATCTCTTGTAAATTTTGTTAATACACATTTTGATTCCTTAGAGATGTCAGCTGAAGAAAAGGTCCGAAAGGATTTTTTGGGAAAAAGATTCTCTGAGATACAAGGATTTATAACCAATGATAGGAGAAATATGGATATTGGAATAAAGAGCTTAGAAAATGCTCTTAAAGATGGCAGAGAAGTATATAAATTTTGTTTATCCTGGTCTAAAGCGACAAAGGATATTGAGAAGAAAGTGAAAGAACAAGATGATAAACTGTCAAGCTTCTCTCAGAATTTTGAACCTTTCACCACATCCATAATAAACCAGGAATGTCAGACTATTGTAGTCATAAATGAGATAAATAATCTTGAGGAGAGGAAGAACATAATAAGTAGGATGGGTGAACTTAGAGGGATGATTATCCCTAAATTAGAGGCCATGCATGAGGCCCTAATTGATGCTCAGACCACAGCCTAAACCAGTGATCTGACAGATCTAAAGAGGGCAGAAGCTTTTGCATTCCTGTTGAGTGGTTACATCTCAATTTTGGACAGGATGACGCAGAGTTGGGCAACATAATTTGTCCAGTTAAAGACAAATTTTGCAGATATACTTCAATATATTTAAGTATAACATGTATATATACTTATGTGGCTAAGTATAGATCAATTTTTGGGGATTTTTGGTGTGTAGATTCTACCCTTTTCCATTGATGTCAAAGGGGGAGTGAGTACCAGTGAAAATTGTGAAATCTAGCTAAGGGGGAGCTCCAGTAAATGTACATTAGAATAGAGCATCAGCCAAGGGGGAGTGTAGTGTGACAGCGATTTTTCACTAAGTGTTGCCATCAATGCCAAAGGGGGAGATCGTTGGCAAGAGACACTATGTGGCTTCACGAGTGTTGTCATTAATGGCAACAAAGTTCATCCCACACATCCGTAGGACATGGTGTGTCTATACCAGAAAGTATTTTGGTCTGGTGACCAAGAACAGAGCATGCAACAAGGTCTGACAATCAGGTCCGGATCTCTCAAAGGAAGTATCTCAGTAAAGTATGGACTTGGGGAAGTCAAGAGGAGTACCTTGACTGATAGATTCTAGGGATTGAGTCTTCGGTGATGAAAGAGTGAAGAGATATGAGCACCTAAGTATTGGGTTCCTGTTTGGTAGAGTAGACTAAGGAAGAACTGACCGGTAGAGCTTCAGATCTCAATCTGGATGAGATATTGATGGTAATCAAGTTTCTTAAGGGATCATTCATGATTGACTAACATGATTGATGACTTCTATAATCATCTCTTTGATATGCATCACTTGGTAAGCAAGGATTCAGCCGACAGACCAGAGTTTGGGAAAATATTGAGTATTCTGGATGCCAACTAGAAAGATGTTGAAATCCTTTGTGCGGATATATATACCAAATGTATTTCAATGAGAAAGAGTGTGTGGTGTATTGTGAAGTGTGAAGAAGAGTAGAGAACAATGTGGAAATAGAGATAGAGGTCCGGTATGTGACAAAACAGCAACACTAAGGTAGAGGAAGAATGAAGTGCAGTAGATGAGTATATTGAGCTTAACCAGAACTGAACCTAAGCATATGTGGATGCTTATCATCAGTTCAAGTACCTGGTTTTCTTCTATAAACTATTGTAGGCAATGAACCTCTTGTGAGCAGTGTGCTTAGGCAGTGAGTCCTAATTGGCGAGTGCCATTTTGTACTACCTTATTCTTTTAATAAAGAATACAATCTTAGGTTAATCACCCCGTGGTTTTTTCCCTTAACAGGATTTTCCATGTCAAAAATATTGTGTCATGTGTGTTGAGTTTATTTCTGCTTCCATGGTTATGTATGGTTATATGATTTGATATTGCACTAATTGTTAAAGAATAAAAGAAAGTCACTAATTGAAGATAACTGATTCACCCCCCCTCTCAGTTCTCAACATCAACATCAATATAGGCACTTAAATCAAAGTTATTTCCTTTGGGATACCATAAACATACTCCATAGTTCCTTTCAAATATCTAAGTATCTTTTTCATTGCCTTATCATGTGTTTGATTGGGATTGAATTGATATCTGGCAACAACATATACTACATGCATGATATCCAGTCTAGAAGTAGTTAGATACAAGAATCCTCCAATCATAGATCTATAGGAAGTTTGATCCACCTCCGGAGACTCGTCATCTTTGTTCAAGTGACATCCAGTGACTATGGGAGTACTCACTAGCTTTTAATCATCCATACCAACCTTCTTCAACATTTCTCTAACCTACTTATCTTGTGAAATAAAGATACCATCATCTAGCTGACCAATTTGAAGTCCAAGGAAAAAGGACATTTCACCAATCATAGACATCTCAAACTCTTTCTGTATCTCCTTTGCAAACCTCTTACACATATCATCATCTCCACCAAAGATAATGTCATCAAAATATAATGGAACTATCAAAATTATATCTCCTTCTTCCTTGATATAAAGATTGCTATCTGTAGTACCTTTCTTGAATCCATGTTGAAGTAAGTACTTGTCTAATCTTGCATGCCAAGCCCTAGGTGCTTGCTTGAGACTATACAAAGCATTTTTGAGTTTGCATACCATGTATGTATCTTCTAATATCTTGAAACCATCTAGTTGTTCAATGTATACCTCTTCCTCTAGGTCACCATTCAAAAATGCTGACTTGACATCCATATGATATACCATGAAGTTCTTATAAGTAGCAAGAGAAAGGAATATTCTGATTGCCTCCAGCCTAGCTATTGGAGCAAAAGTATCCTCAAAATCAATGCCTTCAACTTGACTATAGCCCTTACATACCAATCTTGCCTTATTCCTTACAATTTCACCTTCTTCATTCAACTTGTTTTGGAACACCCACTTTCTTCCTATGATGTTCTTGTTGGCTGGTTTAGGAACCGATTCCCATGTTTGATTCTTCTCCATCTGATCCAATTCTTCTTCCATTGCTTTTATCCAATCATCATCTTTGCTAACATCAACAAAGGTTTTAGGTTCTACTTTTGATAACAAACACAAATTTACTTGCTCATGTGTCTTAGCAAACCTTCTCCTTGTCTACACACCTTCATTCTTGTCTCCAATGATCTGATCTACTGAGTGATTCTTCTGAACATACTTTTTTGGGGTCTTAGGCAGCTACTTTGGTTCTTATTCCTTTTCTTCTTTTACTTCTTTTTCTTCATCTTCAATGTAAGGAAAGATATCATATCCAGTGTCTTCTGAATCTTGTGAAATCTGATACAAGTCTTCATCTACTTTGATATTTGTCCTTTCAATCATCTTTCCCAGCCTATTGTTGTAGCATCTATAGGCCTTACTTCTGGTTGAGTTACCAAGAAAGATTTCATCATCTCTTCTTATATAGCATTTGCTTCCAAAGATCCTAAAGTATCTAATAGTGGGAGATCTTCCATACCATAGTTCATAAGGGGTCTTAGTGCTATTGGCCCTTAATTGCACTCTGTTAGGTAGATAGACAGTGGTGTGAATTGCTTCCTTCCAATACATATTAGGCATGTCTGCATCTTTTAACATATCCCTAGACATTTCTTGCATAGTCCTATTCTTTCTTTCAACTACCCCATTTTGTTGAGGGGTTCTAGGAGATGACAAATGCCTCCTAATACCATGGTCTTCACAAATCATTTCAAATTCATTTGAAGTAAACTCACCTCCTCTATCAGACCTTAAACATTTGATCTTAGCATCTATTTAAATTTCAACCAAAGCTTTAGAAACTTTAAACTTATCAAGGGCATTAGACTTTTCTCTTAAGAAGGTAATCGAAGTCATTCTAGAATATGTTGGCCCACGATTGACGTTAAACAAAAAGGTCAACCTATCACTTTCTGATACAAGTGCCAGAGTTAATGAATCCACGGGAGGTAGTTCATCCATGTCACAAATCCCATGGGGAGTGCTGACCATTTGTCAATAAAATGCCCCTAGCTTACACAAGGGGATTCAAACCCGTGACCTTTTTCTTTGATACCAATTGTTGGCCCATAATTGCTGTTAAACGAAAAGGTCGACCTCTCAATTTCTCATACAAGCACCATAGTTAATGAATCCATGGGAGGTGGTTAGTCCATGTCACAAATCCCATGGGGAGTGCTGACCATTTGCCAACAAAATAATCATCAATGAGCAACATGAAATACCTTTCACCTTGTTGACTAATTAATCTTGTAGGACCACATATATATGTGTGAATCAGCTCCAATTGCTTTGAATAAGAGTACTCCTTGCTTTTGAAACTTGTCTTTGTCTACTTTCGCATAGTGACACTCCTTGCATATTGTGTTTGTAGGCTTGATCATCTTGGGCATATTTCTTACTACATGAGTGGAGTTGATCTTTAGCATATTATCAAAATTGTTGTGTCCCATACTTTTGTGCCATAGCCAACACTCATTGGATTGAGCCAACAAACATGTTCTTCCATTTACTTCTTTCAAGTGATAAATATCACCATAAGTCTTGATACCTTCTACAACGAGCTTTTCAGACCCTGTGTACCTGATTTCACAACCATTGGCATGAAAAGTAAGATTGTAACCTTTGCTGCAAATTTGACTGACAGTGAGAAGATTGTGTTGTAATCCTTTGACATAGAGGACATCCTTAGTCTTGTTCTTCCCATCAATAGTTTTGACACCTTTTCCATAGATTTGAGTTGACTCATCACCTACAAACTTGACAACTCCACCATCCCACTTCTCAAGGCTGATAAACTTCTCCTTGTCACCAGCCATATGACTTGGACAACCACTATCAATATCCCAAGATTTGGCTTCTTCTTTTGCATGGAAGGAAGTCCATACAACCATTGATCTTTCATTGTTTTGGTCTTTTTGCAAGGTATCAATTTTTCCACAATTTCCAACATCATCTCTTTTGTCACCAACATTTAGGGCCATGAAAAGTGTTTCATCATTTGAATCATCATGATCCTCATCTTTTGAAGAACAATTATCCTCTATGGAAAATAGTCTCGTTTTGAATTTATCATTTCTGTTACTTCTCCTAACTTCTTTAAGAGGACATTTAGAAGCATAGTGACTAATCTTTCCACAATTGAAACATTTGAAGGGTAACTTACCTTTATATTTGCCAGCGCCTTTCTTTAGTCTTCTTACAAAATTTGCTTCATCATCATCAGGTATCTCATCTTCATCAGCAGTTTCATCCTTTGTCTTTTTACTAACTTTGAAAGAAGGTTCTTTCTTTGGAACATCATTGCGAAACTCTCTCATTTCAAAAGCAGTAAGGGTACCAAACATTTGGTTTAAAGTGTATGTATCTAAGTCTATAGTCTCCTCAATAGCAGATACCTTATGACTGTAAGATTTTGGAAGAGATCTCAAAACCTTCTTCACAATTTCATCCTCTTTTATTTTACCACCAAGACCTATGATGCCATTGACCACTTCATTCACCCGGAGCATAAATCCAGCAATGTTTTCATTCTCTGTCATCCTTAGGGTTTCAAATTTGGTTTTGAATATTTGCATCTTAGCTTTCTTTACTCTCTTATCTCCTTCATAAAGGGTTTCAAGTTTATTCCAAACTTCTTGAGAAGAACTAGAACTCATCACTTTTGAAAGTTTTGAATCAGTTAATCAACTCATGATGGCAAACTTTGCCTTGGCATTGTTATCATATTTCTTAACTTCATATGCATATGTGGGAATAGTAGCAGGATTAGTGTAACCTTTCTTTCCATAATCCCAAACTCCACACCATAGAGAATTGATGTAGGCTTCCATCCTTAGGTTCTAAAAAGCATAATTTGTTCCATCAAACCTAGGTATCTTATTGGATCCACTTTGTGTCATCCCAGACCTTCCTCAAGCACTTAATCTTCCCTTAGAGGAACTTGGCTTTGATACCAATTGTTAAATAAATAAGAATACTGAGAGGGAAGGTCAATCAATATCCTAAACAATTTTCTAATTTCAACAACTTCAATTTATCCGGAGCAGATTAAACCTTAAGCATCACAACATGAACATGAACATGAAAGATTAACACAATGCACATCAACACATAACACCAGATATACGTGGAAAATCCTAGAAGGGAAAAATGACGGTGAGAATTAACTCATAATATATGAAGCTCAAATTGTGATTGATAATTTCAAACAACTATAAGAACCTAACAAGATACCACAATTACTCTAGAATTCCTACTCAAATTCAATTTAGCAATAAAACTAAGAAAAATAAAGAAAACATGAATTATAACTTGCAAACTGATTTATCCTTTTCATTCTATTGTCTCCTATCTTCTCAATGATCTTGTTGATAATGATGTTGCTCTAAGAATTATACTTATTTGCTTTCCAAGATGACAATGAGATGAATGGAATCAAGGATTCTAATATGCAATGTAAATAATCCTACAATGCAAGAGTATGCTAATGATAAAACTCATTGATAATGATTATGAGGATAATGATCTGCAACTAAATGATACTATGAAGCTAGATCATAATGCAACAATGTCCAGATTATGATATTGATATGTAAATGGGGAGCCAAAGGCATGCTTGGATACTTGATCGATTTTTTGCAACATGTAAGTACTATAGCTCTTGTTATGCAAAATGAAGGTGAGGTACTTGCTTTTATAGGCCAAGGAGGGCTCAAATCCAAGTGTCAAAAGATCCACGATGGAAGAATAAGTCTTTTCACATGTATGGTCAAGATCAAATTGGTTTGGATGAGGGAGATAAAGGTGGAAGATGTTCCTACTATGATGACAAGGTAGAGGAATAGGAGGTAAAGGAGCCACATGGTGTGATGCTCACAAGGACCAATGAGATAAAGGTGGAAGATCATGAGAAGAACATGGAGGAAGGAGTCTTTGGTTGTTAAAATGTGAGAGGGAATATAGGATATAGGAGACAAGTGTCTTTGACCATGTTTGATGGTTGAGAAGAAATAGGGCACATGTTTGAGAGGATAAATGACTAATTAAATATTAAGAATATTTAATTATTGGAGCAACATGGTGAGGTGTCCAATGATGTGGAGATGACAAGAATGAGATGATGTGGATTTTAGACATAGGACTTTATCTTAGAAGGATTAATTAAATAATGATGATTATTTAATTAAATATGACATTTATAGGAATTTAGAATACTCAATTATTAGAAGAATATGATGACTGTGAACAAAATAAATAAATTAAGATATTTATTAATTGATAGAGGAATAAGGATAAAATAAATATAAAATATTTATTTAATTCGACTCGAACCATTTTTAGGTGTATACATTTTTCCCCTCTTTGAGACAATGTGTTTTATCACGTTGTTTCAAGAATAAAAATTTTATGAGTATGATACATGCCCTAGTTTGCCCTTGGTATAGGTTTGATGACAATAGGATGCCCCCTCGGAAGATTGGTCGAGATGAATTTTTCAAAAGGATAACGAATGATCTCATGATTAAGAAGAATGAACAACATGATGCATGGGTGAAAAATTCAGGTGATGGAGAATGAGAAATGGATGAAAAATAAAGCATGCATGTGCAAGGTAAAAACACCTCCAGTTAGGGTTCATTTGGATATAAATAAGGATGTGGGGTCTCGTTTCTATTCATTTGCACACTTGTCATTTGAAGAGAGATTATAGGGAACCCTAGAGCATAGCAGAGAAGAGCAATCAGTAAAGATGTAACAGATTCTGATAGAGAACCATAGGTTTAAGAGAATCTGGCAATTCAGGCGGCCAATAGACTACAGACCCTCGGTATGTATGCATTTAATTTCACTCGAAGTGCATTTATTAGGGTCAAATTTTAGGGTTAAAGTCGTTGGTTTTTTATGCACAACAGGACTAGTCCAACGTTTTTGATAATTATCTCTGTGCATCCCTCCTAATTTTGTACATCTGATAGTGGAATCTGCACATCCATGATATTTTTGCATATGACAAGTAGTCTTGTGCATGCATGATAAACTCACATATATAATTAGGAGTTTCGTGCATATGTTATGGTATTGCACATCTGGTCTAAAATTGTGCATTTAATTCTAGATTACACGCATGCAAATGAAATCATGCATTTGATTAGGGCTTTTGTGCATATGGTATAAAGCCGTGCTTTTGAGAAATAGAGTTGTGCATCTAAGTTAAATGGTCAATTACTTAGCTAAATTGATTAAGTTAGCATCGCGATCGATGTTGGCCAACTGATAGGTCATCTTTGAGATTGATAGAATCTCAGAAGAGATGATAGGATAGGTTATTGATAGGATAGCTAAGTAACTATTTTGATAGATTTGATAGATATGTAGCTTAGTTGGTTGCTTGATTAATGCGCTTATGTTATTGATTGCAGGATGAGCTTGATGTGATGATGTCATGGGAGAGGTTTCCCATGACACAGATGCTACAACCATATTTGACAGTGATAGATCACTTGGTTCTTAGATTAGTTGGACTTTGGTATTTTTTCTTTATGCCCAAGATTCAAGAAAATCTAAGGATACTAACTGCTTTGGCAGAGAGATTTCATAGGGAGCATGGCGCATTTCACTTACCGACTGGAGAGATTATGGTGACATTGGAGGATGTGCATCAGATCTTGAGGATTCTGATACAGGGAGAGCTGGTGGAGTATGAACCACACTCAGGAGCTAGATTGTGGAGTGCTGATGAGTGTTTGATGATGAGGACATTGAGGGCACATAGATTAGCTGGGCTGATATGGTTGATTGCTATGAGCCCCTGCCATCAGTACTAGCAGGTTTGATTGGAGGTATGGTCTGCCTGGATAGAAGATCACATGGATTTCTGGTTGGATGGGGTAGGACTCTAAAGAAGATGGTGACTAAGGGGACATGCTTCACCTGGGATGTTTTCCTTCTTGCACATTTATACCATGATCTTCACTAGTTTGTATATGATGGAGCTGCGAGTCTATCAGCTGGAGTTTCATTGTTATAGATTTGGGCATGGGGCCACATAGCTATTACATGGCCTATAGGGATGGGAGTCAGAGGTAGAGATAGACCTTACTCCTACATGTTTTAGGAGAGCCTTTCCCAACCCATACTAGGAAATCTTGAGTATTGGAGACATGCATTTGACAACATAGATGTAGTTGAGTGGTGGCCTTACCTAGACTATGAGGCATGGGATGATGATGCTACCGAGTTACCATTTCACTTTTAGACACGACGGCTGATAGAGAGGACTCCCTATATTCTAGAGTGACATATTATTTCTCATGTGTACCGGTAGTTCGATAGGGTCCAAGGGATACCCTAACGTACTGTTGTATTTGCTCGGACACACAAGGAGCATCCATGGTGGGGTCCTATTGCATCATATGAGCAGGCGAAAGATGATTTCTTATAGATTCTAGATTAGGCTTGGGATCTGAGGTAGGACATTGTAGATGTGGGGATGACTGTGGATTACTCAATCCATTTTATAGATCATCTGTTTCCTAGATACTCTAGACCTGGGGAGCTGGCTCCCAAATTGGAGGATGGGGATGAGGAGGATGATGCTCCATGGTGAATGAGGAGGCAATAGAGAGGTGGGAGGGGTGGTAAAGGTGGACGAGGTAGAGGGGATGATGGTGGGGATGATGGAGGAGATGATGGAGGGCTGAGGAGAGTTAGGCAGAGGGTGCCCCAGGTACAAGCTCAGCCTTAGGTGCAGGCACATGATCAAGCTCAAATATAGTGACAAGAATAGGTTCAGGATGATAGGGAAGTGGTAGCATTGCAAGCCTAGGTGGCTCAGCTACAAGGACAACTTGGCTAGATGCAGGGCTAGATTATGCAGTTACAGGGCTAGGTTACAAAGTTGTAGGGAGATGTGAGGGTAGGGACTTTGGAGCGTGATACTGCTATTCAGTAGTATACTCAAGTAGAGGACCTATTGCGGTAGGTACAATAAGCTACAACACATGATCCTAATAGACAAACTATTTCAGAGATGGTCTGTGTAGGCCAGGAGATTTTCTACTAGAGATCTCTGTATGAGTAGGATGTGCCCCCAGAGCATAGAGCAGGTAGCTTCCATCCGGGTTCTTGCAGCAGATCTAGGCAGACACAGTCAGAGAGTGGAGGAGTCATGGGGCCACCACCTCCTCGAGGGCCATTAGGGACAGGGCCTTTAGGTCCTCAGTCTCAGTAGCCAGCACCTTTTGGAGGTAGTACTGCATAGACATGTATCATTTTGTATCATTTGTTATACACATTATTTTTGATAACTCGAGATATACTTTCATGATATCATTGTATACTTGGATATTTATTTTTTTGATGATGATGATATATATGAGTTCTATGGACTATATGCATGCGCACTTATGGATGGATGTTATCTATATGATGGATGTTACAATTATGCTTATATTTGATGATTCTAATATGTTGATTCTACGATGCATATGATACTTATGATATGATGTTTCTATGATTTGACATAATGACTTATGTCTATGTGTAATGTTATGAGTAATGACCCTATATTCTTATAGTTTATGATGACGTAATGTATACTTTGATGATTCCTACATGCAATAAATGATGTTTAAGGTTCTATGTATGACGATCTAATGTGTAAATGCTATGACAATGATATCTATGTTTTTTATTTTTCTGATAAAGTTATATATGCAATCTATGTTGATATGTGACATCACTATCATGATCTAATGATTAATGTAACTAATGCACTTAAATGATATGAAATTATGATTGGACAATGCCTATGATTTGTTTTTGTTATGCCAAGTATACTCAATCATGAATAAAATAACACTTAGACAAATCAGAATAATGACTTGGACAAATAGATAACTTAAAAGAATAATTTGGATGAATGAAAGAAAAGATTTGGATAAATGGATAATGTGGATGAAATGAAAGAAAAGACTTGGATCTTAAGCCACTTATTAAATGGTATTTATGGAATGCTTATAAATGAAATGAAATGCAAACATAACATGCACAAATGAGATTTAGTCATCTTGTATACAAATATTTGAAGTACTTTTTTCATCATTGAGCTTTTAAAATGTTGTAAGGAAATACAGGCATCTAGGTATAATTAAACCATGATGACCTGAATATCACTTACATGGATTTTGATTTACAAGTTAATACAAGCATCTAGGCAAAATTGAACTGAGATGACCTGAGTATTTCTTGCATGTATCAACAGACAAGGATTGTATCCTTTTCATGTTTAGACCCATAACATCCTCGATGATCATTTGGTAATCATGTCGTTAGATAAGTCTTCACATTACTAAAGATAAAGCCACAAACAAAAAACAAATTAAATAATCATGCCCATAGCTCCTCTAGTCTTGGACATCCTCGAGTAGCATAAGAAATATGATAACAAAAATCAAAACCTAAGATGTAAACTTATAACAACCATCAAATCTTCTTACCATAGATATGTTTTCTTTCCATGATAATAGATATAACCATCCTGATGGTTTAGGCACATTGTTGTCTGATATAGGCTAATGTATTACGTCATGTTTTTTTTTGTTGAAAAGGTTTGTTTGTAATGATGCATGTTGTCTAGAGATAGTATCGTGATCTGAATTGTTATCCTCAAGATTGTGACATTCAAGAATACAATTCTCTAACTAGGTCGAGGATTTTGCCCCCAGTCAAGTAAAGGATCTATTTATTATGGATGAACATATGGATGAAACGATTGGAGACTCGATGTGACGGGCCTTAAGGGACTGACCTAGTGCCTTGAGGGCTCATCGATGATGGCCTTGCCTACGTGATAATGGAAAGGCAACATAGTTTGACTATGTGGACCATGTGGACCTAAGAACTAGGGGTGGGAAGCCTTGGGGGTCCATCAATGATGGCCTTGCCTACGTGATAACTTAGAGGTGATGTAGTTCGACAATGGAAACTGACACTGGTGATGGATGAACAGATGGAGTGTAATTATTATGGTAAGACAAGAGGTATGGATGGATGGGAAGCCTTGAGGGCTCATCAATGATGGCCTTGTCTACGTGAAGTCACAGAGGCAACATAGTTCGACAATGATACTAAGGATGGAGTTGTGATAGATGACAAGATGGATGAAGGATTGGATGGATAGCCTAATTTGATAAGGTTATAAGGGCGAGCGAACAACAAGCCATGATATGTATCTTTATGCATTTTGGTGAATGCAGAAGAAAAGACGGATAAAAAATTGAAATCCTGCAAGATGGAGGAAGCGGTTTATCATAAATAGTGCCTATTTCTAGGTTTTCACCACTTGCTTTTATTGCAGCATATATTTTATTTTTATTTTATTTTATGTATTTATTTATTGACTCCCTTGCATTGGGGTTTTTAGGTATAAAACTTGCGAAGATGCATACTATTGATGGGATCATCAAACAAATCACCTTCTGATGTTGCTAATTGATAGGCTTCTGATCCATATGCAGCAATGATTACATAAGGAGCAAGCCAGTTGGGTTCAAACTTGCCTTTCTTTTCCCTGTCCTACTAATTTCTGGGATCTTCCTTGAGAACAAGCTCACCGACTTGAAAGACTCTGGGTTTTACTCTATGGTTGTAGCTTCTTAACATCCTTTGTTGATAGGATTTTAGATGATTAAAGGCACTTTGTCTTCTTTCCTCCAACAACTCTAACTCCTGAAGTCTGGAAACCCGATACTCTTCATCAGTTATTAAGCCCTTCAATGAGACTCGTAAGGATGCTAACTCGACCTTGACACTAGGGTGTAGGGTGTTGCACTTGTGGGTGTATGGATACTAGTACGGTGGGCCCACAAAGCACGATTTAGTTGGATATGCCAATCACAACTGACATCATTGATTGTCTTCTTTAAGATTTTTGAGATTGTTTTATTAGACAGCTCTACCTGGCCATTTCCTTGGGGATAGTACAGAGTGGAGAAATTATGTTGGATATGGAACTTGTCATAGAGATCTTTAACATCCTAGTTTTTGAAAGGTCTTCCATTATCACTAATAATGGATAGGGGAATTCCGTAATGACAAATGGTATAATTCAGGATAAATGAAGCAATTTGTTTTCTTGTGACATTGGCTAAGGGTACAGCTTCAATCCACTTAGTGAAATACTTTGTGGCGGTTATTATGATTTATGGCCATTAGATGAAGATGGATGGATCTTGCCCACAATGTCGAGTCCCCACTGACAAAAATGCCATGGAGTAGTTAAGGGCTACAGCTCTTGAGCCGGTGCATGTATGAGATTCCAATGGATCTAACATTTCTTGCACTTCTTGACAAAATGGTAAGAATCAGTTTCCATTATTGGCTAGTAGTATCCCATATGCATAAGTTTCTTAGCCAAGGTAGGACCACTAGAGTCTGTTCCACAAATACCTTCATGAACTTCCCTTAAGGTGGTTTGATATTCCTCACTTTCTAGACACCTAAGGAGAGTACCATCGAGGCCTTGTCGATATAGGGTATTGGCAATTATGGTATAGTGAGTGGCTTGACGGATGAAGGTTCTTCATTGATTATTAGATAGACTAGGTGGTAAGGTATTCTCTTTCAGATAGGTATAGATATTTCTATATAAGGGGGAATCGGATCCTACTATGTGACATATGATTCTTATTTCAGGGATATTGTAAGCAGGATTAGACACTAGCTCCACTAAGAACTCATAATGTGACTGATTTCTTGGTATATTCGGGAGTGATGATATGGTTTCCATGGCCTTTGTAGCTTTGTTTTCTAGTCTTGGTATTTGTTCGAAGGAAATCACAAAAAAATATTCTTTGAAGTCATCTACCATATGCTTGTAAGGTATTAACTTCTCATCGTTGGTTTGATAGTCATCATTTACCTGATTGATGACTAGTTGTGAATGTCCATACACATGAAGCTCTCAGACTTTCCATTCTATAGCCATCTTAAGACCAATGACTAATGCTTCATATTCTGCCACGTTGTTGGTACAAGGGTAGAGAAGTCTATATGATTTTAGGATTGTATCTCCTTGAGGTGTGACCAACAAAATGCCTGCTCCTGACCCATGCTGTGTATAAGATCCATCAAAATAGAGATTCCATGTTGGTGTTGTTATGTTGAAGATGGCTTCATCTCGAAAGTCAAGACTTAAGGGATTGTCATCATTCAATGGTGCATCTGCTAACTGATCTGCAATCACTTGGCCATTTATTGCTCTTCTGTCCACATATTCAATGTCAAACTTGCTGACAATCATTACCCACTTTGATAATCCACCTGTCAGGGTTGCCTTACTGAGAAAATACTTTAATGGATCTATCTTTGCTACCAACTTGATTGAATGTGTGAGCAAATAATGTCTTAGTTTTTGGGATGCAAAGACTACAACAAGGCATACTTGTTCAATAGGCATGTATTGTATCTCATAGCCTACCAATGTCTAACTGATGTAGTAAATAGCCCGTTCCTTTCCTTCATAGTCCTGCTATGCCAGTAGAGCTCTAACAGTAGTTGGTGTAGCTAAAATATAAAGCAAAAGTGGTTTGCCTTGGATGGGTGGCATCAAAATTGGTGGATTCATTAGATACTCTTTCATGAGTTGAAAGGCCTATTCACACATCTCGTCCTATCTAAAAGGAATGCTCTTGTGCAGGAGATGAGTGAAAGGATGACATTTGTCAGCTAATTGTGAGATAAACCTATGGATAGACTGCAAATTTCCTTCCAATGACCTTAGTTGACTGATATTTCTAGGTGGTGGCATGTCCATTATTGCTTTCACTTTGGCTGGATCCACCTTGATTCCATTGGCTAAAACTATATATCGTAATAGTTTGCTGGATGTAACTCTGAACACACACTGCTTTGGATTCAAGCAGATGTTGAATTGCTCTAGTCTCTGAAAGATTTTATCTAATACCTACAGGTGTTCTTCTCTTGTGAGTGATTTGCCTAAAATGTCATCTGCATAATCTTCCATGATGGTATGCATCATATCATGGAAAATTGTGGTCATTGCTCTCTGGTATGTTGCTCCCGCATTTTTCAGTCCAAATGGCATCATGTTCCTGCAATATGTACCCCATGGACATGTAAAAGAAGTCTTGTGTTGGTCTTCTAGCGCTATTTTGATCTGATTGTAGCCAAAAAATCTATCCATGAGAGATAGCATAGTATGCCCTGCTATCAGGTCCATAATGATGTTGATATTAGGCAAAGGAAAGTCATCCTTGGGGAAAGATTTATTCAAATCCCTAAAATCATTGGAAAGTCTGATTATTTTAACTGGTTTTGAGACAGGAACAATGTTGGAAATCCATTTTAGATAGTCAATTGATCTGATAAACTCAACATCTAACAGCTTCTTCAATTCTTGTTTTACTAACAGTGCTATATCTGGATGCATCTTCCTTAGCTTTTGTCTTACTAGTTTAGCTCCTGGAGCTACTGATAAGTGATGCATTATGAGATCTAGATCATGTCTAGGCATATCTATATAGGAACAAGAAAAATTAATCTGTCTCTGTTTGAAGAATTTGATAAATTCCATCTTTTCTTGCTCAGATAAAGATTTTGCTAGATGGATTATCTTTGGATTTTCTTCTGTACTAATGTTGACAGGTTCTGTTGGTTCTATCAAAACTGAGGATCTCTCCTGATGTGTAGGGTTTGGGAGAGTTTCAAGCCTTTCATCCTTTGGTCCCTCAAAGAGGTTTTCACCATTAGATTCGTCCTTAATTTTTCCTTTTTCATGATCTAATACTATCGCAAAGTGGTTTTCACCATTAGATCTATTTTTTATTTTTACATTTTTGCGACTAAAAGGCTTGACACTCTCTCCAAAATAAGCCATGTCATTGAGTTCTATAGTGAAGACATCTTTATGATCTCTTGAAGGTAAATGATCCCTTAGTTCTAGATAGTCAATAATAGCATCATCATTTTGAAAGGTATCTAGTTTGGGGGCCTCTTGTAGTTCTCGATCTATAAGTTCGGGATGTACTAATGGTAGAGGATCATCGGGTTGGTCTGATTCAAAGGTAATGATGGTTAGGATGGAGGAGTTGTCTAGGTTTGTGGGGGTATTTACAAGTCTAAAACAATACTCTCCGTAGTATTATCTAGTAAGTGTGACATCCGAACTTCCTCGCCAGACTCACTCTCGATATTGTGCGAATCAAACTCTAGAGGTCTAGACCTTGAACTTTGTCCCTCATGGTATGTTTTTGTAGAGTTGTATGTTTGAACTACATCAATACCCTTGTCTTCACAAGATAGCTCAGATAGACTATCCCATTCCCATTTGTTAGAGTCTTTTTTAGTCCCCTCTTGCAATTTGTGAATTTGCTCAACTAGATTGGTAGTAACCTTTTCCTTGTCTTTTCCTTTGCACCCTAGCCCTGTAGTGTCTCGGGATGATAAGGAAGAAGGCTGTATGGGCTCCATGATACCTTCTTTTCTCAAGCCTATGGGACTATGACCATCATATCCCATTCTCTATAATATAGTAAAATATGGGCCATATTGATCAGTTTGTAATTGGGGTTGTTGATCTTGTGACTTGGATTCCATATCTTCTTCTTTGTATATCTAATGAAGGATATCTTTCTCATCACTTTCATTTGATACATCACCCCATTTGATAAAAGGACCTTTAGGAGTCTTTAATGACTGTGGTTTGTTCATAGATGGTTTGCCATGAGACTTGGGTGATAGGGGTAGTTATGCAAGACAAAAGGTTTTCTCAATGGAATACTCTCCTATCCCTTTATCTTTGAGTTTGACTTTTAGTTCAGTGGTTTTGGATGTAGAAGGTATTGAACTTGGGTCAACAAGTGTTGTAGAGGATGAGCTTGCATGGTTGGTAGGTATGAAAACTTCATGCTTTTGTTTGATGGTGTTGTAGTATTGAAATGGATCAGGATCACTTTGGATATTAATCTCTTGGTCGTTGTAGGGAAACTTTATACATTGATGATAGGTGGATGGTACGGCCTTCATCGCATGTATCCAAGCTCAGCCAAGGAGAGTATTGTAGGCTAGTTCCATGTCAAGAACTTGGCAAACCACATCTTTCTCTACCTATCCAACTCGTATTCTCAAAACAAAAGTACCTTTAGAGGTTCTTTCTTCCTCATCATATTCTTTGATTGTGATCTTCTCATTTGGATCAACAACATTCTCAGAGAACTCCAATGCAAGGATTAATTTTAGTGTGCATATATTTAAACCTATCCCTCCATCTATAAGGACCCATTTTATTTTGTGTTTATGAATGAGGGCTTCGATGTGAAGAAATGCATTGTGAGATTGAGTAATGGATATGTCATCTTTTTCGGTAAAAGATGGAAAATGGGGTGTAGTGAGATATCCTACCATGGCTTGAAATTACTCTTTGTCAATATTTGTTGGCCCGGTGGTTTCTAATAGAGCTTTTTCTAGGATAGCCTTATGGGATGGTGAAAGACGTAAAAGCTCCAATATAGATATATGTGCGGGTGTCTTTGGAATTGGTCTAGGACATTATACTGATTGGATACAGAAGATGGTTTAGGTGGAGTCCATTGGAGAGTAATCTTTCCATGACAAGTGGTAACAATACAATCAGGCTTGTTATTTATAGTGATCACATTTACATGTGAGTCACTTTCTGATATGTGGTTAATGGTGTATTCATATGATGCATTCATATAATTGGTATTGTTACCACCATTATTGTTTTGTTTAGAGGGGCTTTCCTTCTCATATTTAGGGAGCAAATTCATGAATGCCACATGTTCCTCATTGGATGTATGTCCATCAATTGATATATCTCCATGATCTATCAAGTCTTGGATGGTGTTTTCTAGTCGTTGGCAATCATTGGTTTTATGGCCTTTGCTTATATGGAATTCACAAAAGTGAGAATTGTTCCACCAAGAGGGTTTAAACTTGGGTTCATATTCTCTTATCATAGGAAGTGTTAAGAGGTTGTTTGCAATAAGATTCCTTAGGGCCGATTCAATTGATTCACCCAATGGTGTAAATTTTATGTGAGGAGGAAAGTTTGTTGGTCTTGGTTCATTGTTTGTGGATTTGTTTGGAGTAGTATTGTTGTATGGACTTGATAGATTTAGAATAGGTTATTTTGGTGTCACACATTTTGCATCTACAACTTCGTCATTTACAATGTTCTTGTTCTTAGTCCAAAACCTCGATTTATCCATGTTGATGCTTGAACTAGGGACATCCTTATATATTTTTATTTGTCCTTTTGCTATCAAAGATTTATCTATAAGTAATCCCATTTCAATTACCTTACTAAAAGAAGTAGGACATTGGATTTGGATTTGATAGCTTAACTCGGTGTTCAAGTTATGGACAAACATTTCAATCGTTTGCTTCTCGGGGATGTGGTAAGGACATTTACTTGCGAGTTGTCTCCATCTTTGCAAGAAAGTGGCGAAGGATTCTCCACCCTTTTGTTTGTTTTTGCATAGATCTAACATTGAAATTTCATGTTCAATGTTATAGGAGAACTGTGTCACAAACTTGTCCACTAGTTCATTGAATGTTTAGATTCTAGGATGTAGACGGGAGAACCATTCCATTGCTTGACCTCCTAGGATGCATGGGAAAAGTGGCATTAGATATGTCTCATTATGGGTGACTTCTAAGCATGCATCACTAAAATCTCTAATGTGGTCACGTGGATCACCTTTTCCCCTATATTTGTCAAATTTAGGGACTTCAAATCTTGAAGGGAAAGGTACCATGACCAAGCTTTTGTCAAAAGGATATGGAGATATATCGTTTAATGAGTAATGTTTTACGGAAGTTCCTATTTGTAGGTCCACAAGTTGTTGTTGTTGTAAGGCTTGGATTTGTTGTGTGAGTGTATCTAAAGGATTTGACATATCCCTAGCCTTTTCATTCTTGGGAGCTTCTTTTTCATTTTTGGGAGCTTCTGTTTCATTTGATGGGGTTATTTCTCTCAATTTTAAAACGTCAAAATCAGCAGGTAACTTGGCTCCTTGTTGTGCAAATAAGAGGAAGTATTTGTGAGGGTCTGTTGATACAACCTTCTCCATCAACCTTTGGAATTTTGGATCTTGTAAATATTTATCAAGTTCTTCTTGGTTGATTTCTTCCTTTCCATCACTAGAAGAGTGTTCACTATTGTTTGTGAAATCTATTTCTTTTCTTCTTTTGGCTTGGGATCTAGTTTCAACCATGCAAAGTTTGATATGAATGGAGTTGGATGAGAGACTTGTGGATGTAAGTGATGTTTGTGATGGGATATAGTTTGAAGTGAAATATTGGATTGAATGTGTTGGTGATAAGATTTTATAAAGGTGGTGTTTTGATCTTTATTTAAACAATAGTCTTGAGCTATGGTTTATAGCTATCAAAGTGTTGATCCAAAGTAAGTCAAATAGGGATGATAGGAATCACTATTGTTGTAGACTAACCTTGTCAAGATGTTTAGTGTAGTTCCTAGATAGAGGATGATTGATCTTGATAGGGAAACTAACCAAATTGTTTGTTTGAATATGAAGATCTTCATGGCACCTTTGGGAAAATTTGTTTTTGTTTGATTTTGGAAACACTAGATATGGGATGTAAGTGAAATGTTTTGAAAATGGGCATGGGATGTATTTTTATGGTTAAAATGACTTCTCAAGTAAATTCTAAGTGGAAATGGGTATCAAAAATTGATTTTGTTTTTTTCTCAAAACCTTGGGAATAGCTCACTATTATGGATGCGTAGTTTCAGATCGTAGGAACAAGTGTTATATGTGCAGTTCTGAACACGCAGTTTTGTTGATAATATATGCACAGGACTGGTATATGCACGCATGACTCGTATATGCATAGCATGATTATTTATATGTTCTGCATTGACCTGCTACCAATCACACCATCATATCCTTCAACTTCATAATGAACAAAAGTTAGTTCATCCATAAATCCCATTCTTAACTGGATAGGAACTCTACAAATAAGTTTAGATTCAAATTTGCCTTTACCAAAATTTTTTTTGTAGTTCCTTCTATACATAAATCTTTAGGAAAATAATTGTATCTAGCAACATTAATATCTGCTCCAGTATCCCATAATAAAGCTAATGGGTACATTTTAATTCTAGGTGGATGAATGGTAAGTATAACACCTGGGCACGTTATAGTCTTTAGATTTCTCTGCAGGGCTCTCATCTGATGATGACTGCTTCTACAACCTTCTTCAATAAAAGGAGCAATATTAGGAATAAGAACCAGACTCTGGGCTGATTCTTCTGTTGGAAGTTCCAAAGGACTGTAAGGCTTTTCTTCACAGGACAATTGTTCTTCTCAGGCTGAAACCTTTTGAGATAACTAGATTCTGTTGGAAGAATTATACTGATTGATATATCTATCCAGTTCAAGAGATTTTTCCATTTCTTCCACTAAATTGATGTTTTCTTCATCATCAATTTCCTCAATCTCAGCTTTTGCCTGCTGAATTACTTTTTCCAAGAATGTTTTTCTTTGTCTTCTCCATAGACGTCTAGCCATACTGTCGGCTGAAGGTGCTGCTGTCATATTGTGTTGAGTGATGGGCATTGTTAACTCTGAAAGAGTTACTGGCTAGGCATAGTTAAGAATTGGCATTCTTCTTATGGTCTGTCTAGGAGTTGGATCATTTTCTTTAAGCAAGAAAGGCTTTTTTGAATTGAGTTGTTCTAGTTTACTAGTCATCTTTTTCCATGTTTCTTGTCCCATGTTCATTTCATGGTGCCTCTTCTCAATCTAGATAATTTCTTCAATTACCTTATCTAGTTCGGCTCTTGTATTTCTTCTGAGCATACTATAGAAGAAGGAATTTTTAGAATTAGATGAATCTGATTCATCCTTTTGAACTAAAATTTGATTTACATTTGCCTGCTCTGGAGTAGACACATATTCATTATCAGATTCTTCTTTAGTAACAAAGAGAATGATGTCCTCTAAATTTGATGCATATTCATCGATGAATTCATATTCATCATTGTTGTCAAGACCATCTTCTCTAGCTGCATGAACCTTTCCTTTATGATTTTCTTATTTCTATTTGGACATTTATTTGTATAATGTTTACCTTTGCAAATGTAACAAGTAGGTTCCCATTTTTTTCCAGAACTTTTCTTATCCCTTTTCCTAAAATATCCTTTCCTTTTAGGATATTTACTATACTGCTTCTTCTTTTTATAATATTTATCACTTTTATTAAAATATTTCTTTTTAGAAGAAGACTTACATTCTTTGCACTTGTCAGGATATTGATTAGAAGGCATGAGCTGGTAACACACAAAAGATGAAATCAAAGGCTTGACTTTCTTTATTTCTTTTCATTTCTATGAGGCTTGACAAACTTCTTCATTGATTTCTATCAAAAATTGAACTAACTGAGGATATGTTAGTTCTTTCATTTCAATACCATCATTCACCAGATTTTCAAGAACTCTTTTGTGATAGAATTCTCCTAAATCATTTCCAAAACTTTTAAGAAAAGTTGTGAACATGAATTCATGGTTCTGTTCATGTCCTCAATGATAGAAATTCTTATATTGGTCATCACAATATTCCTTGAAATATTTTAAATCTTTACACTTGCTTCTGATGAACTTATTGTAGGCAAGGTTTTCTCTTGTGTCTATTTTTCTTACAAATAGATGGGTTAACTAAGCACACACCTGATCTATACCACAGGCTATCAGGATTTCTCTGAAATATCTTCTAGTCTATCCCATACATTCCTTGCCACTCCAGTCATGGAATTGAGGGCTTGTTTGATCACTTGATCTTCTTCAGCTCCATCATTGGTTGATATATAGTTAGTGATCTAGGCATGCATTGCATCTATACCCCTCATATTTTCTACATCCTCAAAACTATCAAAGTTGACCAGAGGAGGAGTATTTGATTTGTAAGACTGGATATTTTTGAATGGATCAACTGGATTTAAACCATTAGGATTGGTCCCATTTCCTCTAGCCATTTGGAATTTTCCAGATGATTTCTCTTCCTCAGTAGTGTCTCTGAGATTTCCAGTTGTGGGATCAAAGACTTTTTCTATTATAGGTTGTTTAACAACAGTAGATAACTTAGGACCCTCATATTGAGCCTGTAAATAGCTTTTAGCACTAGAAGAGAAATTCAACACTTTTTTTTTTGAGACTAAGTTTGTACAGTTGTGACCAGAGTCTTAATCTTAGAAGATTCTTGAACAATAGAATCTTTTAACAAAATATGATTTGTATTTACATGTTGAATTTCTTGCTGGACAAGGTCTATCTTGTCGTCTGTGTGTTTCATCTAAATTTTGCAGTTAGATAACTATGAGCTTAACACATCATTATCTAATTTGTTTTCTACTCTAACCTATTGTAGCTTTTCTCTATGTGCTTTAGCTGCTTTCTGGAGAGCGACCCTAAGTATATGCGTAGGAAAAAGTATTATATGCAAAATAATATTTGGTAGATGTGCAGTTCTGTTCACAGTGTCTGTATTTGATCAGTTTTTTGCTTATTTTTCTCTTGGCACATGTTTATAGGTAACCTATTATTTTTCTTGTGATGATTTTCTCTATTTTTAGGCAAGAAAACACAATAGACAGTACAATTTAATGTTTTTTTGTGACATTGAGTGTTTAGCACAAATTTGAAGACATGTACAATCCTAGGTGAGAAAGGATACTACTTGTTGAATCCCAACTTGGATTTCTCTAACCACTTAAACAAGGTGAACAGCTAGAAACTTGGTTGCACTGGCTCCCCCTTACACAAGACACACTTCTTAGGAACACCAAGTTTCATTCCCCCAAAGAGGAATTTCTACCTCTACACTTGAATAATAGAGACATTGGGTGGCTTCAGAGGTCCTACCTCCCGCATCAACAAGTAAATGGATTTTGGCCTCTAAAACAAATGGTTTTTACCTTAACTTTGAGGGACCAACGCTTTGCGATCATGTAACAAGATACTAAAATCTTTAACCAATCCTACTAAGAGTGTCAAATTCTTCACGCAATACAAAAATCATTTTTGCAAAGTGTTAGTACACCTCTTTTTGATTTGGCACCATAAGGTAGGGATGACATTGGTTAGGACTTGGTTTTCACCTTATCCCATTTATATAATGGGTCAAAGGAAAGTTTCGTTTAAGGTCATCCCTTTTGGATGAAGCACAATGTAAAAGAAGGCCTTTCTAAAGGATAAACAAGAAATGATAGATGAGTCTAGCTTTTTGATCACCCAAGATGTTGCAAGGGGAGAGCATATACCTATCACCTTTGCAAGAATGACAAACACTTATTTATTGACTACCTAGATTAAGCTAAGTGTGACTAATCTAAGAACACAAGATGTCATATTTGTATGATAACATAAAAGAAAAGAGAGTCAAATTTAGCCTCTAAATTAAACTATGTTATGATTGTATGTGAGATGAAATTACTTCCTCCTATTTATGCTATGTTTGGATTGTATGCAAGATTGTCCAATTAAACTTCCTAATTTAGACTATGTGATGAGTTGTATGCAAAATTTGTCCAATTAACCTTCCTAATTTAGACTATGTGATGATTTGTATGCAATATTGTATGCAAAATTTGTCCAATTAACCTTCCTAATTTAGACTATGTGATGATTTGTATGCAAGATTGTATGATTATTCCTATTTTAAACTAGGTGCCACTAGATTAATAATGCAAGAGTAAATTATGCCTAAACCAACACCCTAAACCTGTAAAACCAATTGTCAGTAGTTTGAATACATTTCTTTGATAATCGATGACAGTTGCAACAAAGTTAGTATCAAACATTTGTAAAAACCTATACTAAAACTTGACAAAAATTGGATGTGCAAGAGCATACAACAGATGCACAACAGAATGAATCAAATGCATAGCAGAATTTATATGCGCAACAAGAAGTGTCAGATGTACAACAGAAAGTGGCATATACACAGGACTCATATTTTTCTTCCTGTAATCTCTGATTTTGTCACAAATGCACATGACTGGAACTCAAATTTGGATATTAAATTTAGGGCAAGGCCCCATGGTGGGTGCCAAAATGTGATTAATAGTTTGAAACAATTGTAAGAACCTAATAAGATACCACAATTACTCTAGAATTCCTACTCAAATTCAATTCACCATTGAAACTAAGAAAAATATAGAAAAAATGAATTATACCTTGCAAACTAATTTATCCTTTTCATTCCATTGTCTCCTATCTTCTTAATGATCTTGTTGATAATGATGTTGCTCTCATAATTGTACTTCTTTGCTTTTCAAGATGACAATGAGATGAATGGAATTGTGGATTCGAATATGTAATGTAAACAATCCTACAATGTAAGACTATGCTAATGATGATGATGTGAAGCTAATGATAAAAGCCATTGATAATGATTATGAGGATAATGATATGCAATAAAATGATAGTATGAATCTAGATGATAATGCAACAATGGAGATTATGATATTGATATGCAAATGGGGAGCTAAAGACACGCTTGGATACTTGATGGAATTTCTGCAGCATGTAAGTACTATAGCTCTTGTGATGCAAAATGAAGGTGAGGAACTTACTTTTATAGGCCAAAGAGGGCTCAAATCCAAGTGTCAAAAGATCTATGGTGGAAGAATAAGTCTTGTCACATGTATGATCAAGATCAAATTGGTTGGGATGAGGAAGATAAAGGTGGAAGATGTTCCTACAAATATGACAAGGTAGAGGAATAGGATGGACAAGGAGCCACATGGTGTAATGCTCACAAGGACCAATGAGATAAAGGTGGAAGATCATTAGAATAACATGGAGGAAGGAGTCTTTGGTTGTTGAAATGTGAAAGGGAATATAGGATTTAGGAGACAAGTGTCTTTGACCATGTTTGATGGTTGAGAAGATAAATGACTAATTAAATATTAAGAATATTTAATTATTGGAGCAACATGGTGAGTTGTCCAGTGACGTGGAGATGACAAGGATGAGATGATGTGGATTTTAGACATAGGACTTTATCTTAGAGGGGTTAATTAAATAATGATGATTATTTAATTAAATATGACATCTAGAGGAATTTAGAATACTTAATTATTAGAAGAATATGATGAATGTGAACCAAATAAATAAATTAAGATACTTATTAATTGATAGAGGAATAAGTATAAAATAAATATAAAATATTTATTTAATTCGACTCGAGGTATTTTTAGTTGTATACATTTTGCCCCTCTTTGAGACAATGTGTTTTATCACATTGTTTCAAAGAATAAAAAATTTACAAGTATGATACACATCCCAGTTTGCCCCTGGTATAGGTTTGATGATGGTAGGATATTTATTTATTGATAGAGGAATAAGAATAGAATAAATATAAAATATTTATTTAATTTGACTTGAGCCATTTTTAGGTGTATACACAAATAACAACTTTATTTTAGGGCTACAACCCAAGGAAGCAACTACTCCCTGCTGATTTTGTTTCAAGGGTACAACCCAAAGAATCTTCTACTCCTTTGAAAAAATTGATTTAGGGTCACACCCAAGGAAGCTACAACTCCATTATGTAACCTTTCCTGATAGAATCCCAAACTCCACACCATAGAGAATTGATGTAGGCTTCCATCCTTCGCTTCTAAAAAGCATAATTTGTTCCATCAAACCTAGGTATCTTACTAGATCCACTTTGTGGCATCCTAGACCTTCCTCAATTTCTTAAGCTTTCCTTAGAGGAACCTGGATCTGATACCAATTGTTAGACACACAAGAATACTGAGAGGGGGGGTGAATCAATGTCCTAGAAACAATTTTCTAATTTCAACTTCAACTTATCCGGAGCAGCTTAAACCTTAACCATCACAACATGAACATGAACATGAAAGATTAACACAATGCACATCAACACATAAAACCAGATATACATGAAAAATCCTAGAAGGGAAAAACAATGGTGAGGATTAAGTCACAATATGTGAAGCTCAAATAACAACTTTATTTTAGGGCTGCAACCCAAGGAAGCAACTACTCCATGTTGACTTTGTTTCAGGGATACAACCCAAAGAATCTTCTACTCAAAAACTTTGATTTAGGGTCATACCCAAGGAAACTACAACTCCCTGAAGACTTTGTTTTAGGGTCACTCCCAAGGAAGCTACTATTTGCTGACTAGAGCACAAGTTCGCAAAAGATTATAGTATGACAGTCCTACTACTGTTTGAAAATTGACATTGAAATTCACACCTTTGATGATTACACTTCTGCCTCTACACACTTTCTTATGATGATCTGATCAGTTAGGCACACTCTACACTTAATCACTGTCACATATAATTCGACAAGATGAATCAAGACAACATCAACAACTTCTACTTTTTCACATCCTTATTCTTAAATGTTGTACCATTGGCCAAAACCAAGGAGGAAGGAATGCCAAATCGTGAGATTATACTATCTTGCATGAAGCGACATATTACCTCAGTGGCCATGGATTGTAGTAGAATAGCTTTGACCCACTTTGTAAAGTAGTTGGTGGTGGTAATGAAGAAAGTGTTTTCTTGAGAGGAAGGAGGAGATATCTTTCCAATTAGATCCAAGCCCCATATATAAAATGGCCAAGGTGAAACTTGGGCTCGAAGTTGCTGTGCAGGAGCTTGAATTAAATGACTATATTCTTGACATTACAGGCACTTCTTAATGAATGCAAAGGAGTCTTGCTCCATGCTTTGCCAATAAAACCACATACGCAATAATTTTTGTTCCAAAGATTTTTCTCCAAAATGCCCTCCACAAGCACCAGAGTGAGCCTGTTCTAATGCAATTGGAATTTCTAATTTATTAAGACAGTGAAGAAGAATGCCACTATAGCTTCTTCGATACAACACATTGGACAAGATGATATAACATGTTGTGAGTTTGTGTATGCGAACTCTTGCAATTTTAGATGCCAAATTAGGAAGGTACCATCACGCAAATATTGGAATATATGGGAGTACCATTCATCTGAGTTTATGTTGCAACAAGCATTGGTATCCAAAGGTGTAACTTTAGATACTGTTGGTGATGTAAGATTGTGAATAATAAAGTGATAATCATCAAGAGAACCTTGATGGGATATAAGGGAAGCTGCGCTTGTCATTGCATCCGCATGTTGATTGTCTTTCCTTGGAATTGTGTCAATTGTAAAAGATGAAAATTGTTTTAATAACAACAAGGCAAGATCACAATATTGAGATAGTTTATATTGCTTTACTTGATAAGATCTAGTGACTTGTCTTATGGTTAATTGTGAATCACCATAAATAATGATGTGTTTAATATTTTGGGACATCATGGCATGAAGTCCTACAATGAGAGATTCGTATGTAGTGATGTTGTTCGTGCATGAGAAATTTAGATGGTAATAGAGAGGAATCGACTTACCTGAAGGAGGTATTAGTATTATGCTAGTACAGAAGCCAGTTCTACATCTTGACCCATAAAAATATAATTCCCATTTGTCATCTTTATCCAAAGTTAATATTTGGTCATCATGAAATTCTTCATTCATTTGAATAAAAAAAGGTGAAGGTGTTTCAACTAAATGATTGGTTCACACTTGTCCTTTTATCGCTTTTTGAGAGATAAACTTGAGATCAAATTCTATTAACAACATAACCCATTTAGTGAGGGGACCTAAGAGATCAGTTTTAGCAAAAGAGATGTTTCAAGGATTCAAACTTTACAATGACATAAATTTCAGCATTTAAGAGATAGTGTCTTAACTTTTGTGTTGCAAAGACAAGAGCTAGGCATTGTTTCTCTATGATAGTATATCATAGTTCATAATCAAGGAAAGTTTGGCTCATTCTTCACCTTCGTCACCATGTTGTACTAATAATGCCATGAGAGAATTAGTAGAAGCTGATGTATAAAGAATAAAGGGCTTTTTTTTAGTTGCTGGTTGTAAAACAGGAGGATTAGCTAAGTAGTTTTTGAAGTCTTCAAAAAAAATTTGACAATCAAAATTCCATTGGAATTTTTATTCTTTCTTCAGTAGTTGAGTGAAATGGTGAGTTCTATCTGCAAGTTGTGATATAAATCAATGGATGACCTATATCTTCCCTTGTAAATTATGAAGTTGAGATATATTTCGAGGAGGTGGCCTGTTAATAATCACATTAATTTTCTTTGTGTCTACTTCAATACCTTGATGCGAAACTGTAAATCCCAATAATTTACCACTATCTACACCAAAGACACATTTATGGGGATTTAAGTGCATGCTGTATTTCTGTATCCACTCAAAGATTTGACGGAGGATTGTGATGTGATCCTGGTGATGAATAGACTTCACTATAATGTCATTGACATAATCCTCTAAGATTTTATGCATGTAATCATGAAAGATAAGTGTCATGGCACATTTGTAAGTTGTTCTAGCATTCTTTAATCCAAATGACATGACCATGCAACAAAATGTTCCCCATGGGGTGATGAAAGTTGTCTTGTATTGATCTTGAGGGTTGGTGAAGATTTGATTATAACCCAAAAATCTATCCATGATGGAAAGTAATTGATTGCCATCTATTGATTTGGCAATCATATCAATGTTTGGAAGAGGGAAATCATCTTTCAAAGAAGCAAGATTTAAATCTCTAAAGTCAGTGTACATTCGAATGCGATTGTCAGGTTTGGCAACAGCCACAATATTTGAAATACAAGGTAAATAGTCAATAGGGCGGATAAAACCAGCTTGCAAAATCTTTTCTATCTCAAATTTGACTAATAGTGTGACCTTAGGATTCATATTACAAATTTTTTGTTTAACTGGCTTAGCATCGGGTTGTAATATGACATTATGTATTACAATTTAGGATCAATGCCAGACATGTCTAAATAATTCCAGGAAACTAATTTGGGAAAATCATGCAAGAATTTTGTCATTTCTACTTTTTCTTCTTTGTTTAAACAATCTCCTATAGGGAGAATTTTTTTAGGGTTATCCTTCTCCATCAAGACATCAATAGTCTTTCCATTAAGTAAAGTAATGTGGTTCAGAAGGCTAGGTGATTGTGATGATTTCATAGATTCTTTATTAGGTGCTAGAATATCATTTGTCAACCAAGTGGTTTTCCCAAAGTATGCATCGACATTTAAATAATAGAGAAATCCACGATTATGATGATAACGGGGCAAATTGTCATAAGCTCCCATAAATTCAATTAATGCTTCATTTGTAGAAAAATTATGTAATGGGATATCTCCTCATGTACAATTTATGTCTATCATCTCAGGATATATCAAATTGAGTGTTGATATAGTGTTAACATTAATATTAGGACATTTTAAAGCTTTGGCGGGCTTTAGAGAGTGGTATCCAATACCAACCGTGTAGTTAATTGTAGTAGCTTGTAAAGGTACTCTGATTCCTCGTTGGTTTATGCCACAAACATTACCTACATAGTCACAATTTTTGTAAAGGATTTTAGATCCTCAACCATAAAGGGATGCCATCTCTTTGGAAGATAGTGGAGCCTCATAGGTCTCATATTCTATAGTGTAAGGAAGAGTATTGTTTGTATTGTTGACTAAAGAAACTTTAGGTTCTTTAGATGTTTCCATAGATTGTTTAGATGATATCGAAGCAAAATTTGTTGTTTCAGAGTTATTTAGTTTATATTCTCCCACACAACTAGGAGTAAAATCTAATGAACCCCAATTGCCACCAAGAAATGCATTTGATGATGGTTTAGAATCTTGCACAACATTATCTATGGCAAGAGGTATTGATAAATCAACTCATAAGTTATTTAGAATCTTATGATTGATAACTTGTTTTTGTGTTTCAATATGTAAACAAATTTCTGGCTCTGGATTGGATTCAATGGTTTGAAGTTTATTTTCATAAATAAACTTTATTGATCGATGTAAGGTAGGTGGAACTACCCCCATAGTATGAATCCACGGTCTACCGAGAATCATATTATATGAAAGTGGACTAGGCATGACATGGATAAGGGTAGATAATGTCATAGGTCCAACCTTTATGGGTAAAGTTATGGTACCCAGGGATTGTCTACCGACATTATCAAAGCCACGAATATTAAGTTCTTCCAGTTTAATTAAATTTGTATCAATGTTGAATTTATGTAGCAAATTAATGCCACATACATTAAGATCTGATCCATTGTCAACCATAACTTGCTTTATCAACTTTTTGTTTATTGTGATAAATATTATAAATGGATCATATTGATTTTGAACTTCTATTGATGGTAACTCATGTTGTTGAAACAAAATATTTGTTTTGGTCACATGTATAAAATCTAACATAGCTGCTACATCATTAGGCTTAATAGAGGGTGGTACAATCACCTTTTGTAAAGCTTCCTAGAGCATTCCATGGTATGTAGGTGATGTTCATATGAGTTCCCAGAGAGAGATCTTAGCAGGAGTAGAGTGAAGCTGCTCAATAAGATCATAATCTTGACCAAATTTATGCGTTAACATGGTGGTTGAGGAAGCATAGGTTGAGAAGTTGGTAAAGAGATTAGAATCTTTGACTGATGTTTACTTTGTTTATTATTCTGTGTATTCTAAGTATGAGTAACCACATTGTGGTTAGAATGTTGTGATCCATCTTCATATGGTTGATTTTGACTTGTTATTTGTTTAGCATAGTTATAGATGCAATCAAAAGGTCAAGAAGAAGTTAGAGAACCTCTTACAATGAGCACCAATTTTTCTTGTGTTTGAACCACATTGGAACACGGGCTGATCATTATCTTCGGTTTCACAAGTTCTTCTTAAGATTTAGGAACATAAATCACATTTACTAATCTTTGAAAGAACAACGGTTTAGGAGTCATAGTGGAATATTCAATAGAGATAAAGTCATCTAAGGCTTCATCTAACATATTGAAGTCATCACAACTAAACAACTAATCATATGCATTAAAGTCTTGTAAAAAGAAATTTGACATTTCCACATAATCTAATTTATCCAAGACTTAATGTGAAACAAGATATCATATACTTTGCATGAATGAAACTAAAAGCACTATTCAAGTAGTAACAAAATCTCAATTTATGCTCTTTCAATGTAAAGATAAATATATCACTCAAAATGCAATGCATATACTTTTCATCAAAGAGAATTTGTAATCTAAATCTGATTTAGAACAGAAAATACAATTAGATCTAATGTGAAAGGATGCAAATTCTTTAAACACGTGTTCACTAAAATGTTTAGTGTGAAAAAGGAAAAGAATGATTAGCATGCTCAACTAGGTCAAACCTCCCTTTTCATACACTAACATAATTTCAGAATATGAACTGAGCTCAACCACTATGAGAGGATTAAGCTATAGGTATCATATTCCTCTACTACTGTATATGAAAAAATGTCTGAACTAGCTATTGACAAGCCAAGCCCTAGTTACAAGATATATGTGAATAGACTTATTCTAGAAGCAAAACTCTACATAATGATTATAGAAATGCAAACAGGAGACCACAGTGACTGTGTACCTAAATTTTGAGGGCCTAGTGGACTTGGGTGCCTTTGAAATCATCCTGCAAGTTCTCTTGTCACCAAACTATCTGCACCAGGTGTCTGAGTTTTTGTTGAAGGTTCTAGATTCTAGATCTAAGGTCCTGAAAGACTTGGGCACCTTTGAAATCATCCTTGGAGTCTTCCAAAGATAAATCTATAACTTTCATGGCAATTTTGACTGTAATACCTATTTCTTCATCACTCCTTTCCGTCATATCTTCCTAAATATGACCCACACAAATAAAAGAAGGAGAAGGTATGTTGTGGCTATATAGGAGTTTTTCTCAATTAAACCCCATCTTTGGTATTTCTACCTCAACGATAGCCAATGCCAAAGTATGCATATGTGTGTGCTCATAAACCATAAGTGTAAGCATAAACAAATGTAAGATCATAATTGACTCAAGCATTAAAGAATAGATCCACACAATGTTTCACTCAAGGAAACAACAACTTCACCTCAAGGAGATGACACGAATGAAGACTTGTAGAACAAGAAGGCAAGGTAGCCATATCCATAGAGGATTCCAAAACTCAAGTTGGAGGCTTCAACCCTTTTGTCGATCGTACAAAAGGCTTCACAAACCATAGGAAGATCAAGATAGACTCAAGATGTTGATTCCTAATCTTCACAACATATCTCCAAGATAGTTAAGATCCAATTCTTCAATGAGCTTCAACACTCTGTAGACCTTCAATAGCACTTGTAGTAGAATTTTGGCATAGTAAGCTTGCATAATGGTTGTGTGTGATAAAATGATTTTGAGTTCTCTTTAAATACCCAACCTTAGAAATGAAATAAATCAAAATAAAATGCCGACATCACATGGGAAAGAAGTTTTGAATTTAGAATCTTGAAGCACATGACATACAACAACACCAAAACAAAATTTGGAATCCTGAGATTTAGGGTGGGATTAGGGTGTGGATGCCCAAGTCTAGCCCCTAAATTTTACTCGAGATTATGCTTAAGGGTGCCTTAAATGTCCAAATTCCATAGTTTCTTTACGCGTTTTGTCAGTAATTACTCCAAGATGCGACATTTCTTTGATATGATACATGTCAATCATGGTTTAGATAGGTCCAATGATGAAAGGGGTTAAGGGACACTAAAAGATAGGAGCTAAACTTAGTGAAATTGTGCTATCCTAAGTAGGAGCATAATTTATGACATAGCAAATAGTAAATTCAAGAAGCAAGGAAAGTTGAAAGTGAGATGGTTAGGTTCCTTCTACATACATGAAATTGGAAATTCTGGAGTGGTAAAACTACAATCCATAGATGGAAAAACCCTAACCGGGTATATAAATGGAGACCACTTAAAACATTATCACCAAAAAAGAGAATAAAGGGGAAAACTCATAAAAATTCAAAAACTATATTATATGTACAAGAGTGTAACATAGAAAAGACAAAAAGACCATTATACGGTAAGGAGTGGGTAAAACTGAACAACTACAAAATCCCACCAAAAGAGAAATGGGAAATTGTAATTAATGCATAAAAGCACCATTAGATCTATATAACTCTAAGTATGAACACACTTATCCACAGTTGCATCTAAGATGTAATTTTAGAGCTAAGAGTGAATGATGAAGAAGAGCAAAGTAGTAAAAATTGTAAGTGCAGCCATGGTAAAAATTGGCCACTCCCATGTTGATAGATATCATTGAGAAATCAAGACCAAAGTACAAGAAATTCCCATACAAATAAATGGATGTAGGAAAGGATGGCACATTCTTAGGGGTTCCACCAGATGTGATCTACACAAAGGATACTCAAAATTATATACATGTGCCCATCTTAGAAATTGATCATAGTAAGTTCAAGGAGCTATACAGTACACTACTCTAGTTGGATTAGACAAATTACTTGTTGCTGTATGTGGAGATAGAAAATAAGAAACTGGATGTATGGAAGGACTATCTAGACTTTTGCGTAGAACATGAATGGGTGAGAATTATACTAAGTTATATATATGATGAGTATATTTAATTGGATAAACCACATCGCATAACCAAACAAGCAATCGAAGCAGTTATAAGACTGAGCACAATAGGGGAATTGCCATCCAAAAAGGCAATTAATGATGACAAATTGACTGAACTAACTAGTGCAACAACAAATGGTCAGAGCCTCAATGTGAAAGAGATTATCAACCCTGCGGTAAGATACCCGACAATGGGCATTGCATATAAGATCTATTATGAAAACTGTGAGGAATCTATGACCAGAATGGCCATCCATACTACATACCAGATGGTTGCACATAGATGGAAAGGAATTCAATTTGTGTGAAGTGTTGAGGGAACAACTATTGAAGAACTTACAGAAAACAAAGAGCTCAAATAATAATTTTAGGTATGGAACACTTATAATATGGCTTGCTTTCTACTTCATGAATGACTTACCTAATTATATTGGAAGGATATGGAAAACAAATATCTCGGTCATGACACAAATCACACAACATGGGACAATTTCAAAGATAAACCATCATTCACCGCTGCATATTGGGGGTTCTTTAAGGCCCTTCAAACTCAAATGCAAACTAGGGAAAGGATACTGTATGACTTGAAGTTAAGCAATATATAAATCACATAACATTTATGGTAGACAAGGGTTATACATATATGGAGGTGGTAGAACCCAAGACATTCTAAATACAAAAACTACCTTATGAAGTTACAAAATATAGGCATATGCCCAAAATCTACTAAGCAAACTAAAGGATCCAAATGCAGAGAGATTTGGAATGTATAGGGGTTTATGGATAGACAATAGAAAAAAGATGTGGAGGAAAAAGTGGAGAAGAATAAGGAGAAGTTACATGAAAAATAGGGAATTCCACTGCAACCATGCTCTTCGGCACCACAAGCTAGTGTAACATTACCGCAGGCCAGTACCATAGTAACCCCACAAACAAGGAGGTATGGGAGACTACATTCCGCTACCCCTAGTACACAATCAATGGCAGAACTAGCCTCCTCAACATAGATAGTATCAACACAACCACAAAGAGGGAAGGATCTAGATGGGAAGGAAATATTATACATTCTTGTATAGTTGAGTGTGGAGAAGAAAATGAAAATAACAAAGAAGAAGCAAGGGGTGAAAAGAAAAATCATTCCGACATCAAAACAAGAAGTAATATAAGAAGATGAAGTGGAAGAAGTACAAAAAGCACTGCAAAAGAAGAAACTGAAAACATCAACATTACAATTTAGTGGAAGAGTAAATAGAACAACCAACACAAGAAGAGGCTATACTAAACCTAGATACACTAGTTAATACTATCCAACATTATGGTATGTTGAAAACACAGTGGATTTGTACAATGAAGCTTGCCCAGAGATCAAGGATCTCATAGAAAAGGAAGTAATAAGACATATGCAGAGAAGTGATAAAACCCTAGAAGAGATAATGGAATAATTCTCACAAGAGCTAGTAGATGCACTGAGGAAAAGGATGTAGAAGACATTAGAAATAGAAGAATAAATAAGGCAGAAAGTGATAGATGAGGTGGACCTTGTTGCAAGTATGGGCCTAACCGATGTTGTTATTGATGTCAACATACTCCTGTTGCATTGATGTCAAGGATTAGATGAGCTGTGTGCTAAGGATATTGAGAAAATTAGTCCTATCAGAAATAGAGAAGAAAAGTGAAGACAGTGAAGCTCTATGAAGTGAAGATCCCAGATAGTTGAAGATCAGAGAATGCGTATAAAAGGGTTTGTAGATATGTGTCTAAAGATGATCCAGTCAAGATTTGAGAGGTCCACATGAAGATTTGAAGAAGTTATGGCCATATAAGTGAAACTGGTTCTAGCAAGTGTTCAGATGTGACAGATTGACTCAAATAGGTCCGGTGAGATCTGGAAATGCAATATCTTGATCTACGGATTTGGTGGAGTGTTTAGGAAGACAATGTGAATTGACAACTCAATTTGTTTGTGGTCTAGAGGTTCGTAAGCTTTTATTCTAATGTGACAGTGATGACAAACTATGTTCCTGAGGTTCTGGATGAAGATGAGAATGATTTCAGTGAGCAAAAGTGGTGTGGATGTTCTTGGTGATCCAGGAAAGCTTGTGGGGGTCTCTAGATTGTGTCCAGTTCGTGTTGGTGGTCCGCTTTGAAGATTGAGCTCATAATTGAAGATTTACTTTTGGATGATGATGTTCTTCATAATCTTGGCTGACCGGATGTTTTACACATCTTGCAGATGATCTTGAAGATATTCTATGAAGCATGGTGTGTTCCTCAAGGAAGATTGAAGTCCTAGATATGTGTTGTGCTGACTTGGATGTTTATTCCAAAGTCAATGTCTTGTATAAATAAGATTGGTGAAGTCAATTCAAAGTATCCTTGGTGAAGATGAGAGTGTGGTAGAAAGGAGAAGAACGAAGAGAAGAGCAGAAGTGTTGAGCTTAAATGGAACTATCTCAAGCATGGTGAAGATGCTAATTAGCAGCTCAAGTATGTAATATTTATATTATCATTTTGTAAACAGTGTGTCTCTTGTAGGCAGTGGGCCTCTTATGAGCAGTGTGCTCGGGCAGTGAGCCCTAATTGGCAAGTGCCATTTTCTTTTTCTTATTCTTTTAACATAGAATACAATCTTGGGTTAGTCACCCCGTGGTTTTTCCCTTAACCAAGTTTTCCACATTCAAATCTTGATGTCATATGTGTTAATGTATTTTTTCTCTTGAATTGTTGTATTGTGCTTCCATGATTAATTTATTTTATATTGTTGAAACACAAGAAGGATTTAAGTGTTAAAAACAAAGAAAGTTTTGTGATAACTGATTCACCCCCCCTCTCAGTTGTCTGTCGTAAATCTAACAATTGGTATCAGAGCTAAGTTCCTCTAGAAGAAGCTTAACTGCTTGAAGAAATCCAGAATGTCGACCTACAAGAAGGACAGTCCAAGGTCTGATGGTTCAAACTTCACTGCCTGGAAAAGCCACATGGAATGTCACATACAATGCATGGGATATCAGTATTAGAACATAACCTCAATTAAATATGTTCCCCCAACAAATGGTCCTACAACTCTAAATGAAATCAGAGATGTAGAGAATAATCTTTGAGCTAAAGAAGCCCTACTGAGTACCTTGTCTGATTTAGAGCTGACAAATGTTATGGGTTTGAAGACTGCCAATGAAATTTGGACAAACCTTGAAAATCTATATCAAGGAGACAAATATGTTAAGTGTGCCAAGCTACAACGTCTAAAAGGAAAGTTTGAAAACTTAAAGATGAGTGAAGATGAGAATATCACTTCTTACATGACAAAAGTAAATGAGCTTGTTTGTGGCATCAGATGTGCTGGTGGAGTACTGGATGAAGATGAAATTGTTGCTAAAGTTCTCAGATCCTTACCTCCTGCTTATAAACACAAAGTTGCTTGTAATGCCCCTCAATTTTGGTTTGAGATAAATATTAGTTTTCTATGGTTTTAGATAGTTTTGATACAGTTAGTAGTTTTATATTGCACTATTGACAGTTGGGATATTTGAGATGTTAGACTTACGTTTGATGCTTATCATGATCATGATGACATTATTGATATTTCAGCTCATGATGTGTTTCAACATGTTTAGTTGATGGCTAGATGGATTATGCATATTGATATAATCTTGATTACGTAATTTAATGTTATCAAACTTCTAGTTAAGAATGCATATGTTATTATCATAATCTCAGAGAAGGGACAGTGTGATATTGCTCACTCCGAGCACCCTACTATGTTGTGAATTCCTAACTCTGTGTATGTTATGTAGGTATATATATATTTGTATACAACATATTGTTTTGTTACAGGTTGCAGGTACAGGGCCTCGACTCCACCTGACTTAGTAGGTCTGAGCGGGCCCTTGCACCAATGCATAATGTTGAAGGAGATAACATGAGGTTTATTCTCTAGGTCAGTTCAATCTTCAATTTGTTGGTCGTCATGTGGTTTGTAGGTTTTTTTGTCGAGTTCTTGTTTAGTCAGCCTATGTGTATTCTAGTATGCATAAATTATCAATAATATTATAATGTTACTATTGTCAAACATTATAGTATTTTTGCTTAGTCATAAAATTGGAGTACTTTTAGTAGAATACTATTTAAGTAAATTTTAATGCAGAATCAAGTAACTATTCTTATGTTTGTAAAAACATATATGTGGGTCAAAATCTTTATTTTAATTGATTATTATATAGTTATGTATAGAATCATTCTGGGGAATAATTTAATGTGGTTAGTTGTCATTTATGATTCCAGAGTGGGGAATCTCTGTTATTAGAAAAAAATAAAAATTCTTCTAGTGGAGAGGATTCTCAGGAACAAATTTGGTGTTAGTGGGCATTTATGACTCGGGGCTAATTTGTTTCTGGGGGGATTTTTGGGAAGAAGTCATTCTGAGAAAGGCAGAAGAGAGAAGTTTTGGAGGAGGATTCAGTTCTTGGAGCGTGAAAAGTATGAGTATGTCAATATTGTTGTATAGTTAAATCCTGTGAATTTTTTTATTCTTGCCTATGTTGTGCTTTGAGTAATTAGATTACTTTTGTTGCCTAGTTTGCTCTCTGAGTGTTGAAAACTCTGAGTCTGAGTCATCTCCCTGAACATTCTAGCTCCTCAAATTAAACTGATATGTAATTCATCCTTTTGAACTTTGTAATCATTTTGCTACTTATTGGATGCTCTTACAAAAAAATTTGGCAAAAAACATTTAAGCCTGCAAAACCATCTCACTACAATGCTAAACTTTTTTCCTTAGATGGGATCGACTATAATTTTTTCCCTGTAGTTCAATTCGAGCATGTGTGTTCTTTTCATATAAAGATTATCTTGTTTTCAAAATCTCATTTCCCTATTGTTTTCCCACCGATTCATTGTGTCACTTGAGTTTTGGTTTTTCTGATGTAAAACTTGTAAGAACCATGGTCCCTCGAGCAACCCTGTCATTCTCCTTGAAGCTTGTAATCAAGTTTTTATGTGATCCATTTGAAAACTCTTGCAAGGAAGAATCTGCAGCTTTAATAGAATCCTTATGGCTAATTGCCCCTCACTGTCGACCACAGGGACTGTCGACTTGTTGCATCATTCTGCTTAATGTCTCTGCCAAACTACGTAATGTTCTCTCTATTATGTGCTACCACATTCATTCCAGGTGGCATCTTGTTGTTACCCTAGTTCGTCTTACGTCTCTCTCTGAAGATGCTGAGCATCCACCCAGTCCGTCGGCTAAAGTTTGAAAATGAATGATGACTCCTCTTGATAGCTTAATGGTGGTGGCATCTAGATCCTTGAATCCCTCACCCTGTTTGCACCCATAGGATTTCTCCATACTGATTTTGTTCAAACTCTCTAACCTCTATAAAGACAATTTCTTTTGGTTGCTGCCAGTGGTGAGTTATAAGAATCAGATGATGGCAGATTCGTGGTCTTAGAAACTTTGCTTGTTTTGTTTAAGTCCAGCGATTTCTATCTACTTCAACTAAGGAGTCATCAAAAGTATATATGGCAGATACCAATCTTATCGTCGACGTACTTGTTGCCCAATGTCTTCATTCCACCAGAGTAGGTCGGTCAATGAGCTTCTTTTAGCCAGTATTTACTTATCTTCTTAACTGTCTATCGAACCTAAGATTTAGGTGGTTAAATGTTAAGTTACCTTAACAAACTTTGGTGTCGTTTGGCTATCTAGTCGAACTCATAGGAAATAGCACTCCTTTACTCCCGATAGACTGTGGTTGATAGAGATTTTTCCTTAGGGCTCTATCTAGTCGAGTTAGACTTGAGGAAATTAGTAATTGGTAACACTAGTGACTAACTTAGAGAGAATCAATAGTAGAATAAAATTCTATAATCCTTGTATGCCTTGTGATTAGTTTAATATTTTTATAAGCTTTTGTAATAAAATTAATTATGGGGTTGTAAGAAGGTATTAGAATAGAATTTAATTTAATAAAAATTTACCCGTCGTAAGAAAGGACTCTCCTATGCTTTCAAACCAGTCTCCACCATCAGAAACCTCATCCCCTCCACTCAAGACTCTAACAACATCCTTTTAAACTCAGGCATCTACAAAATTGATTGTTCTTGTGGTACCCCTTACATTGGGGAGACAGACTGATCGATCTGCATGAAAATTAAAGAGCACAATGCAGATATCAGACATGAAAGGGTCACTAAGTCCGCCCTCGTAGATCACTGCTCCCACACCAAGCACCACATCTGCCTTGAGGATACCCAAGTCTTGGCCAAGGAAGATAACTTCTTTAAAAGGAAACTTAAAGAAGCTATCTTCATCAGAAATAACCCTATCAACTTAAATAGAGATGTTGGCTGGAACATGAACCCTACTTGGAACCCCCTCCTAAATTCCCTTAAAAACTAATCCCCCCTTTTGTCTTCTTCCTCTTCTGACCTCCTTGGTTTGATCTCTTTCAATCACCTTATCCCCTCTTCTCCTCTTTCCCTATCCTTGTTACAATATTGCCCCTTCCTTTCTCCTTTTATACTACCCTACACATCCCCTCGTTTTCCCTCAAACCACCCCTTTGTCTCTTGGTCTCGTCCCATCCCCCCCCTCATGACCCTCCACCCTCTTTTCCCATACCATATCTGTCCTCCTTACCCCTCTTCTTATCCTTGCCTTTTATTTCATCTTTCTCAACTTGTCTCTTCCTTATCGCGCTCCTCCTCTTTAACCTTGGAACTATTTCCCCCGTTTCTTTTATCTCTTTACTTTGTTTTCCTCTCTGTTATTTTTTATTTTTTGCTTGTGTTTTTTCCTTCATTTTGTCTTATTTTTTAAATGCTCCCCTCTTTGCTTGCTTTTTAATAAGTTGTTGTAATTCTGATACACTACTCTTTTTTCGGTTTTCTCTTTCTTTCCTTCTTTCTTTGTTCTTTGAGTTACTTGCGATTTTGTGTTTGTTAATCTTTTAGCCGTTGTCTCTTCTCCTTATCCTTTATATTTTTATATTTTCTTACTATTTTCCCCCTTTATTTTAATTTATTTTTGTCTTCCTATTTTTGGCATCCTCTTCATTTATCTCTATTGTCTCCTTTTATCTTCCTTTTTATCAATTTCTAACCTTGTCATTTCTTTATCCATCCTTTGATCTTTGAGAGTTTAATTTAATTTTTTCCTTTTTTCTTTCATCATTTTTTCTTTTTAGTTTATAGGTTTATGTCTGTCTTTTTTATTAAAATTGTCTCTTTCTTGTTGTTTACCATGCCCAATGTCCTCTCTTTTTCTTTTTAAGAAGCCAGTTCTGCAAACACTTCTCACAATGCTCTCTTTTCATCCTAATGATGGATCACAGAGTGTGATCCAAAACGTCGATTCAAAAAAGCAACACACAGTCAAGCCAGAAGCTCACAGAATAAAATATCATGGACTGTGGAAACATCATGTCTTTAAGTAGGTTTTCAATTACATTTAAATGACAAAGACTAATATAGATATATTTATCATGCTTATTGGGGTTATGGTACATTATAATAGAGAGGTTAAGCTTGCATATATAGAAATTTATAATTAAACATATAACTGAATTTTTTCTTGTATTAGTCAAAACTATGGTTATGGTGCTTTAAATGAACAAAATTATTATGGGTGTGTTAAGTAAAATGTAGAGCAGGATAGTATTAGAGCTTTAAAATCTTACGTTTGGTATTGGTAGTTGGTTTATACTAATGTCTGTAAGAAGAAGTTGGTTGACTAGATATAAGATACCTCTTTTCATAATGCTTGAAATTAAGTTAAATTTAGATTCAAATAAGGAGTTCAATTCAAATAGTTCCTTAAAATTGTTGTCATATTAATGAAATTTATTGTTGTTTTAATCTAATGATGTGTAACTATTATTCTTTCTTGAGTAGGTTTAGTGTCTTGTAAGGTTTGGAGCTCTTTATTGTCATTAATGCGTGTCTTTGCAAGGAAGTAAGAATGTTTTGGTTATAGGTTGTAATGTTGTATTAACCTTTTCATTGAAGTGTTTCATTTTCACAAACCTTGTCTGGAAATGGTATGTTGAGTCATTGTTATCATAGTGTAAGGTCGCCCTTGGAACAAAATTGTATATTATTATCAACTTGTAATATTAATGGTATTGAGTTATTTTTCTTTTTCTTTAATCCTTGTTGGCCTTAAATTATTTTGGTCTAAAGAAAAGTCATAGTCGTTTAAACCTAGTTTCCATATTGAGAGATGTACTTTTGTAACATGGTAAAGAGTTCAAATTACCGACTCTAGAGGCTTAACTACTTGGGTTTCAACTTGTTAATTCTGTCATTCTGTTCTAATGATGTATTGATTTGAGTTTTGAAGTGGATAAGGGAACTTTTATTGTTGAGGTTATAGTTTGAAGGGCCTATGTAATGGATCGGAATGTAAGAAATGGATGTCTTGTAGACCCTTGTCCTTGCATGTTATTGGTTTTGGATTGTTGGTTAGAGGTTACTAGTTGTAGGGAGGAGAGTGGCTTTCATGGTGGGGCTAGTGCCCAAAGTGGCCCCCTGGGTAACCCCATGGAAGTTGTAATCAAGTGATAACTTAATAATTTATTTAGGATGGTTGGGGTGGTAAATTACATAACAAGATAAGTAAGATGCCTCACCCATGCCTTGAGTGCTCTTACAGGCTAAGGATGGAATGAGAATGCCTGGTTGGCAAGGTTGACGTCCTTGTCTCCATGAGATGATGTGTCGGCTCTGCATGTGTCACCCTATGGGGTCGGTGCCTAGAGAGAGGCTGCCAGGGTAACCATAGATGGAGGTCAGTTTCTAGTGAGAGATAGCCTGGGTAACCCATGCTAGGACCATGCGATAACACTCTCCCTATTGTAGCTTAGTTACTTCCCTCTTTATATTTTGTGTTGCCTTCGGAGTACTGCCTTGTCTTGTGTAGTCTTGATAATCTATTTTATCTGTGTCGAGTTTGTATTTGTTGTCATATCCTTGACTTAGTGGAACCTCATTGTTACCTCCTAGCTCAGAGGGGTAGACCTTAGGGTTCCACATGGCTAGGTGGTAGAGCTATCCATTGGTCTTCTTGGATGTTATGGTTCGAGTTCAGTGCAAAAGTGTTCCAGTTCTAGATTTGTTCTACACCTTCAGAGTTGTAGTATTCATTCATAATTGTACTATTTTGTAAACCGATGTGATCGGTCTTGTAATCTTGTATTGAAGCTTTGTAATTATTCATCTATGCAAATGTATAATGTAATACTCTTCTGTTGTATTATGATGCATATCACTTGTAAGGATATAATTTTATCTGATGCAGTTATGTTCCCTAGAGGTGTTAGCTATTCATTTCATTTAATGTTGTTAATAGTGTAATTGTATTTAATGATTAATGCATCTTCTTTCTTAAAAAAAATATTTTTGTTACTTATGCTCTTGTTAGACTAACACTCTAGGGTTGCATGACAGGGCATCACATTTGGTATCAGAGTGAAGTTTAAACATTGGGTACTCTAGTTACAACTAAGCCCATTATGTGACCTAGTGCTTAAACTGTGTAGATTTACTTCATCCCTATTGTTTTCCTTTCTGTGTGTAATAAACCATCTTTTGGTGTTGTGGGTAGATGCCTAGAGGTAGGGTTTGAGGTCATGGTAGAGGCAGGGGTCATGGGAGAGGTGGTTGCAGCACACCTCCTCTCATTTCTCCTCATGAGAGTGCCCATGAAGGTGGGGTTCAGACTATGGAAGGTCAAGACCAGCATGAGGGAGCCTAGTTGTGATAGTTACTTGAGGAGGCCCTTGCCCATTTAGGTCCTAGATAGGAGGTTGAGCAGCCTAGAGGGGGTCAGGAGGTAGATCATCTAGAACCTAGGGAAAGAGAGAGATCACCTAGGCAAAGAGAGTTGACAGATGAGCAGAAGGCCACACTAGCCAGCCATATGAGAGATCTACTGAGGGCATGCCCTCCCACCTTTGATGGAGCTGGTAGTGGTCTAGAGGTGGAGACTTGGTTATTGGATATAGGTAGGAATTTCACCATGCATCCTTATGGTAGCAACACCAAAGCCAGATGTACTATTTTGCATCTTCGAGGTTTTGCTTCGACTTGGTGGTGGTTAGAGGAGCAGAAGCTGCACTTGGACATTAGCACTATTTCTTGGGAGTTGTTCTTAGAGAGATTCAGAGCCCGTTTCCTGTCGGATCATTAAAGGTAGCATCACACAAATGAGTTCCATGAGCTGAGGAAGATGGCCATGTTAGTTGAGCAATGTGAGCGTATATTTTATGAGCTCAAGTAGTATGTGGGTATCGGAGATAACGAGTCTATACTAGTGTAGCATTTCATCTAGGGCCTAAATGCCCAGATCAGCGGAGGGGTTCATGTATTCAAACCTAAGTCTATGGAGGTAGCAGTGGAAAAATCCCAGTTAGTGGAGGAGAATTTAGCGATGACACTCAATGGGCATACTAGTGTGCATATTGGTAGTGCACCATCTGTAGGATATAATTCTCATGGTGGTCATGCTCAGGCATTACTATCTCATGGGCCCTCAAAGGGTGGATGGCAGTAGCACTCTCAAACTAGACCAAAGAATTCTTAGTCTCATCAAGGTAATAGATTTCAATCTTAGAAAGATTAGTCTTGGTAGTGGAATAGGCGTAACCATTTCGATCACCCCACTCAGAGTACGCAGTCTACAGTGAGTAGGGGTAGTTTCCAGTAGTCTAGTGCTTTCTAGGGTGGTGGTGGTTTTGGTAGAGACACCGGGTGCTTCTCTTATGGCTAACAGGGCCATATTGCTAGACAGTGTCCTTAGAGGAGTACTTCAGGGTTTGGACATTGACCGGCAGCTTCAAAGCCAATGGTTGGTGATGTAGGCAGATCACACAGAGTCTTTGTAGCAATGGATAATCGCCAGGTAGAGCACTAGGGCACCATGGTGGAGACTTTTGGCTTCATGCGAGGTATTGGTTTTTCTGTTCTCTTTGATTTTGGTGCATTTGATTCATTCATATCTCCTTCTCTTATGGAGCGTTGTGGCTTAGTGGCAACAAAGCAGGATGATAGGTGGTGGGTTGAGTTAGCTTCCAAGGTTAAGGTCGTAGTTGACTCTTTAGTGCTGGGTTGTGAGTTTAGGATTGATTCCCTATCCACTACTGTAGACCTTTGCATCCTACCCCTTGGATCATATGATATAGTTTAGGGGATGGATTGGCTGGAGGCCCATCAGGTAGTGATCGATTGTCGGCATAAGTCTGTTAGTTGTGTGGATGATTCTAGTAGAGGGGTGGAGGTAGTATGAGTTAAGAGACCTATTTCCCTACGTATGATCTCCACTATGCAGCTTAAGAGATGCATGTGTCAGGGATGTCAGCTTTTTGTAGTTTCATTTAGTGACTTGGAGATGGCAGAGAGTCGAGAGGCATCTCTTGACGATCACCCACTTTTGAGGGAGTATGTTGATGTTTTTCCTTTTGAGATTCCGGGGATGTCACCTAAGCTTGACATCGACTTCAGGATTGATCTTGTTCCCTACACAGAGCCTATCTCACAAGCTCCATACAGGATGACCACTCAGGAGCTTAAGGAGCTATGACTGTAGTTGGAGGATTTGTTAGCCAAGGGATTCATTCAACCTAGTGTCTCTCCTTTGGGAGCACCTGTGATCTTTGTGAAAAAGAAGGATGGATCTCTACGGCTGTGTATCGACTATCGACAGCTCAATAAGGTGATAGTGAAAAATAGGTATCCCTTACCTCCGATCGATGATTTGTTTGACCAAATTAAGAGAGTAAAAGTGTTTTCTAAAATTGACCTTAATTTAGGATATCACCAATTGCAGATATTTGAGGCAGATATTCATAAAATAGTATTTCGCACCCGTTATGGACATTATGAGTTCACAGTAGTACCATTCGGGTTGACGAATGCACCTTCAATTTTCATGAGCTTGATGAATGATGTCTTTTTTACTTATCTTTGTTCATCCTTGTCTTTTTGGGTGATATATTAATCTATTCGATGACTATGGAGGAGCATTTGTGTTAGGTGTTGTAGTGTCTGAGAGAAAATCAGCTTTATGCTAATTTGTCAAAGTGCGAATTCTTTCAGACAGAGGTGAAGTATTTGGGTCATGTCATCTTTGGAGAGGGTATTGTGGTGGATCCTTCGAAGATCCAAGCTATTATGGATTGTCCTACACCTACTAATGTTTCAGAGGTCCATATTTTTATGGGTTTGGTAGGTTACTATCGCTATTTTGTTATGGGGTTTTCAAGGATTGCCCATCCTATTACTTCCCTTCAGAGGAAAGGGAAGAAGTTTGCTTGGTCAGAACAATGTCAGGTAGCTTTTCAAACCCTTAAGGAGCAGTTGACCAGTGCACCTATTTTAATAGTTCCTAATTCTACCAGGGACTTTGTTGTTTGTACAGATGCTTCATTGGAGGGTTTAGGAGCAGTTCTGATGTAGGACAGTCGCGTGATTGCCTATGAGTCTCGCAAACTCAAGGATCACGAATTAAACTATCCCACTCATGATTTGGAGTTAGAGGTAGTTGTGCATGCCTTGGTGAGGTGTAGGCATTTTCTCTTAGGGCATCGATTTGAGTTGTACATCGATCATCATAGTTTGCAATACATTTTCATGCAGCCAAACTTGAATGCGAGGCAGAGGCGATGGATGGAGATCTTGTGCTAGTATGACTTTGAGGTCAAGTATATTCAGGGCAAAGAGAATGTGGTAGCAGATGCTCTTATTTGTCTGAGACATGAGATCTCAACAGTCTCTCTCACAATTGACTTGACAGGTTAGATTCTCGTAGCACTCCCTATCGACAGTTAGTGCTAGGAGGTGAGGTCCAAGATTGAGTCAGGTAGACCTTTGGAATGTACATTTTTTGGTTGCTCTCTTGAGCCAGGTGGTCTTTTGCGACATTTGGGCTATATGTATGTTCCTAGTTCTGAGGGTCTTCATACCCTAGTGTTGTTAGCGGTGCATCAGGCACCTTATTCTGCTCATCTGGATGTCAAGAAGATGCATGCAGATCTGCGTCAGCTATACTTTTGGAGTGCCATGAAGCGTGTCGAGATGTCTTGAGTGTCAGAGGGTGAAGGTAGAGCATCAACACCCTATAGGTCTTTTGTAGCCTCATTTGATTCCAGAGTGGATATGGGACATCATTTCAATAGGCTTCATTGTTGGTTTGCTGGTATGCTCCTGTCTACATGATGCTATTATGGTCATGGTGGATAGGTTGACGAAGGTAGCTCACTTCTCTCCTATCTATTCTTCTTATAATGCTTCTATGGTGGCTAGAGTGTTCATGGAGGACATCATTAGACTTCATGGGATTCCTCGTAGGATCATCTTTGATAGGGATCCAATATTCACTTCCGCCCTTTGGACTTCTCTGCAGCATGCCTTGGGGACACAGCTAAACTTTAGTTCAGCATACCATCCTAAGACTGATGGACAGACTGAGAGGATTAATCAGGTTCTCAAGGATATGCTTAGGATGTATGTGATGGATTGGCAGAGCCATTGGGAGGACTACCTATACCTGGTAGAGTTTGCATATAATAATGGATATCACAATTCTATCAGCATGTCTCCTTTTTAGGATTTGTATGGTTATCCTTGTCAGACCCCTCTGAGTTGGGATCACCTCAAGGATAGAATCCTTCTAGGACCAAATATGCTTAGAGATATGGAGAAGTAGGTTGAGAGGATTAGAAATCATCTAGTGATAGCATAGGATAGATAGAAGAAGTATGCAGATGCTCATAGAGTCGACCGACAGTTTTCATTTTGGGATCAGGTGTTCTTGTGTCTGCGACCGCGAAAGAATTCGATCTGCTACAGAAAGGGCTCTAAGCTAGCACCATGCTTTGTTGGACCTTTTGAGGTGTTGGATAGGATCGGTCCTATTGCTTATCATCTTGCTTTACTACCCAGTCTTTCATGCATCCATGATGTGTTTCATGTTTCTGTACTTAGACCTTACTATCCAGATATTGCTCATGTTCTTCGTTGGACTGCTCTACAGGTAGAGGACGGCCAGCTGGCTTTGGAGCCCATAGGCATTCTACAGCACATGAGACTTGCTCTTAGGTGCAGAGATGTGGAGCAGGTCAGGGTCCAATGGGATCCTAATGACGATACTTCTACTACCTAGGAAGATGCTTCTAGGATGAGAGAGTTATACCCAAACTTATTTGCAGGCTTCCAGGAGTAAGCCTGACTCTAGGAGGGAGGATGTAATGCCCCTCAATTTTGGTTTGAGATAGATATTAGTTTTCTATGGTTTTAGATAGTTTTAATAAAGTTAGTAGTTTTATATTGAACTATTGACAGTTGGGATAATTGAGATGTTAGACTTACGTTTGATGTTTATCATGATCATGATGACATTATTGATATTTCACCTTATGATGTGTTTTGACATGTTTAGTTGATGGCTAGATGGATTATGCATATTGATATAATCTTGATTACGTAGTTTAATGTTATCAAACTTCTATTTAAGAATGCATATGTTATTGTCATGATCTCATAGAAGGGACAGTGTGGTATTGCTCACTCTGAGCACCCTACTACACTGCGAATCCCTAACTCTGTGTATGTGTTATGTAGCTATATATATATATTTGTATGCAACATATTGTTTTGTTATAGGTTGTAGGTACCGGGCCTCGACTCCACCTGACTTAGCAGCTTTGAGCGGGCCCTTGTACCAATGGATAACATTGAAGGAGATAACATGAGGTTTATTCCTTAGGTTAGTTCAATCTTCAATTTGTTGTTCGTCATGTGGTTTGTAAGTTTTTTTTGTCGAGTTCTTGTTTAGTTAGCCTATGTGTATTCTAGTATACATAAATGATCAATAATATTATAATGTTACTATTGTCAAACATTATAGTATTTTTTCTTAGTCGTAAAATTGGAATACTTTTAGTAGAATACTATTTAAGTAAATTTTAATGCAGATTCAAGTAACTATTCTTATGTTTGTAAAAACATATATGTGGGTCAAAAGCTTTATTTTAATTTATTATTATATAGTTATGTATAGAATCATTTTGGGGAATAATTCAATGTGGTTAGTTGTCATTTATGATTCCAGAGTGGGGAATCTCTGTTATTAGTAAAAATTTAAAATTCTTCTCGTGGAGAGGATTCTCGGGAACGGATTTGGTGTTAGTGGGCATTTATGACTCGGGGCAATTTTGTTCCTAGGGGGATTTTTGAAAAGAAGTCATTCTGAGAAAGGGAGAAGAGAGAAGTTCTGGAGGAGGATTTGTTTCTTGGAGCATGAAAAGTACGGGTATGTCAATATTGCTGTATAGTTAAATCCTATGAATTTCTTTATTCTTGCCTATATTGTGCTTTGAGTAATTAGATTACTTTTGTTGCCTAGTTTTCTCTCTGAGTGTTGAAAACTCTGAGTCTGAGTCATCTCCCTGAATGTTCTAGCTCCTCAAATGAAACTAATCTGTAATTCATCCTTTTCAACTTTTTAATCATTTTGCTACTTGCTGGATGATCTTACAAAAAAATTTGGCAAAAATATTTAAGCCTACAAAATCATCTCACTACAACACTAAACCTTTTTCCTTAGATGGGATCGACTGTAATTTTTGCCCTATAGTTCAATTCAAGCATGTGGGTTCTTGTCGTATTAAGATTATCTTATTTTTGAAATCTCATTTCCGTATTGTTTTCCCACCAATTCATTGTGTCACTTGAGTGTCAATTTTTCTGATGTAAAACTTGTAAGAACAATGGTCCCTCGGGTAACCTTGCCATTCAGAGGAAGAATATGCAGCTTCAATAGAATCCTTATGGCTAGTTGCCCCTCACTATCGACCACAGGGACTATCCACCTGTTGCATCATTCTGCTTAATGTTGCTACCAAACTATGTAATGTTATTTCTGTTATGTATGACCACATTCATTCCTGGTGGCATCTTGTTGTTACCCTAGTTTGTCGTGCCCCTCTCTCTGAAGATGCTGAGCACCCACCCAATCCGTCAGCTAAAGTTTAAAAATGAATGATGACTCCTCTTGATAGCTTAATGGTGGTGGCATCTAGATCCTTGAAGCCCTCACCCTGTTTGTGCCCACAAGATTTCCCCATGCTGATTTTGTTCAAACTCTTTAACCTCTGTAAATTCAATTTCTTTTGGTCGCTACCAGTGGTGGGTTATATGAATCAGAAGATGGCAGATTTGTGGTCTTAGAAACTTTCCTTGTTTTGTTTAAGCCATGCAATTTCTATCTGCTTGAACTAAGGAGTCATTAGCAGTATATATGGCAGATACCAATCTTATCGTCGATGTGCTTGTTTCGCAGTGTCTTCGTTCCACCAGAGTAGGTCGGTCACTGAGTTTCTTTTAGGCAGTATTTACTTATCTTCTTAACTGTCTGTCAAACCTAAGATTTAGGTGGTTGAATGTTAAGTTACCTTAACAAACTTTGGCGTCGTTTGTCTATCTAGTCAAACTCATAGGAAATAACACTCCTTTACTCCTGATAGACTATGGTTGATAGCGATTTTTCCTTAGGGCTCTATCTAGTCGAGTTAGACTTGAGGAAATTAGTAATTGGTAAAACTAGTGATTAGCTTAGAGCGAATCAATAGTAGAATCAAATTCTACAATCCTTGTATGCCTTGTGATTAGTTTAATGTTTTTATAAGCTTTTGTAAGAAAATTAATTATGGGGTTGTAAGAAGGTATTAGAATAGAATTTAATTTAATAAAAATTTACCCTTGTTTTTTTTATGTCTCATTTATTTTGGTAAGTAGGTTTTCAGTTACATTTAAATGACAAAGACTAATATAGATATATTTATCATGCTTATTGGGGTTATGGTACATTATAATAGAGAGGTTAAGCTTGCATATATAGAAAATTATAATTAAACATATAATTGAATTTTGTCTTGTATTAGTCAAAACTATGGTTATGGTGCTTTAAATGATCAAAATTGTTATGGGTGTGTTAATTAAAATGTAGAGAAGGATAGTATTAGAGCTTTAAAATCTTATGTTTGGTATCGGTAGTTGGTTTATACTAATGTCTGTAAGAAGAAGTTGGTTGACTAGATATAAGTTACCTCTTTTCATAATGACTGAAATTAAGCTTAAATCTAGTTTGAAATAAGGAGTTCAAATAGTTCCTTAAAATTGTTGTCATATTAATGAAATTTGTCATCCTTTTAATCTAATGATGTGTAACTATTATTCTTTCTTGAGTAGGTTTAGTGTCTTGTAAGGTTTGGAGCTCTTTATTGTTGTTAATGCATGTCTTTGGAAGGAAGTAAGACTATTTTGGTTATAGGTTGTAATGTTGTATTAACCTTTTCGTTGAAGTGTTTCATTTTCACAAACCTTGTCTAAAAAATGGTATGTTGAGTCATTGTTATCATAGTGTATTTTTGCCCTTGGAACAAAATTGTATCTTATTATCAACTTGTAATATTGATGGTATTGAGTTATTTTTCTTTTTCTTTAATACTTGTTGGCCTTAAATTATTTTGGTCTAAAGGAAAGTCATAGTCATTTAAACCTAGTTTCCATATTGGGAGATGTAATTTTGTAACATGGTAAAGAGTTCAAATTACTGACTCCAAAGGCTTAACTGCTTGGGTTTTAACTTTTTAATTCTGTCATTCTGTTCCAATGTTGTATTGATTTGAGTTTTGAAGTGGATAAGGGAACTTTTATTGTTGAGGTTAAAGTTTGAAGGGCCTATGTAATGGATCAGAATGTAAGAAATGGATGTCTTGTAGACCCTTGTCCTTGCATGTTATTGGTTTTGGATGGTTGGTTAGAGGTTGCTAGTTGTAGGGAGGAGAGTGGATTTCATGGTGTTTTCGGTGCCCAAAGTTGCCGCCTGGGTAACCCCATGGAAGTTGTAATCAAGTGATAACTTAATAATTGATTTAGGAGGGTTGGGGTAGTAAATTACATAACAAGATAAGTAAGATGCCTCACCCATGCCTTGAGTGCTCTCATAGGCTAAGGATAGGATGAGAAAGCCTGGTTGGCAAGGTCGACCTCCTTATCTCCATGAGATAATGTGTCAGCTCCACATGTGTCATCCTATGGGGCTGGTGCCTAGAGAGAGGCTGCCAAGGTAACCATAGATGGGGGCCAGTTTCTAGTGAGAGATAGCCTGGGTAACCCATGCTAGGACCATGCGATGACACTCTCCCTACTGTAGCTTAGTTACTTCCCTCTTTATCTTTTGTATTGCCTCTGGAGTACTACCTTGTCTTGTGCAGTCTTGATAATATGTTTTGTCTTTTTCAAGTTTGTATCTGTTCATTTATATTTGTTGTCGTATCCTTGAGTTAGTGGAACCTCATTGTTATCTCCTAGCTCAGAGGGGTGGACCTTAGGGTTCCACATGGTTTGGTGGTAGAGTTATCCATTGGTCTTCTTAGATGTTATGGTTTGAGTTCAGTGCAGAAGTGTTCCAGTTCTAGATTTGTTCTACACCTTCAAAGTTGTAGTATTCATTCATAATTGTACTATTTTGTAAACCGATGTGATCGGTCTTGTAATCTTGTATTGAAGCTTTGTAATTATTCATCTGTGCAAATGTATAATGTAATACTCTTCTATTGTATTATGATGCATATCACTTGTAAGGATATAATTTTATTTGATGTAGTTATGTTCCCTAGAGGTGTTAGCTATTCATTTCATTTAATGTTGTTAATAGTGTAATTGTGTTTAATGATTAATGCATCTTCTTGCTTCAAAAAAAAAAAAATTCTGTTACTTATGCTCTTGTTAGACTAACACTCTAGGGTTGCATGATGGGGCATCACATTGTTGCTATTGAGGAAATTAGATCCTTAACAACTATTACAAGGGATCAATTGGTTGGTAAGATATCTGCATTTGAGTAAGCTAAGTTTGTTGATGCACTTCCCAAGACTAAATCTGCATTCAAAGCTAGTGCCTCTACAAAAGGCAAATAGAGATATGATCGAGGAGAAAGTTCCTCAAAAAAATAATTTTGGTATGAGAAAGAAAGAAAAGATCTAGAAGAGGATGAATTAGAAGATGAACAACTTGAGGCCCTCATTGCAAAGAGACTGCCAAGAGGATCTGATAAGTATGAAGGAAAATTGCCTTTCAAATGTTTTAACTGCAACAAGATTGGTCATTTTGCCTAAAGGTGTCCGGAAAGATTTTCTAGGCCAAACCCTAATAGATCAAGATTTCAAAAGAAGTGTTATTATGTTTAAGGAAATGATGATGAAGGAGTAACAGATGATGAATCTAAGATAGGAAACAAATTCGGAAGTGACTGGGTGTTTATTTCTATCACAAAAGTAGATCCAATGCCTATTGAATTTGTCAATCAGAAGGTGATAGGAAGGACTCTGGCTGTTCAAGTTGAAGAAAAGGATGAATGGGTCATTGATAGCAGATGCTCACACCATATGACTGGTGACAAGAATAAGTTCATAAACTTGGAAAGATATGAAGGTGGAGTTGTAAAGTTTGGAGACAATTCTGCTGGCATAATTAAAGGCAGAGGAACCATTTCCTTTGATGGAAAGAATAAAACCAGTGATGTTCTATATGTTGAAGGTCTAAAACATAATCTTCTTAGTGTTGGATAGTTGGTGGACAAGGGCTATGATCTCCATTTCAAAAATAGAAAATGCAAAATCTTTGAAAGCTCTAGAACTGAGATTTCATCTGGTACACAAACAAAAGGTAACATCTTCCAATTAGTTGGTACTGGCAAAAGTTGCTTATTTGTTCAAATTGATCAAAGTTGGTTGTGGCATAGGAGAATGTGCCATGTGAATTTTGATAATATCATTAAGATAAGAAACACTTAGGTTGTAAGAGATCTTCCAAAACTGATGAAACCTGCCAATAGTTTGTGCAAAGAATGTTAGTTAGGTAAGCAGAGAAGAGTTACATTCAAAAGTAAGGAACAATCTTCAACCAGATTATTAGACTTGGTGCACACTGATCTCTATGGTCCAAAAAGAGTTAGGAGCCTGCAAGGAGATAGGTATTTTATGTTGTTAATTGATGACCACTCTCGGATGATGTGGGTGACTTTCTTAAAGGAGAAATCTGAAGCACTTGAGAAATTCAAAATATTCAAAGCTATGGTAGAAAAAGAAACTGGTTTAAACATAAAATGTCTCAGGTTTGATAGAGGTGGAGAATTCACATCCAGAGAGTTCATAACATTCTGTGAGAAGTATGGGATAAAGAGACAATTATCTGCTCCAAGGACTCCTGAGGAGAATGGAGTAGTGGAGAGAAAGAACCAGCCCATCTAGGAAGCTTCTAGGACCATGATGATGGAATCAAATGTTCCTCAGATCTATTGGACAGAAGTTGTAAGCACTACTATCTATACTCTCAATTAAGTACAAATTAGAGGCAATACTGGTAAGACTCCTTATGAACTTTGGTTTGGTATCACTCCTACTGTCAAGTATTTCAGAGTTTTTGGTAGTAAATGCTACATCAAAAGAGATGAAGACCTTGGTAAATTTGAATCTAGAAGTGATGAAGGAATATTCTTGGGATATTCCACTCAAAGCAAAGCATGCCGGTGTTATAACAAGAGATTGAGAAAGATTATGGAAAGTACAAATGTGAAGGTTGATAAAGGCATGGATAATCCCTCAAGGTTTTATGAGTATGAAGCAGCTGATCAGGATGATATCTCAGTCTAAGAAGAACAAGCCTCAACTGCAACTCAGATTTAGACTGATATGGAGAACCTTGAAATACAGGAAGAAGAAACAGGTCTGAATGAACCTGTTCAAGAATTAAAAGTGCAAGAAATTCCCAAAACTCCTAGGTATGTAAGATTGAATCAGTTTGAAGATTAGATTATAGGAGATAGAAACAAATGTGTTCAAACAAGAATAAATATTGCTCAAGATTCAGTGAAATACTGTCTAATTTCAAAAATTGAACCAAAAATAATAAGTGAAGCCTGCAATGATGAGAGTTGGGCTAAAGCAATGGAGGAAGAATTGATTTAGATTGAAAAGAATAACACTTGGGATCTTGTCCCCATACCTAAGAACAAAAATGTGATTTGGACTAAGTGGGTCTTCCGGAATAAACTAAATGAAGATGGTGAAGTGGTTAGAAACAAAGCCAGATTGGTCTGTAAGGGTTATTATCAAGTAGAAGCAATTGAATTTGAAGAAACTTTTTCTTCGGTGGCAAGAATTGAAGTAGTTAGATTATTTATTACATTTGTTGCCTTCAAGGATTTCAAAGTTTATCAAATGGATGTCAGGTCTGCCTTCCTGAATGGTGATTTGGAAAAAGAGGTATACATTGAGCAACCAGATGGATTCCAATTATGTGATCATGGTGATATGGTTTGCAAGTTGAAGAAAGCTTTGTATGGACTCAAGCAAGCCCTAAGGGCCTAGTATGAAAGATTGGATAAACATCTTTTGAAGATTAGTTTCAACAAAGGTACTACTAACAGTAACTTATACTTTAAGATTGTCCATGAAAATATCTTGATTGTTGAAGTATTTGTTGATGATATCATTTTTGGAGGAAGAGATAGTATGTGCAAGACTTTTGCAAATCAAATGAAAAATGAATTTGAGATGTCTATGTTTGGAGAAATGAATTTCTTCTTGGGTCTACAAATCACTCAATCAAAGGAAGGAATCTTCATATCTCAGACCAAATATGTGAAAGAATTGATGAAGAAATTTGGGATGGAAGATTCAAAACCAATGAATACTCCCACGGCAACCGGATATAAACTAAGCAAAGATGATGAATCTCCTAAGGCTAATTAGAAAAAGTACAAGTCAATGATTGGAGGACTACTGTATCTTACTCAAACTAGGCCTGACATTATGAATGTTGTTGGTCTTGTTGCCAGATTCCAAGCCGATCCTAGAGAATCTCATGTCATGGCAATCAAGAGAATTTTTAGATATCTAAAGGGAACAGTTGAGTATGGTTTATGGTATCCTAGGGATCATGATTTCTCTCTTTATGTAGATAAAGATGCGGATTGGGCAGGAGATGTGGATGACCGGAAGAGTACCAGTGGTGGTGCATTCTTTTTGAGGAAAAGATTGGTTTCTTGGCTGAGTAAGAAACAAGAGGCAATATCTCTGTCCATTGCAGAAGTAGAGTATATTGTAGTAGCAGGTAGTTGCACTCAAGTATTGTGGATGAAGCAAATTCTAAGAGACATTAGAGTGGAGTATGAGGAACCCATCACAATCTTCTATGATAACTCAAGTATAATAAACATTTCAAAAAATTTGGTGTTGCATTCAATGACAAAACATATATCCATCAAATTTCACTTCTTGAGAGAGCACGTAAACAAGAGTCAAGTCAGATTTTAGTTTGTGCCCTCTAAAGATCAGATTGTAGATTTTTTTACTAAACCTCTACCTAAGAGCTCTTTTGAGTATCTCAGGGAGAAGCTAGGGGTTATTACCCCTCCAGTTCTGAATTAAGGTGCACTAATGTGCATCAGTTCGATGAATCTCATAGTCATATCTTGTGGTCTGGATCGATGACAGGAAGCTACTACTCAGGGGCAGCAGTCTGTATAATTTAGAATATTGATGCAAGTATGTGCCCTTTTCCATTGATGTCAAAGGGGGAGAGAAGACATGTGAAAAACAAAAAGTGGTAGATGATCAAAGAAGGAGTAGTAAAGGAAGAGAAGACATGTGAATGGTTGTTGTTGATAGGGGGAGTTATGTCAGTTAGTGAGGAGCAGTTCTTGTCTTGATGGTTAGAATAGTGTTTCACATCATATGTTGCCATCAATGACAAAGGGGGAGATTATTGCAAGTATGGGCCTAACCGGTGTTGTCATTGATGTCAACATACTCCTGTTGCATTGATGTCAAGGATTGGATGAGTTGTGTGCTGAGGATATTAAGAAAATTAGTCCTATTAGAAATAGAGAAGAACAGTGAAGATAATGAAGCTATATAAAGTGAAGATCCCAGATAGTTGAAGATCAAATAATACGTATCAAAGGGTTTGTAGATATGTGTCTAAAGATGATCTAGTCAATATTTGAGAGGTCCACATGAATATTTGAAGAAGTTATGGCCATATAAGTGAAACTAGTTCTGGCAAGTGTTTAGAAGTGACAGAGTGAATCAAATAGGTCCGGTGAGATCCAGAAATGAAATATCTTGATTTACGGATTTGGTGGAGTGTTTAGGAAGCTAATGTGAATTAACAACTCAATTGGTTCATGGTCTAGAGGTTCGCAATCTTTTATTCTAATGTGATAGTGATGACAGACTATGTTCCTGAGGTTCCAGATGAAGATGTAAATGATTTTTGTGAGCAGAAGTGGTGTGGATGTTCTTGGTGATTCAGGCAAGCTTGTGGGGGTCTCTAGATTGTGTCTAGTTCGTGTTGGCGGTCTGCTTTGACAATTGAGCTCGTAATTGAAGATTTACTTTTGGATGATGATGTTCTTCCTAATCTTGGCCAATCAGATGTTTTACACATCTTGTAGATGATCTTGAAGATATCCTATGAAGCATGGCGTGTTCCTCAAGGAAGATTGAAGTCCCAGATATGTGTTGTGCCAACTTGGATGTTTATTCCAAAGTCAATGTCTTGTATAAATAAGATTTGTGAAGTCATTTCAAAGTATCCTTGGTGAAGATGAGAGTGTGGTAGAAAGGAGAAGAACGAAGAGCAGAGCAGAAGTGTTGAGCTTAAATGGAACTATCTCAAGCATGGTGAAGATGCTAATTAGCAGTTCAAGTATGTAATATTTATATTATCATTTTGTAGACAGTGTGTCTCTTGTCGGCAGTGGGCCTCTTGTGAGCAGTGTGCTCAGGTAGTGAGCCCTAATTGGCAAGTGCCATTTTGTTCTTCTTATTCTTTTAATAGAGAATACAATCTTGGGTTAGTCACCCTGTGGGTTTTCCCTTAACCAGGTTTTCCACATTAAAATCTTGGTGTCATATGTGTTAATGTGTTTCTACTCTTGAATTATTGTATTGTGCTTCCATGATTAATTTATTTTATATTATTGAAACACAAGAAGGATTTAAGTGTTAAAAACAAAGAAAGTTTTGTGACAACTAATTCACCTCCCCTCTTAGTTGTCTATCATAAATCCAACAAACCTAGAAATCTCCATAGGGAAAAAACAAAGATTGGCACAAATGTAGGCCACATAACCATGCACAAAACAAAGGTTGGATACATTGATGGGCATGACAGAAGAAGATAAAAGAAAATTACAAAAGGAGATAGAAGAGATAACAAAGAAAACATATGATACATTGAGGGAGGAGGAGAAAAATGAACAAGAATAAGAAATTCACTCTCTGTGACATAATGAAAAGAAAACAGAGTAAGAGGAAGAGAAGTAGCTAGAAACACAAACATATACTATCAAGGCATCTTCCTCTACCTCCCCAATACAATCAATCACGGATTTCTTGGAGTAGGAAAAGAAAATCCAATGCATAGTGACACTGTAACTACTAAACCTCCCATTGTTAGGGTCATAGGTGAACTTGTAACCTTGATTTTGATTTTTGTGAACACTAAATATATGGAAAATAAAACCATATTTAGTTTTACTCTATTTCTCATAAATCTTTTAGGGTTTTGGGCTTTGTTGGTAGGATACAAGGCAATCAGTAGAACCTACTACAACTCACTGTAGATAAAGTGCAGAGGATAAGGGAAATAGGGCTAATAGTACTAAGATTCTTTTGTAAGGGACATGTCCCCATTAGAATAGATTGTATAAATATATGTAATTGTTTTATATGAAAAGAGAGGTTGATGAAAATAAGGATGTGGTTAAATCCTCCTTTCACTACAAACATTCAAGGACATATCAACCGAGTTGAATTGTATAAATATATGTAATTGTTTTATATGAAAAGAGAGGTTGATGAAAATAGGGATGTGTGGGTTAAATCCTCCTTTAACTACAAACATTCAAGGACATATCAACCGAGTTGAATCACACTTTTACAAGAGGATTCACCTACATGTTAGGATATCACTTGGAACGATGTGGAAGCTTAGATGTTATCAACTAATATTTCAATTTAATTCTCAAATACCCTTGAAACACTAATTATGCAAAACAGTAAGCAAATTGATGAATTACGACAAATGCTTGTAGACTAAGGTAATAGGCAGAGATTGATAACTGACCATTTTTCAAAGTTTAGAATGCGGAATAGTTAGGGACACCTCCACTAATGCCCCTATCCAAGGTATTATTTTCTCTATGGAATCCTAATCTCTTCCCGACACTTATGATCAATGTAATTTCTGTTTCTGCCTCAGAAGATGTGGATGACACCTCCACTAGTGCCCAGGTCCAAGGTCAGGTGTTTTTAAGGATATCGGAAGCTCTTCGGATGATGATTATCACTGTCTAGATTGTTCTGTGTTTGCAACTTTGAAGGACACTACCAATAACGCCCATGTCCAAGTAGTCCTATTCTTCAGGGATTCAGAATCTGTGCACTATATTATTGTTCCCTACAACTCCTCTCTATCAAGATGTGAAACCTATAAATTGCAATCACAAAGGAGAGTGGTTGGGTGTTGTGGTGTTTAGAGGCTTACCTTGGTGAAGCCCTGGAGAGCCATTCAAGTCTTCCAAACATCGTTATTAGATAAAGAGTGTGTATCCCTGTGGGATAGATGCAAAAACAAATTGATGAATGATTCTTGAACACAAATAGATATCACCTTAGAAGTGTAGATCTCAAATAAATGAAGGCTCTTCAATCACATGAGAAGATGAAGCTAAATCTTCAATCACAAACACAATAACAATGCTCTGCTCTGCAACAATGAATATCTTGAATACTCTAAAAATCATAAGTTAGCCAAAAGTTCATAATCATCTTCTAGTTTGCAAATGATACACTAAACATGCTTATAGATGCAACTACAAACATTCCCGCTAAGAATTTTGTAATTCAAACTTGAGATATCGGCATGGGACCTAAGTAATGGTCATAAAACCAACATTTGAATTTAGGGCTGACCCAAAATAGGGTAGGACTAGGGTGCTATATGTTGGTAGGTGGTGACTGATCAGGAAAGTAATGTACATTAGCCATGTATCCTTGCTGGGGTTTAGATACATAAAAAATACTATTTTTTGTGACTGACATAAGAAAACCCTATTTTGTAACCGACAAAAAGGCTTGATAAAAAGCAGCTAAGGGTTAGGGTTTTGATATTGTATTGTAGCATTTGCAACGGTATTGAGTTGCAGGGATTGCTGGTTGTAATTAGTTTGATTTACTGGATAATAATATTAGACTCTCTGTTTGGTGGATGTAGCCCGAGTTTGGGTGAACCACGTTAAAACTTGTCTCTCACTATTATTAATTATGTGTATTTCCATTTCTCTATTTAATTTTTATTTGCATTTAATTGATATCTTCTGTCAACTAACCCTTACAAGTGGTATCAGAATGGGTTGTGTTCGATTATCATCTACAGGAAAGTCTCACAGTTGAGTGAGAGCAATGGTGGATGAGGGTAAATTGAAAGTCGATAAATTCAATGGGCAGAACTATCAGTTATGGAAGATGCAAATGGAGGATTACCTCTATCAAAAGGATTTATGGATGCCGTTGGAAGGAGTATCCAAGAAATTGGCAACAATGTCTGATGAGGATTGGAATCTTCTTGACAGAAAGGGACTGGGAACCATTCAATTGTGCCTAGCACCATTAGTGGCATTCAATATAACAGAAGCAAAGACAACAGATGGTCTAATGAAAGCTTTGGCTAAATTATATGAAAAACCCTCAACCTCAAATAAGATATTTCTCATGAAGCGTTTGTTTAATTTGAAAATGGTTGAAGGTGGATCTGTGATAGGTCATTTAAATGAATTTAATATGATTCTCAGTCAATTGACTTCCTTAATGTAAAATTTGATGAAGAAGTTAGAGCTCCCTTGGTATTATGTTCATTGCTTGAAAGCTGGGATAGTTTGGTAATGGTGGTTAGTAACTCTATTTTTGGTTCAAATACCCTAAAATTTGATGATGTTGTTGGTGTTATTCTGAGTGAGGAAATTCATAAGAAAAGCTCAGGTGGATTCACATCAGGTAATGTTTTGAATGCAGAAAGCAGGGGCAGATCAAAGGAGAGGAAAAGGTTTTGGAGGTCATGGGAAGTCACGAGGAAAATTAAAGGATAAAAGATCCCAAACCAGAAAACAAAAGGATTGCTGGTACTGTGGGAAACCAGGTCATCTAAAGAAAGATTGCTAGTCTCAGAAAAATAAAGGAGACAAACAAGAAGGCAATAAGGAGGCAAATGTGGTAAGAAACAAGTATGAAGATGATGCTTTGATTCTTTCCCTAAATAATGCTAATGATTCATGGGTTTTAGATTTAGGGGCCTCATTTCATGCTACACCCCATAGAAGTTATTTTCTTGATTATGTCCAAGGGGATTTTGGCCTGGTTTATTTCGAAGATAACTAACCCTGTCAGATTGTTGGAAAGGGAAGAAACAAGATTAAGTTGCAGAATGGGAATCATTGGCTACTACAAGAGGTAAGGCACATTCCAAGGCTCAATAGGAATTTAATTTCAGTAGGGCAGCTAATTGAACAAGGCTACACTATTACATTTACTGATAAAAATTGGAAGGTTTCAAAAGGTGCCTTAGTAGTAGAAAAAGGTGTGAAAGTGATGCAGAGTGGCTAGTAGAAGCTTAAAAATAGGGTGAAAAACCCATGAAAACCCACAATACAACAGAACAAAGCTCAAATATCTTAGAAAACCTCTTCACAAGGTTCAAATGATACCAAAGTATATTCTTCCCTTCCATCGACAAAACATGCATTATCAGCCACCTCTAAAATCTTTATACCGATCACCACCCTCTTACCGATGAAGAATCTCCTTTTCACCTATCGGCGGGACTTCCACTATCGGCGAGGTCCTAGAGTCTTTTGCCGATCTCTATTGTCTCCCTGATACTACCAATGCTGGGTTCCACCATCGGCCAGACTATGACTATCGGCGACACCTTTAACTTTTCCGCCGATGGCATATCTCATGCCGATATACTCTTCATCGGCAGACTTTATACTTGTTATCCCGATACTCCTTTCAAATTATGCAAACCCTAATATGCAACAGTGGGATACTCATAAAATATTCACCACATACATCTGACATATACGCATAAAATGCATGATTCCTCCTTTGCAACCATTTTAACCAAACAACAGATGTAAAATGCAAAAAACATACAGATAGAAATAGAACTCAATGATACGGAGGTCATTCCACTGATTTCAAAGAAATCCACCAGTGGAATGACCCTAAACGATATCCCTTGCGATTACACTAGAACACAAACTTCTTTTATTTCTTCACAGAATTGATTTACAATCTTTCTGATCTAACTCTATTGTTCTTGTTCTTGTCCTGAGATCGATCATATCTCACATATTAATCCCCTCACGGGGTAGTACAGAAAATGACTCCCAGTGGCTAGGAGTTACAGCTGTCCTAACAAACTAACAGACTTTCTAACAAACTCTTAACAAACTATCTAAAAATAGTAGAGCACAGTCAATTCAGACCTTATTACATTTAATGTCTATTTAGGACTTCATTGAAAACATAAAAACAAACTTTAAGACAACTAATGCCTCATGAAGGCTCCTATAGATTGGGTACCTCCGCACCATACTCCCCAAGTTGAAAAAACTCTTGTCCCAGAGTTATGTGGTCTGCTACAAACAACTTCATTTTGTCTTCAACCTTCTTAGCTTCAGGCTTCCAATCTTCACATCCATAGCTAGTGACCAACCAACAAAATCAAACAACTATTAACTTTCGAGCTTCTTCAGGCTCCTTCTACTCCCATCAGTGGAGTACTCTTCAGGCTGTAACATCAAGTGCTTCTTCAGCCAGGTATCCATCTCTCTCACTACTTCACAACACCAACTCACCAAACCATTCATCTCACGCAACAACAGATCCTCAATGGTTTCTCAATGGTTTCTCTTTGCACCCTTATCCAGCCTAATATCCATTGGAGAATGGTCATGATAGACCTCATCTTGTCTGCCCACACACACACAACTTCAGAAAACATCCTTCTGCAGCTAGATAGACCAAGCACCTGCAACCAAACAACTTAGTAACACCAAATAATGGTCACCAACAAAACATATTGTTTCAACTCTTCATCTTAGAAATAACATCTCCTCCCAGAGCTTTTGCTAGCTCTGATACCAATCTAATGCAGAGTGGCCAGTAGAAGCTTACAAATAGGGTGAAAAAGCCATGAAAACCCACAATACAATAGAACAAAGCTCAAATAGCTTAGAAAACCTCTTAGCAAGGTTCAAACGATACCAAAGTATTCTTCCCTTCCATCGACAAAACATGCATTATCGGCCAGCTCTAAAATCTTTATACCGATCACCACCCTCTTACTGATGAAGAATCTCCTTTTTGCCTATCGGCAGGACTTCCACTATCAGCAAACTCCTAGAGTCTTTTGCTGATCTCTATTGTCTCCTCGATACTACCAATGCCAGGTTCCATCGTCAGCCAGACTATGACTATCGGTGACACCTTTAACTTCTCCACCGATGGCATATCTCATGCCAATATACTCTTCGTCGGTAGACTTCCTACTTGTTATCTTGATACTCCTTTCAAATTATGCAAACACTAATATGCAACTGCGGGATACTCATAAAATATTCACCACATACATCTGACATATACGCATAAAATGCATGATTCCTCCTCTGCAACCATTTTAACTAAACAACAGATGGAAAATGCAAAAAACATACAAAACAGAAATAGAACTCAATGATACGAAGCTCATTCCACTGATTTCAAAGAAATCCACCAGTGGAATGACCCTAAACTATATCCCTTGCGATTACACCAGAACACAAACTTCTTTTATTTCTTCATAGAATTGATTTACAATCTTTTTGATCTAACTCTGTTGTTCTTATTCTTGTCCTGAGATCGATCAGATCTCACATAGTTATCCCCTCACGGGGTAGTACAGAAAATGACTCCCAGCAGCTGGGAGTTACAGCTATCCTAACAAACTAACAGACTTTCTAACAAACTCTTAACAAACTATCTAAAAATAGCAAAGCACGGTCAATTCAAACCTTATTACATTTAATGTCCGTTTAGGACTTCATTGAAAACATAAAAACAAACTTTAAGAAAGCTAATGCCTCATGAAGGCTCCTATAGATTGGGTGCCTCTACATGAGAACGTAGGCACCTTATATCTTTGTATAGGTCATACTGTTCCTTCTACCTTAGTTGTTACAAAGAAAAAACAAGTAGGTTCAGGAACAGTTGCTACAGGTTTGTAGGAAGAGACTGAAAAAGTTGTTGCAGGTTCTAAGACAACACTGTGGCATAACAGACTTGGGCATATGAGTGAAAAAGGTATGAAGGTACTTCATTCTAAGAAAGTTTTACTAGGTCTGAAATGTATTAATATGGATTTTTGTGAAAGTTGTGTGTATGGTAAACAAAAGAGAGTCAGTTTTCTCAAGGATGGGAAGCAAAAGAAAAATAAAAAGTTAGAGCTTGTGCATACAGATGTATGGGGACTAGCTCAGGTATCTTCTCTCGGTGGCTCTTGGTATTATGTTACATTCATAGATGATGCAACTAGGAAGGTCTGGACTTATTTCTTTAGATAGAAATCTGATGTATTTGAAACATTTAAGAAATGGAGAAGCTTGGTTGAGAATAAGACGGGTAAAAGATTAAAATGTCTCAGATCTAATAATGGTGGTGAGTATTGCAGCAAAGAATTTGAAGATTATTGTTCCTTTAATGGAATTCATAGGTAGAAAATGGTTCCAGGGATTCCACAAGAAAATAGAGTGGTTGATCGCATGAATAGGACAATAATGGAGCATGCAAGGACCATGAGATTGCATGCTGGGCTGCCTTTAAACATGTGGGCAGAGGCTGTCAACACTGCTATATATTTAATTAACAGAGGTCCTCAAGTTCCTTTGGGCTGTGGTATTCCAGAGGAAGCATGAACATGTAAGAATGTGAGTTATTCTTTTCTAAAAAATTTCGGCTGTGAAGCATTTGCACATATAGATTCTGAAAATAGAACCAAGCTGGATGCAAAATAAAAAAAATGTACCTTTGTTGGATATGGCATTGATGAATTTGGTTATAGGATTTAGGATTTTGAAAATCAAAAAATTGTGAGAAGCAGGGATGTTATATTGAATGAGAAGGTGTTGTACAAAGATCAGTTGCAGCAGCATGAGAAGAAAGAAAAGGATTATGTGGTGCTGGATGATACTCCAAATAGTGATGTTCTAGTGGTTCCTCATGCTCCACAACAACAACCAGAAATACCACAAACTCTAGTGAATGTTAGATGATCAACAAGGATAAGTAGACCACCTGAAAGGTTTTCTCCCTCTTTGTATTCTATTTTGTTAATAGATACTGGTGAACCAGAAGGGTATGATGAAGCTATGCAGGTGGATACACAGGTTCAGTGGGAGTTTGCAATGAAAGAAGAAATGGACTCCTTGTCAAAAAATTAGACTTGGAAATTATGTAAGTTACCTGCAGGTAAAAAGGCTTTACCAAACAAATGGGTTTACTGGCTAGAAGAGGAAGATGGAGGTAAGAAAAGATTTAAGGCCAGGTTAGTTGTAAAAGGATTTGCATAGAAAAAGGGCATTGATTTTGATGAGATATTTTCTCCGGTTGTCAAGATGACTTCTATTTGTACTGTTTTAAGTATTGTGGCTGCTGAAGATTTGTATTTGGAACAGCTAGATGTGAAAACTACCTTTCTCCATAGTGATTTGGAGGAGGAGATATATATGGAATAGCCCCAAGGATTTGAGGTCAAAGGTCAGGAGAAACAGGTGTGTAGATTGAAGAAGAGTTTGTATGCCCTGAAACAAGCACCTCGGCAATGGTATTTGAAATTTGATAGTTTTATGGTTGAGCAAGGCTACAACAGGTGTAATTCTAACCATTGTGTTTATTTTAAGAGGTTGGATAATGACAGCTACATTATTTTATGTTTATATGTTGATGACATGCTTGTAGTTGGGTCTAACATGGATCACATAAGAGAGTTAAAACAACAATTAGCACAGTCATTTGATATGAAAGATTTGGGGGCAGCAAAACAAATCCTTGGTATGAAAATTTGCAGAGATAGGATGAACAAAAAATTGACTCTATGTCAGGCTGCTTATGTTGAAAAGGTGTTGCAGAGATTCCACGTGGAGAATGCAAAAGCTGTCAGCACACCTTTGCCTAGTCATTTGAAATTGACTAAAGAGATGTGTCCTAAGACACAAGAGGAAGAAAAAATGTCCAAGATACCATATGCTTCAGCTGTAGCAAGTTTAATGTATGCCATGGTATGCACGAGACCGGATACTGCCCATGCTATAGGAGTCCTTAGTAGGTGTATAAGTCATCCTGGATTAGAGCATTAGAATGCGGTAAAATAGATTCTCAGATATTTGAGAGGTACATCCAATAAACACTTATGTTTTGGGGGCCCTAATACTGATTTAGCAGGTTATGTAGACTCAGATTTGGCAGGGGATATTGATACCAGGTGGAATACTACAGGTTATGTCTTTACTATAGGTGGAACAATGGTGAGTTGGATTTCCAGGTTGCAAAAGGTGGTTGCTTTATCCACTACCGAGGCAGAATATGTAGTTGCAACAGAGGCAAGCAAAGAGATGATATGGCTGCAATCTTTCATGAAAGAATTGAGCAAACAATAGGTTAACAATTATTTGTTTACGGATAGCCAGAGTGTTATACATCTTGCAAAGAATTCTGCCTTGCATTCAAAGACCAAATACATACAGTTGAGGTATCACTTCATTTGATCGATGTTGGATAATGGACAGTTAAGGCTGGACAAGATACATATAGATGAAAATCTAGTGGATATGTTTACAAAGGAAGTGACAAGGGAGAAGCTGAGCTCCTCTTAAGCTTCCGTTGGTCTTCTAGACTGAAAACCATAAAAATAGAATAGTAGAGTCCATGGTGCTTATTTCCAGTGGGAGCTGCACGCGCAGTGGTGTCGTATAGGATCAGTCTCCAAGTGGGAGATTATTTGGTGTGGAGACTGATCAGTCTCCAAGTGGGAGATTGTTGGTAGGTGGCAACTGATCAGGAAAGTACTGTACACTAGCCATGTATCCTTGCTGGGGTTTGGGGCCAGGCTGGGCCCCGAGCGGGGGTTCGGGGGCACAGCCCCTGAGAAATTGTTTTTAGAGCCAACCTAAAAAATCTTATTTTTTGTGACCGACATAAGGAAACCCTATTTTTGTAACTGATAAAAAGGCTTGATTTAGGGTTTTGATATTGTATTGTAGCATTTGCAACGGTATTGAGTTGCAAGGATTGCTGGTTGTAATTGGTTTGATTTACTGGATAATAATATTGGACTCTCTGTTTGGTGGATGTAGCCCGAGTTTGGGTGAACCACGTTAAAACTTCTGCCAGCTAACCCTAACACTATAGCCCAAGTCCACCCTCCCAATTTTGGTCAAGGTTCATTAAAATAGCATCCCCTAGGTCCTATTTGCCATAACACTTAGGGGTTTTCTCACTAGGAGTTAAAATTAACATGCAAGATGCTTATAATGCATTCTAAGGACCTGAGAGCTAAACCTTAAAAGAGAAAAGCCCCCAAGGGGACATTTTCTGACATAAAATTTAGCCCCCACTTTAATGTATGCATGAATGCAAGGCCCATACATTCGTTAAAGTATAGTCAAAACACAACAAACACGCCAAGCACAGTGCAAACATGCCAAACACACTGAAGAGAGTAACATGCACACAAAGCATGGAGAAGATAGTGACAATTGCATAAAACATGGAGAAGACAACATTGAAGAAATGCAAAACACAATGAATATAGTGAATGGAGTGATTATTTCTTTTTTATTTTCTCTTATATATGAATGCAAATGCAAGTACATGGAAAGTAAACACACAACCAAAATGTAGGAGGATCTCATCGCCACCAGTCTTGAGACTACATAAGGGGCAACAGACACGCAATACAAATCTCAAAGTGTATGAGGAGTTGATCACCACTAGTCTTGAGACTACACTTGAGAACAAACATGCCATACAAATCCCAAAGCATAGAAGGAGCTCATTGCCACCGGTCTTGAGACTATGCTTGGGAACAAACACGCCATACACACACACATGGAAAACACAGAGAAAAAATGGCAAAAAAGTGATGGAAGGAGCCTATTTCTAAGGTCACCACCATCTCAGGTACATTACAAGCACACACTGATGATTGGGATTCACCACAACAATCGCCAAAGACATGCTTACGAGAGGATACACCAACCCTGCTTGCTCGAAGGATTTTTAGAAGATGATAGGATGTGCACTCTCCTTGAGAACTACACCATCCCCACCTCTACAAAGGGCTTAAAATAAAAGGATATGCATAATATACTGCCTCCACAAAGGGCTTAATGATTGCAATATAAAAATAAAGATGTGCACTCACTCAGAGATACAACATCCTACCTCCACAGAGGGCTTACAAACATGCTTCAGACAACTTACCTTATATATGCCCCCACCTTAAGGTGGTTGATATCATCTACTGATATTAAGCATGTTAAGGTAGGAAGGAAAACACACAAGGGAGCACAAGCTCTTGCAAAGCCCATGCCCGCATAGGTGACATGCACTTTACAATCGCCAAATGTTCCCACAAACACACAATATCCTCTATAAGAGAAGAGGTTAGATTTGTTTCCATAAGATAATAACCACATCACATGATCAAAATGAAATGCATAAACATAATCACATAAAAATCCAAAGTTATACTAGTGGATTCGAAGCCTGAGTATAACTGTGGGGATATACCGTAGAGATCTCAGAACCAAGTATAAGCAAGGCAAGATTCAAGATAAACAAAGTGCACAGAGCAGGAATATTGTTATGTTTGTTAGTGTGATAAGACATCATCAAAATATCACATGGAGTGATTATACTAGCCAAGCATCGGATAATATATCAACCCCATCGTCATGTATGGACTAGGTCCATTTTTTTATTTCTCACTGAAGGGACACTTGGTCTGTATCAGTATTATTTGTTTTTTGTCATCCACTGGCTAAATAAAACCACAAGAGGAAGGTAAAAAATAAATCAAGAGAGGAGAAACAAGTTCCCTAGGGTAGTCACGTAGGAAGGTGACCCCAAGTCACCAACCGCAACGATATGCCCCTAGGACACAACACACAACAATGAAAATAGAGGAGAGGCAATATAGAAGAATAATGATACAAATAGAAGGGTCACAACAGAGGTAGTCTCCCAGTATCCTTGACCTTACAAGAGTATCAAGGGTCATTCTAGGAGGCCTAAACAACACCTAGCACATCACAGGGGAAACACAACATAGAGGTAAAGAGTTAGAAATACTTACCTGCACCAGTACAACCGTAATAAAATTTGGAACTTGTGAGCATCTTGGAGAGATGCTCCATCATGTTTTGTGTGAAGCTTGAGTGGTTCTTGTTAGAGTGTTGTTTGTTGTTAGGCAGTCCATCTAGTGCTTGTTCATCAACTCTTTGTTTATGTAAGATCTTTCATTGCTTATGAGGAGGAGAACCACTATTATTTCCTACTGATGATAATCGTCTTGATCTTTTCCAATTTTTAGTTCTCTTATTTTGTTAATTCTATCTATCATAAGGAGAAGAAGTACCTTTTACCATATCAATATTTTCTTTTGTCAGAATCTCTGGCTTTGGTTGTCCCATTTGTCTTTCTAATGCATTTTGGTTATCTCCCAATCCTTGAAGGGATAACAGCGGAGGAACCTCAGCATAAATACAATTTCTTCATGGGTGAGGTAATACTTCAGTATTTTCCTTATCCACTTCTATTGTGGCAATTATATCATCGTAGTTTAAATAGTCATCTTTTGCTTCTACCAAGTTTTGTTCCATCATATTGTTATCAGTATGCTTAGTGAAAGGATTAGTAAAGATTTGTAAATTCTATTTCGAAGAAGCTACTAACTTATTTCTATTATCATTCACACCCAATACTTGTATAACATTTGAGTCAATGAGGTCTTGTATTTCATGTTTAAGACGCATACATCATTCAGTATCATGTCCTTGTTGTCGATGAAAATGACAAAAAGCATTATCATTGAAATAAGGTCCTTGCATTCTACTAGGATCCAACAGTTTAATCAAAGGAAGCTTTAAGAGGTTATTATTCACATCTTGATTCGTGATAGAATGATAGGATTCAGATATTGGAGTAAACTATCATTGTTGTTGTCTATTCTGAAACGGTGTCCTATTTAGATTAGTGATAGAAGACACTTGTGAAAAGGTGTTTTAATTCTATCCATGAACCTTGCTGAAAGTCTTATTATTCCTGTTAAAGTTGTTTTGTGAAGGTGTACCCATGGATTGACCAACTTGAGCCGATGAGTTTTGCTTTTCATACTGACTAGAGGAAAGATGATAATCACAAAGGGCAGTCCATAGATGTTGAAAAGAGTTATACTTCATCAAGAGAATCTTATCATTGATGTTAGGTTGTAGATTTGTAATAAACACCTTCTGAACATCCTCATACTTCATATGATATTGAATTTGAGCATAGAGGGCTTGATATCGACTAATAAACTCAGTTAACTTCTCTTTCAGACCTTGATTGCAATGAACTACACCAATCAAAGAGACTTGAGGTCCAATGTTTGCTTGAAAATGTTGTAAAAATTGATCAACTAACTGCGAAAAAGAGTGTATTGAATTTAGAGGTAGAGAGGAAAACCATTCTAAAGTAGTATCTTTGAGAGATCATGGGAAAAGCTTTGCTAACAAATCTTCTTCAAAGTAAAAATCACTACACATAGTTGTGAATGCTGCCACATGAGTATTAGGATCACCTTTTTCACCATATTTTTCAAAGTGAGGAGTTTCAAATCTCTCAGGCATAGGAGTTCTCAAGATTGCATATGATAAAGGGATACGAGCATGATAAGTTGGTATATTAGGTTGTGAATATTTTTTCAAGCTTGTCACCTTTTGTTGTAAAGAAGTCCTTGTAAAAGTTAATTTAAGAGAGCATCATTAGGAGATGCAGTTTGAGAATTTGAAGCCATGTGCATGACATTTTGAGGGGATTGGTTGTGATTGGAAATGAAAGGTGGTTGCAAATATTTGTATGTAAAATGTGGTTGAGAATAAGTGGGATGGAGAGGTGGTTGAGAATAAGTATTCATAAAAGAGGTCACCTTAGGTGCCAAGTTTTGATAGTTAAATCCCACAACATTGTAATTTTGTGAATTAGTGTCATTAGATACTCCAATACTAGTGGTACCATTACTACAAGCATTTGCATTAGTAATTAAAATTGTTGATGTAAATGTAGACATTCCTGTAGTTAGTATAGGTGTCGATACTTGCGTATGAGTTGTTGATGACATGTTGTTAATAAATTTCACACATTCAGTCACCAACATAACATTACTATGTACTATATGTGCTAAGCCTTGAATAAAATTAACACCATATTGTCCTTCTTTTATCAATTCTCCTATGTTGTAAATCACAGGTATAGCTTCTTCTAGTATCCTTTCATTTTCCACAAATGCTTGAAAATCAGCTAATTCTTTATCAAGTTTGTTTAACTGCTCATTAGGTACATGTGTGACCACCTTGATAGTGTCCTCAAAATCATGAAGTATTTGATCTTTCATTGTATTTGTATGAGGTATAGTGTCTTGCAAAATTTGTCTCTCCTTTTGTAAAGAAGGTATTCAATGAATTTTCAGAGGTAGGAATATAATTTTCTTTAGGATCACTAGATCCCATGAGTCTTCTACTTATTCTTAAAGGGATATTTATATTAGGGTAGTGGGTTATAATACTCATACAATAGCATTAAACACTCAATGGACAAAGTAATAGAACAAACCCAAGGAGCAAGGTATGTTTAGGATCCAAAATGCTTGATTTTTCACGTTTTTCTCAAAATATTAATGTAAATGACTAAGAGAAGAGGTGTTGTGAAGATTTTTATGAGGGTCAGAAAATAATAAGGGAAATATCAATCCAATAATGCAACAATATCCTTCACAACACGTCTATGGTGCAAAACTATGTATGAATATGACCTAAAAATGCTTGATTTTTCACTTTTTTCACAAATTTTCAATGCAAATTACTAACGAAAGAGGTGTTGTGAAAAATTTAAAGAGGAGTAGAAAATAATAAGCTTAGTATCAACCAAATAATGCAACAATATCTTTCACAACATGCCTTTAATGCAATTCTAGAGAGACAATAAGGCCAAATCTGGTGAAAATGCAAGTTTTTCAAACCCTAGTCATGAATTTTTCCAAAGAGGACACTATGATGCAACACTACAATTAGAAATCAGTCCTAATGAGTGTTTGAAAAAGGTAGTAAAATATGAAACAAGATTTTAACTACAAACCCTAGCTAATGCAAAACTAGGTTTTTATGAAAAATGCACAATTTCAAGCAATTTCTAACAAATTAAGCATGAAAATGCAATGCAAGAAAATACTAAATGATGAATTTCTATAATTTAAATCAGATCTAATAAAAATAATATAAATTAAATGAAATTAAATGCCAGTTAATTTAAATTATGCCAAAATGCAAGCTTAAGATGCCAATTTTTAAAAAAAATTCAAAATTTTCAATTTTTTTTGTAATTTTTCAAATTCAATAAGATGAATGAATGCAAAACTAAAGTTCAACACTTAGCAAGGTGAAAAATTAAAACAAACACAGGTTCACGAAAATGTTTTATATGAAAAGAGAGGTTGATGAAAATAAGGATGTGTGGGTTAAATCCTCCTTTCACTACAAACATTCAAGGACATATCAACTAAGTTGAATCACACTTTTGCAAGAGGACCTACAAGTTAGGCTATCACTTGGAATGATGTGGAAGCTCAGATGTTATCAACTAATATTTTAATTTAATGCTCAAATACCCTTGAAACCCTAATTATGCAAAATAATAAGCAAATTGATGAATTACGAAAAATGCTTGCAGACTAAGGTAGTAGGCAGATATTGATAACTAACCATTTTTTGAAGTTTAGAATGTAGAATAGTCGGGGACACCTCCACTAACGCCCCTGTCCAAGGTACTATTTTCTCTGCAGAATCCTAATCTCTTCTCAACACTTATGATCACTGTACTTTTCATTTCTGCCGCAGTAGATGCAAAGGACACCTCCACTAGTCCCCAAGTCCAAGGTCAGGTGCTTTTCAAGATGTTAGAAGCTCTTTGAATGTTGATTATCACTTTCTAGATTGTTTCTGTGTTTGTGGTGCAGGGGCACCTTATCAATTTTGAATTTTGGTCTATGTTAGTGCCTAGGTGGTGTTGGTTCCAAATAGATGTTGTAATAAGGTCTCATTAAGACCATGTTATGCATGTAAGGCCACTTAGGGCTAGAGGTTTAATTGCTGCATAGTTTTAGTTAATCCATTTTTAGTAGCATGTTAGTGGGAAGGCTATTTTTATCCTGTTTGAGGATTTCAATGACTACCACTATGCTTTAGTAAATGGATGTAATGTATTTATGAACACACACTTCATGCAAGGTGAAAGAGAGGAGAGAGGAGTAGAGGAAATAAGTTAGAAAAGGAGAAAATTAATAAAAAGTTCTTGTTTTTCTCCATTTTTTTGCATTTTTTTGTTGTTCCTACACCTCGTATAGGGCCGTACTGTACTATCATGGAGGCAAATGACTGGAATCTTGAAATAGGTTGAGTAACCTTTCATTTACATCTGGGTAAGAGGTTTGACATTATTGTTGAAGCATTTTGTAGTTGATTTTGTGAAAATAGGTCTTAAACCCTAGTTTTGGAGGGTTTTTAGTAAATCAATGGATTCCTGACCCATTCCACCTATGTCACATCCCAAAATGGGTAGAATGTATTTTTTCATGTTGTATTACAATTGGGTTTCCATTTCAAGAGCAGGGGTGGTCGCCAAGGTCAGAGAAGAAGAGATTTGTGCCTTATATCTCTATGTATGAGCCAAAAGAGGCTAGATAGCATAGGTAGTTATTGATTTGGTAAGAAACCCATGCATACAAATGTCAAAACCTATAAAAGTGATCTAGTTGGGATGTGGGGAATCTCATAAAAGTGGGTTTTGAGTCTTGGGTAGAGTATTTTTCATACTTCCTTTGTAAACCAGGGCTAATTGCCCTTTAGAACAACAGGTACAATTAATTTTAGGGGTATTTGGTCTAAAACAACCTAGGGTACATATTTGATACATTGTGTAGGGGCTAAATAAGTATCTGTAAAGCCTTTTCTTTTGTGGGTTTGAGTCATTTTTAGTAAGTTATGTCAAAATTACTACTTCAGCTGTCCTAATTAGGCCTTGTACAATAGGTATAGTCAAATTTAGAGGCACATGTTCCAAAGAAACATACCCTACATGTTTGATATGTCATAGAAATCCTTAATTGGTATTTGAAAAGCTATTTTGTTTGTGGGTTTGTCATGTTTTCTGCGAGTTATGCTCGGAAAACCCTCTTCCAAGGGCTACAAGCAAATAGGTCTGGTTGTGAAGGAACCATAGGGGAGATAAGTGTCCTAAGTGTTTGGTTAGTTTGTGAGTGTCTACCAACTATATTGATGTGGTCTAAGGTGGTAGGAAGGTTTGACAAGTTGTCCTTGTATTCCAACCTTGAAATGGCACTTTTGCCTAGCTTTCAAACTATGGATTGTCAAAGGGAAAACAACTCCATGCATGATCAGAAAAGGGATCAATGAAGTGTTTGGTTATGAACCTACCTTGCTGTGCATCAATTTTCAACTTTGGAGGACACTACCACTAACGCCAGTGTCCAAGCAGTCTTTTTCTTCAGGGATTCAGAATATGTGCACTGTCTTACTGTTCGCTGCAACTCCACTCCATTAAGATGTGAAACAGTTAACCTGTAATGACAAAGGAGAGTGGTTGGGGGTTGTGGTGTTTGGAGGCTTGCCTCGGTCAAGCCCCAAAGAGATATTCAAGTCTTCCGAAGACTATTATAAGCTAAAGAAAGCGTATCCCTGTGGGATAGAGGCAAAAACAAACTTGTAATGCCCACTCAAGAAAATAACAATAATTAATAATAATAAATTAAATTTAGTCAGAAATAATGAAAATATAAATATGATGAAAGGAGAATATTCACTTTTACTAACTTAATAAAACTTCAAAATTAAACATAAGTATAGTAATATTCATCGTAAATGAAATTTAAAAAAAAACAGCCGTTTTGTATATAGTTATGCACATTTATACACATTTATAGTAACTACCAAATAATCATCCATTCACAAAGTGAGAAGATGCTTTCTTATGTCTAGTAACCTGCATGATTAATAGACCTAGATTTGCACACTAAGTGTAAACACTAGTTCTGCAAAGTCAATAGATTTACATAATAGATAACAATGTACAAGATAATGAGACTAAGGCCCTAAGGAGATGACCTAATGTCTCAGGGGCTCATGATGGCCTTTCCTACATACACGTAGTGTAGAGACATCGTAGTTCAAAACATTGAACTTACATTCACAAGATGGTACCAAACATACGGATACAATAAATTATTATATCATCAACACAGACCATTACAGTAAGTACATCATTTCAGAATACAAGTCTTAACAATCAATATGATAGTTATCTATCTTCATTAATTTTATTCATAGAAATAATTCATAAATTGATCCTAAGATATAACATTCACAAAGGTAGAGATTTACCATTTCACTCTAAAGAATGAAGAACAAATAACCAAAAGAATTTGAATTACCCTATATATGAACTTATTCACCATCTCAAGATGAGTTAATTATCTATTTATGAAATAAGTATATGTTGTTCTTTAATCATTTTCTTGCATATACAAATTAATAAAGAATGAAACACAATTCAAGTCATCCTAAATCCAATCCTCATCTATACTTCATTCCTTGAATTCTATACACATTGTTAGAAAACTATAAGGGTATAATAGGACAAAACGACTTACCTTGAATCCTTCTTCCTACTTATCTTTATCAACTAACATAGATAAAAATTCCATCTTGCAATTTCAATCATATATATTCATCCATCTAATTAAAAAGTCATCTAAAACATTCACGATTCAATTATAATTCACATTGCTAATTTATACTAATGATCAGTATTACCCATACATTTAATGACAAAGTATGTATGAATTCTAAGAAAGGAAAAATAAGTCTAAGACCAACCTATAATAATTTGTATAGGTTTATAAAACTTAGGTCACATTAGGATCATACTCTCAACTTAACAAATCATATTTAATAAAGTCAATGGAAAAATGACTATTAAAAGCATTGTTTCCTTTTAGATAAATTCTATTCCAGATGTCAACTTACCATTTCTATATTTATATTGCAATCAATTTTGAGTAAACAAAACCCTCAAACTCGTTCGACTACACAAACCATTTATTTCATACCAAGCTATTATTCATGAATAACACATATATTTGCACTTAACTATCCTTAAATCTATAGATAATAACTAAATCACCTAGCATCATTTCAACTACTATCTAATAGATAAAAACACACTATCAATAACAAAGATTGGATAATTTCATCATATTCATGGAAAACTTCTATTCTTTATTTTCTTGCACAAAGTAAGACATACGATCATTATAGAACTATATTATACAAGATAAAATCATAATTAAATGTAATAACCTAATACAAGTTGTGTATCCACAATAAATTATCTTGATTAAGGATTAGATAACAATATGACATTCCTACAAAACTACTTATACAGTCAGGTTGATATCTCCTATAAAAATTATACTACAATTGAATGTGTGAGAACAACTCATCTAATCAAAACACTCAACAACATTCTATTAATATTTACAATATCTCCTCAATATACCTTTTTTAACAAAAAGGATGGTAATTATGTCACATCCAAATTTTGACCCTAAACTAAATATATTCCTAATAAATATTTTGTCATGCTTAAGAAATAAAACTATATATAATAATAATAATGCTTTATTATGAGGATAAAAGATGTGAACACTAAAGAGCCAAAGAAGATTTAGATTTATTTATGCATGCACAGGTGATATATATAATAGTAAAGAAATTAAATGAGCATGGGTAAAGCTATTTAGAATGACCTTTCAAGGTATGAAGGGTTAATAAAAGAAAATATAAGTAAATATAATAATTAACAAGGTATCATTTGACCTACAAAGAAAATATGAACAAGTAGATTTGCTGCAAAAAGGGGCGGGTTAAAGACACTCCAACCAAGATTTAAAGAAATATATATATATATATATATATATATATATATATATAGGGAAACAAAATTATATTTTGTACGCCATAAGCAAAGCAACAACATCTTCTTCCACTGGCCCTCTCCAATTAAATGCCACTAATTTACATTAGCAAGAACATGCATATGGGTCATAGTTATATACAAAGGAAGCTAAAACTTTCTAACTATAAACCATGAGTTGACCCTATGAAAAAAAATAGATTTCTATTTTAGATTTAGAAGTGAAATGGCTCTCAGAAATGGACCACTAACAACTTCTAAAATCCATTAAAAAATGTGAAAGCATAGCCAAGGCAGGAGAACTGTTTGACAGAATGCCTCAAAGGGATGTTATCTAGAATGGAATGAAATGATTGCAAGATATGCACAAAAAGAAGTGTATTGAAGTTTGCCCCTAAACTCAATTTAAACACCAAAGAATACATTTCTAAATCCTCAATATTTGTTATCCTTTCAACAAGGATTAAAAGCTATATATATCCCCAAAGTGGTATAGGTCCCTGTAGTTCCCTAACTGTAGCTCCCAAACCACAACCAACCACAACACCAACACCAACATCATGAACATCCCCAAAGGGCTATAGGTCCTTGTAGCTCCCTAACCATAGCTCCCAAATCACAATGTAGCTCCCAAAACACCAACAACCACAACACCATCACCATACACACAGGTTTGTAAGTATCATCATAGAATAAGGTGAAAAATATACATGTTTGATAGAAATCATTAATTAACATTACAAAAACTTACAATTCCAAGAATACATCCATGAACACATATGTATATACATTGAAAATGATTTACTAGACATTCATTCTGAATTGTTAATCAATCAAAATTTTACTCTACTTACCACAGTGAGACCCTAAAAAGAACATGTTTACATTACTAACACTTTTACCCCAAGCAGCCAAGTGTTGCAACATGGTGCTTTGTTACCTATGTAATGCCCACTCAAGAAATTAACAATAATTAATAATAATAAATTAAATTTAGTCAAAAATAATGAAAATATAAATATGATGAAAGGAGAATATTCACTTTTACTAACTTAATAAAACTTAAAAATTAAACATAAGTATAGTAATATTCATCGTAAATAAAATTTTAAAAAAATACAATCGTTTGTATATAGTTATACACATTTATAGTAACTACCAAATAATCATCCATTCACAAAGTGAGAAGATGCTTTCTTCGCTCCAGTAACTTGCATGATTAACAGACATGGATCTGCACACTAAATGCAACCATTAGTTCTGCAAAGTTGATAGATATACGTAGTAGATAACAATGTACAAGATAATGAGACTAAGGCCGTAAGGGGTCGACCTAATGTCTCAGGGGCTCATGATGGCCTTGTCTATGTACGTGTAGCGTAGAGACTTCATAGTTTGAAACATTGAACTTACTTTCAAAAGATGCTACAAAAAATGCTAATACAAGAAATTATTATATCATCAACACAGACCATTACAGTAAGTACATCATTTTAGAATACAAGTATTAACAATCAATATGATAGTTATCTATCTTCATTAATTGTATTCATAGAAATAATTCATAAATTGATCCTAAGATATATTTTTTGTAAAGGTAGAGATTTACCATTTCACTCTAAATAATGAAGAACAAATAACCAAAAGAATTCAAATTACCCTGCATATGAACTTATTATAACTTATTCATTATCTCAAGATGAGTTAATTATCTATTTGTGAAATAAGTATGTTCTTCCTTAATCATTTTCTTGCATATAAAAATTAATAAAGAACGAAACACAATTCAAGTCATCCTAAATCTAATCCTCATCTATCCTTCATTCCTTGAATTCTATACACTGTCAAAAAACTATAAGGGTATAATATGACAAAATGACTTACCTTGAACCCTTCTTCTCCTTATCTTTATAAAGTAACATAGATAAAATTTTCCTCTTGCAATTTCAATCATATATATACATATTCATCCCTGTAATTCAAAAGTCATCTAGAGCATTCACAATTCAATTATAATTCACATTGCTAATTTATACTAATGATCAGTATTACCCATAAGTTTAAGGACAAATTATGTATGAATTCTAAGAAAGGAAAAATAAGTCTAAGACCAATCTATAATAATTTGTATAGGAATATAAAACTTAGGTGGCATTAGGATCATACTCTCAACTTAACAAATCATATTTAATAAAGTCAATGGAAAAATGACTATTAAAAGCATTGTTTCCTTTGAGATAAATTCTATTCCAGATGTCGACTTAACATTTCTATATTTATATTGCAATAAATGTTGAGTAAACAAAACCCTAAAACTCATCCTACTACGCAATACATTTATTTCATACCAAGATATTATTCATGAATAACATAATTCATATATTTGCACTTAACAATCCTTAAATCTATAGATAATAACTAAATCACCTAGCATCATTTCAACTACTATCTAATAGATTAAAACACACTATCAATAACAAAGATTGCATAATTTCATTAGATTCATGGCATAATTCTATTCTTTATTTTCTTGCACAAAGTAAGACATACGATCATTATATAACTATATTATACAAGATAAAATCATAATTGAATGTAATAGCCTAATACAAGTTCCTTATCCACAATAAATTATCTTGATTAAGGATTAGATAAGAATACAACATTCCTAAAAAACTACTTATACAGTTCTCAATCTCTCCTATCAAAATTATACTACACTCATGTGTGAGAAAATCTCAACTAATCAAAACACTCAACAACATTCTATTAATATTTACAATATCTCCTAAATATACATTTTTTAACAAAAAGGACCATAATTACATCACATCCAAATTTTGATCCTAAACTAAATATATTCCTAATAAATATCTTGTCATGCTTAAGAAATAAAACTATATAATAATAATAATAATAATAATGCTTTATTATGAAGATAAAAGATGTGAACTCTAAAGAGCCAAAGAAGATTTAGATTTATTATGCATGCATAGGTGATATATATATAGCAGTTAAGAAATTAAATGAGCATGGCTAAAGCCATTTAGAATGACCTTTCAAGGTATGAAGGGTTAATAAAAGGAAATTCCCAAAAGATTTTAATATAAGTAAATATAATAATTAACAAGGTATCATTTGACCTACAAACAAAATATGAACAAGTAGATTTGTTGCAAAAAGGGGTGGGTTAAAGACACTTAGACCAAGATTTAAGGAAATTATATATATATATATATATATATATATATATATATGTCTATGTGTGTGTGTGTATATATATATAGGGAAATAAAAATATATTTTGTGCGCCATAAGCAGAGCGACAACACCTTCTTCCACTGGTCCTCTCTAATTAAATGCCACTAATTTGCATTAGCAACAACATACGTATGGGTCGTAGTTCTATAAAAAGGAAGCTAAAACTTTCTAACTATAAACCATGAGTTGACCCTATGAAAAAAATAGATTTCTATTTCAGATTTAGAGAAGAAATGGCTCTCAGAAATGGACAATTAACAACTTCTTAAACACATTAAAAAAATTTGAATGCATAGCCAAGTCATAGGAACTATTTGACAAAATGCACACCTCAAAGATATTTTATCTAATGGAATGCAATGATCGTAGGATATGCACAAAAAGTAGTGTATTAAAGCTTGCCCCTAAACTTAATTTAAATGCCAAAGAATACGTTTCTAAATCCTCAATATTTGTTATCCTTTTGTTGACCTATTTTTCCCCTTTGGCCAAATAGCCCATTCACGAAGTCTCTAAGTGTTTCACTTTGTTCCCCATTTAGGGCCTAGGTCATTTCCTGTCATGTTTTGCTAAAAAAATTTGCAATTTTTATCAATACCACATGAACTCTTGTAGGCTTGTGGGAGCTAGGGTGTAATATGGTCATTTACCGTGCCCCAGCGACCATCAATAGAAAGTTCTGCGAGTTTACAGGAGTAAATAAAGTGGTGTTGACTACTTACCATAACCCCGCAATTGTCTGTGTCAAGCGTGGTGGGAGTGTAGCAAGAAAGAAACCATTACCACATTATCAGAGTAGTCAACAAGGATGTCTGCAAGATGGTGGTAAGAAATAATGTGTTCACCACGCTACTGCTATGGGTTGTGAAGAAGTATGTGGGCTGGTGGTGAGGGTTTAGTCTAAGCATGCAATAGTCACCATGCTCTTGCAGTAGTTTGCAAAAGTGTCCACGGGCTGGCGGTGAAGAGTGATGTGTTCACCACAGTTCTGCGAAGGTCTCATAAGTGAGTTGTGGGCTGGCATTATAAACTTGAGCAACACCTAATGTGTCACCATGGTCCCACGGAAGGTAAGATGATGACCGTTGGTGGTGCGGTATAAGGGATTTCAAGCGATGTAAATGGTTACCGAACCCCACGGTGGTTTGTGGGTGAGTCTACGGGCTGGCGGTGAAGATTTAACCAAGCATAAAACATGTTGACCATGCCCCTATGGCCATTGGTTGAAAGGTTCCTGAGCTTGTGGGAATAAAGGAGGTAGCATGGAACTAGTCACCAAACCCCCATGGTGGTTGCAAGTGAAGCTTGCGGGTGTGTAGTATAAGGACAAAGCGATGGCCGTCAATTCAAAAAGGTCAATCTCATCCATGGCCCAAATTTGAAGGAGACTCTCAAGCATTATTGAAGGCAGGAAATCTTTTCGTTTAGAAATTTGTGGACTCATCCAACAAGGAAATTCAAAGGCCAATTATTCAAAGGATTCAGAATTGATAGGGCACATGATTAAAGGGTACGAAGATTAAAGTGTTGTAAACGATTTTCTTGGTGAGTTTGAAAGGATTCACCTCATACGTCATCAAATAGATTTGATCTTCTCAGCCACCCCTTATTAGATATTTGTAGTATTTATGGTTGCAGGTGACAAATCAACTACTCGCATTAAGGGGAAATATCCTTCATCTGTCCAAGTCTCTAGATATTTTTTGCAGTTAATTCTTGCATATAAACATACCCTTAGATAGATATTTTCTGACAGAGCCCATGGGGCAATTTATTGTAATCTAATTAGGTCAAAAGGAATCATACACTATATATGAATGAATGTAAGATGTACAAAATATTGGGAAATAGTTAGTCTTATGCTTCTGTATTCCAAACAAGAGCATTCATCCACTGTAACTGTGCCTTCTGATTAAATACATGCTAGTTATTTTATCTCTTCATGCTAATTTTAACTCTGTGTAATCTGAGAATGATGTGTTTGTAAATGTTTAATTCCTTCTAATCATTTGTTGCTTCTTGCCTCTGTTAAAATTAGTTTGATCTATGTATGTTTATTAGTTGTATCTGGTTATTTTGTGCATCTTCTCAATTTTGTGAGAGCTCTTATGTTTAAACCCAGTGTATCACCCCTTTTCATTCTCAGTTTATTCTTTTTGTCCCTTTCCCCTTGCAGTATTAACACTAGGTTTAGTTGTTTCCTCTGAGCTTTAGGCTTAGAACTAGGAACTAGCCTTCTCTGGAGGTCTGATCTCAATTTACAAGGTCCCACACCTTGAAATCATTCTCATTATGTCATTAGAATGCTTGGACTCTCTCCAAGATGGGTGCAATTCTATGTGATAACAGTTTCTAGCACACCTGGTGGGACACTCTACTCTGAGTGAGAGATGGACTAAGGATTTTGGTGTGTAGCCACCCAAATTTGTCCCAACTTTGTCCATGTCCTACAACACCTTGTCAAAAACATCACTTAGACATCGTGTAACATTTTGTCCTAAATCCCACTCTTAATCCCATTTATCCATTAGCCAATTAATTAAATAAATTTTATTTATTTAATTAAATCCCCATCTTAATCCCATCCTTATCCTACTTAGCCAATTAATTAAATAAATTTTATTTATTTAATTAATTTCACATTCATAATCCCACTTTCCAATTAATTAAATAAATTTTATTTATTTAATTAATTTTCCAATCATATCCTAATCCCACTATCTAATTAATTAAATAAATTTTATTGTCTTAATTAATATCCAACTCATATCCCAACTAATTCAAATATTTTATTTGAATTAAGTTCCCCACTATCCAATTAATTAAATAAATTTTATTTATTTAATTAATATCCAACTCATATCCCAACTAATTCAAATATTTTATTTGAATTAAGTTCCCCACTATCCAATTAATTAAATAAATTTTATTTATTTAATTAATATCCAACTCATATCCCAACTAATTCAAATATTTTATTTGAATTAAGTTCTTATCATAAGCTGACTTTCCAATTAATTAAATAAATTTTATTTATTTAATTAATTTATCTTATCATTTAGCTGACATGTGTGCCTCTTTCATTTAAAAAGATAAGTGGTACTATAGCCTTTTATTTAATATCTCTTATATGTAGTACTTTTTATGTACACAAGCACACATGAGCCCTATTCTCCTTGACACTTGTCAAATGACTACAACTCCCTTGAAGAGTGGGATAACCGAATCAATCCTAGCCATCCACATCAATCATTTAGCTTTTTAATCTCAACCGTCCATTGGAACCAAGCCTTTCCTATAAATCAACCCCCTCATAAGCCATTAGCATGCATTAAGCCTCAAGTACCCTTATTCTGCCAAATTTTCAAAAATGAATTGAGCTTCAAGTACCATTATTCTGTCAAATTTTTTAAGATGCATTGATCCTCAAGTATCCACATGCTGTCAAAATATAATTAGAGCCTTTGCATCCTTCATCTATTATTCATTCTATCATCTTCATCTTAATGTTATGCTGCAGAAATAAGCACCCAACATTCCTCCAACAATAATCCTTCAAAATCTTGCATGCTCATGCGAGGTGGAGAAGAGCAATGGAGATAAATCGAGCATAGCGTGGAAATCAGTTTGCATTTACATTTGTTATTTTGATTTTCATGTTATCTTGTGCTTCATTGTGCATTGCTAGGGTTTTTATCATTGTTGTTTATTCATTTGCCCTGATTTGCAATTTTACCCTAACTACATTTGGCACGTCTGGTGGGACTCACTTCGCTTGATCTTTTTTTTGTAGGTTTTTGTAGTAAAAATTTGCATTCATATAACCCCCATTGTTGAGTTTTATAGGTTTAATTAACTTTTTGTTGCACATCTGCTACTTTTTGGACAAAACCCTAGGTTTTAAAGATTTCATCATATCTTCCAAATGGCTACGAATTTTTCTACAATAGGAAACATTTTTCGATGATATAAGGAAGCTACAGCAGAAAAATTTTGGGTTTATCGTGATTTTTGCGGGATTTATCACGTTTTTATGTTTTTTCATAAAATCACAATTCTGGGTGTAAATCAACCAATTTTTCATAAATTGTTACATTTCTGGAAAGTTATCAAAATTATAATGGGGTTCTATGTTTTATAGATTTAATTTTGAGGTCGTTTACAATGCGAAAAAATTAGATCTTTGTTGACTGTACTGTTTTCATAAATCTGCATTTCTGGGCGCAAATCAGGGAATTTTTCTGATTTCTTTACATTTTCGGAAAGCACTCTAAAAATTAATGGGGTCTCTTCTTTGATTTTTTAATTTTAAAACCAAAAATATATCAAAATAATCAAATCTAATTCGGCTATGCATCTAAAATTACAATTTTTCTTGCCTGATGAGCCTATTTTTTTATGCCTGCATTATAATATCATTTTTTTTATGTTGTAGGTGATCATAAGGAGCTGGAGCAACATTGACATCAACATCTACAGCAATTTGGATAGCGAATTAACCAGGTACAATCATTTCATTTCTCATCTTCTAATCATTATTTGCAAACACATTTGGATTTTGGGCATAAAATGAATAATTGTTTGCAAATTCACATCAAAAAATTAGGCTAAAATGAACCATTGTCTTTCATCACATTTGGATTTAGGCTTTAAAACAAACAAGTGCTTGCATTGTCTTCCACACATTGATTTTCTAAGGTTAATGAACCCCATGCGAGTGTGACCAAGTAAATGTGTATGCTCTCTCCTCGCGTCCCAGCACGACCTTAGAGATCAAAAACATTTACTTGTGTTGCTTTTGTTTAGCCTTAGAGAGGCCTGCCTTGGTATCCACCCCAAGGGAACGACCTCAAGCAGTACTTTCATCCGGTCCGCTATAAAAATTAGAGGATAAGGTGAAAGCCAAGTCTAACCGGTATTAACGCTCACCATACAGTGCTAACTCGAAAGGAGGTGTACCTTTGTGTATATTAAAACTCCTAGTAGGGTTAGTTAAAGTCTTAAGTGGCTTGCTGGATGCTCGTGGGGTGCCAGTGCCCCAAATTTTCACTAGAACCTCCTTGTGATAGTGGCCTTGCCTTAACTAGGACTTGTTGAAGTGTCTTCACATGCTTGCTTAACCATCATCACATTCTTCCAAACTAAAATTTGCTTATGTGTCTTGCGTGAGTGATTCATGTGTGTATATGCATAATCATTTGTTTGAATATTGCCACATCAAGCTCTAAACACTCAAACACATAAAGACAAGTCATCCTACACATTCTTCCAATAACATTCAAACCCAATCACTTTCATCCCAAACATAGCCTAGTCATCATCCAACTCTTCATAGCTAAGTCATCCAAACAATCCACATCATCATCAAAATCCCTAAATAAGCACTTGCTAAAAGGACTTAAGACAAACACTTGGGTGACAACATGTCTACACTAGAAGACCCAGAAATCAAATTCCAAAGATTCCTCCAAAATCTTTATCAAGGATCACAACCCCTAAACCAAGATGCCATTGAAATATTACAATTCTTCATCCAAAGAGCTCAACCCCACACAAGCCAATCACCTCAACTACAATACTTCATAACCCAAGTCCAACACCTTTTAGCAACTAGTCAAGCTCAACAAGTACAACAATCCTTAATCACTTCATATCAACCTAATCCACTTTATAGCCACATGTCATATCCATCCACTTCCTATCAACCTAATCTACCTATCCACCAAGTCAATGCCACATCAACCTACCAACCTCCACCTCAAGCTTATCCAATCCCTCATGCCACCGTGCCAATGCACTACCAAGCCCATCCACAAGGCAATCAAGTGATATCACATGAACAACAATCAAGTCCAAATGGCCTTTTGTATATAAATCAAGCAAGTCCAAGTACACCTTTTCAACAAGACCACCAAGCACCATTGATAGACCTAAGTCCACCTTTGCAACAAGAAGCACATGCAAGTCTAAGTGGTCCCTTGTACATAAATCAAACAAGCCCAAATTATCCTATGCAAGATCTAATTACTTTTGACAAGGGAGATACCAATCTAGAGTGGCCACCACCATCCAATCACATGCCATCACATGAACCAACTAGTCCTATCCCAACACCACCATGTGATCCTACTCCTAGTCCATTGGTCCATCAACCTTCCAAATCACCAAGCCCTTCATTACCTTCATCACCATGTCATTCTAATCCTTCACCAAAGGATGCGACTGAGAGAGTTTTACAAAGGATGCTTGAAGCAAAACTCATTGAACTTCCTGAAGTCAAACCATGTGAAGAAAGTCCATATGATGAACATGATTATTGTGCATACCATAGGACCAAAGGCCACAATACAAATCAATGCCCAATATTTGTCTCAATTGTTTATAAGGTGTACCTACCTATAATGGGAAATCATGCCACATCATCCCAATCCCATGTGTCACCCTCATCTAGTCCAAATCCTAATCCACCCAATCTAATTATCCCCCTACCTAATCCTAATCATAAGCCTACAACACCATCTACCCTTATCATCCATCCATTATATTTCCCATCCACCCATACACTTGCAAAGGATGTGATCCATTGGCTACTAGCTAGGAATAAACTACCTCCATGTCAAACACCCATTCATGAGCCTACCAAAGAACTTCCAAAGGTCATGTCCAATCCTATAATCTCATCATGTGGTTTGCATATCCTTGAGCCTATCCAAGAGCCCTCAATTAACATTCTTAGCCCTTCAAGCCCATCATGTGACCTACAATCCATTAAGCCTATTCAAGGAACTCCCATAAATCCAAGTCAAGATTCATCATGTTCTCATGTTGTTGACCAAGAGCCTATCCAAGAGTCATCTACTTCCATTCAAGCAACCCAAGAGGTATGTCAAAGGTTTAATCTTAAGCATGTGGAAACATTAATCCCTAGTCCAACTCAAGATCAAATCACTTTTATGCAACCCATCCATAACATGTATCTTTTCCATGATCAAGATGATACGTATGAAGAAGCTATCCATGAGCACCTTGATCCTATCTATAATCCTATATCTATCCATGAGCAAGATATCCAAATTGCTTCTAGTCATATGCCATCTAGCCCTATCCATAAGGAGCAAACATCCACTTGTCATGATGAGACACTTGCCCCCCAAGTAAGCATAAAGGATCAAACAAATAACTTAGATCTTAGTGAACATAATGCTAATCAAGATCGTAATCATCCCCCTTCCACATCCATCATCGATCCCATTTCAAATCTATCATGTCCTATTGGCCTTACCACCCTTATACATGAATGTTCTTCCTTAGGACAACAACAACCTTTGTCCTCCACTTCATCTTCTCCATCCAATAATAAACTCAAGTCTAATGTTCAAAGCACACCTAGTCCCATTGTCCATCACATACTCCAAAACATAAACTACAAAGGTAAAGGTCTAGGCCTTTATGAACAAGGTATTTTGGAGCCGAATCATGTCAAGATCCCTCCATGCCTATATGGCCTTGGATACACACCCCAAGGTAAACAAGGCCAAGATGTTGGTAATCCCTTCATGCATCCTGAATCTACCACTTTCCATCGCACCCCCCATCATCTACCCAAAACATAGGTGGCCATTCTACCTCCATCATCCTATAAATGTCAAAAGCATGTGACCGTACACCTTCCGCCATCCACTTTGCCTCCACTTTTACCAACTCCAAATATCCCTCCATCCACCTTGCCACCATTGCTTCCAACACCTAACATACCTATCATTCATAAGTATCCTTACATCCCTAATCCTGGCCAACAAAAGCACACATCGTTTAAGCATAAAACTTCCAATCTTTCCATCCACTCCACCCATCTCATGGGATTCAAAAGAAAAAAATTTGATGCCTCTACCTATAAAGCCAAAAATCTAACTAAAACTCCTAAGGACCCTCATGCCTTAGAGCACCAAAGCAATGAATCAAAGCCAAGTACATTCACAAAGCTATCCAAGCCCATACCTCCAAAAGCAAAGCCCAAAAGCAAAATGGCTTGGGTTCCTAAGCCAATAGCTAGCAAAGCGAATGAGGCATCCTCATCCACATCTCAAGAATCCCAATCACCTATCTCCATCCAAGAGCCTATTTCCATCCAAAACTTTCATTCTCTTCACAAATCCCACAAGCAAAGCAAAAGCACAAAAAATACTAAATCTATGTGGGTTCCTAAATCACTTCATCAACTATCTTCTAAGCAAACATCTCCATTGCTTCCTACACCACCATCCCATCAAAAGCTTTAATGTTTATCACAGTGTGTGCAACCATTGGTCATGGTTCCCTTCCACTCCGCAACACCTCCACATAACTATATCTCCCCATTCTTCATACATTATCCTACATATCTTCCCCATCACCTTCCTATGGTCCATGCTTTTGCATAAGCCTTTTATCCATGGATCCATCCTTGCATGAACCTTTCATAATCCACTATCTACCTAATCCATCTCCCATCCACGCAATCCCTTATCAACATCTATGAGCATAATGACATGGTCCATGCGAAGACATCATCAATCTCTAAAGGGACACTATCAACCTTCATAGCACTAGCCACTTGAGTCCCTCCTATCCATTACCATGGTGAAAACCTGGCAAACAGGCGCCATGTGTAATTATCAACCCATCTAAAAAGTAAAAAAGCAAAAAAAAAAATCAAAAATCAAAAAAGTAAAGAGAAATCCCTTCATCCAATGGTGAAAACCTGGTAAACAGGCACCTTGGATAAATACCATGATGAAAACCTGGCAAACAGGTGTCATGTGTAAGTTGATCTTCTATGTCACTTACACTTGGGGGCACATTGTTTCATCCAACCTATCCATTCCAAACTATCTATCCCATTATATCATTTTCCATCCTATCTTATCCTATCTTGTCATCGTACCATCCTTAGCCATTACATAAACATGCCTATCTTATTGAACCCATTTATCCATCCTCCCGCCTTTTGATTTTGATGAAGATATAGGGGCAAAAATGTTGAACCATGTTTGGATATTTCTTGACATACCTTCTTTCCAAACCAAGTCCTATCCATTGACCATTTATCTATCCCATTCAAACCAATCGATCATGTCATCCCTTGGTCATGAACTTTGTCATGTAAAAATCCTAAGCATTACCACCTAGAATGGGGCAAGTTCTTCCTATGCAACATAGTCTTTGAAGATCACATCCTAGCTCCCTTATGATCCATCCACTATGGTGTATCCTTATCATGAGCTTTCCATCTTATAGCTTATCCCCATCTATTTATCATGAGCTTTCCCTTTTATGGCCTATCCTCTTATCTATCCATCCAACTCTCATGAACCTTCCATCCCATCCAACTATCATCAACCTTCCATCTCATTCACTATCATCCATCCTTTCATCCATCCTTGCACCTAGAATTGGTTTTCCCTCGTCATTGGTATCTAGCACAAAGGCTACTCAAATTGTAAATCCATTGGCATCTTTTAAAAATCCAAAAAAATTAAAATATTCCCCAAGAAAACAAAAAAAATCAAAATATGTCAAAAAAATCCAAAAAATAAATATCCAACAAAAAATCCAAGCAATAAAACCAATCATATCATCTAAAACAATCCATTCCATCAAAATTCAAATCAAAATCAAACTCATCATCATCATCAATTCTTCCTATCAATAACATTCATTCATCCATTTCAATCAATCACTTATTCCAATCATATCAATCTAATCAATCTAAGCAATGATCTTAAATCCAAGTCACACTAATCCATATCAAGCAAGCTAATCAATCAAGGGACATTATCCAATTAAATCAATAGGTTTTGATCCTAATCTTGTCATGAGCTCAATCAATCATCATCAATCATCATCAATGGGATATAGCGTTCCCACATCCTTGTGTTGATCTAGGGATATAGCTTTCCCCGCAATGACAACACTATCTATCATTATCAAACAAACAATCAATTATCAATTTATGACTTGACAAGGGCAATACCTTGTTTGTTTTACATCCTTTGAGCACACTGAGAACACTTGCTTATGCTTAGATTGAGTGGACACTCTAATCATCACACCATCACTATCATCATTCAAAACAATCCAATCATCAAAACAATCAACCCAGCAATAGCAAACATCAAAACCAAAGCACATCAAGCTAGCCATCAAAACAAATCCAACCACTTCAGCAAATCAAAAGCAACTCAATCCACCACATATCATCCCATCATCAACATTTCATCAAATCAATCTAATCATTCATCATTTCATCATCCTCAAAATCATTCCAAACAATTATCCAAATGCAAGTCATCCTTAATCCATACCAATCAAGTTAATCAATCAAACCAAGTTATCCAAACGCAATCCATGGTCTTGATCCTAGCCTTGTTGTAAGCCAAATCAATCAACCAATCAGCCAACCAACTCAGCAAACAACCTTGTGTTAATCTAGGGATATAGCTTTCCCCGCAATGACAACACTATCAACTATCATCAAATCAATCAACAATCAATCATTGGTTTATAGCTTGACAGGGGCAATACCTTGTTTATTTTTGAATCATTTGTGCATGCTTGCTTGCTTGCTTGTGTGTGTCATCATTTTATCTTGCATTTGCATCATATCGGTATCAATCTAGCTAATATTCATATCTTGTATCCAGACAAGGTTGTATTATGCTGGGGCACGAGACACATCGTCACCCTAGTCCTTATACCTTGGTGCATAACGTCTAGTGTTATATCAAACATCATGGTTGCTCACTTTCATTGTAGCATAACGCATTTCTATTTCTTCTATATATCCCCTTATCTTTCATAGTCTAAGCCATTTCTTTTCGAGAGCTTACCTGTGTTTGTCCAACCCACCTATCCTCTCGAGGGGGCATCATCATCCTATCATTCCATCATCAGTATCCCTATCAATTATCCATACCTTAACTTCTTTGAAATGATGTTACTCGACACAAAGCTCATCATCTCAAACATCATCTCAAAGAGGGGCAAAATGTAGACACCCAAATTTGTCCCAACTTTGTCCATGTCCTACAACACCTTGTCAAAAACATCACTTAGACATCATGTAACATTTTGTCCTAAATCCCACTCTTAATCCCATTTATCCATTAGCCAATTAATTAAATAAATTTTATTTATTTAATTAAATCCCCATCTTAATCCCATCCTTATCCTACTTAGCCAATTAATTAAATAAATTTTATTTATTTAATTAATTTTCCAATCATATCCTAATCCCACTATCTAATTAATTAAATAAATTTTATTATTTTAATTAATATCCAACTCATATCCTAGCTAATTCAAATATTTTATTTGAATTAAGTTCCCCACTATCCAATTAATTAATATCCAACTCATATCCCAACTAATTCAAATATTTTATTTGAATTAAGTTCTCATCATAAGCCGACTTTCTAATTAATTAAATAAATTTTATTTATTTAATTAATTTATCTTATCGTTTAGCCGACATGTGTGCCTCTTTCATTTAAAAAGATAAGTGGTAGTACAACCTTTTATTTAATATCTTTTATATGTAGTACTTTCTCCTTGACACTTGTCAAATGACTACAACTCCCTTGAAGAGTGGGATAACCGAATCAATCCTAGCCATCCACATCAATCATTTAGCTTTTTAATCTCAGCCATCCATTGGAACCAAGCCTTTCCTATAAATCAACCCCCTCATAAGCCATTAGCATGCATTGAGTCTCAAGTACCCTTATTCTGCCAAATTTTCAAAAATGCATTGAGCTTCAAGTACCATTATTCTGTCAAATTTTTTAAGATGCATTGATCCTCAAGTATCCACATGCTGTCGAAATATCATTAGAGCCTTTGCATCCTTCATCTATTATTCATTCTATCATCTTCATCTTAATGTTATGCTGCAGAAATGAGCACCCAACATTCCTCCAACAATAATCCTTCAAAATCTTGCATGCTCATGCGAGGTGGAGAAGAGCAATGGAGATAAATCGAGCATAGCGTGGAAATTGGTTTGCATTTACATTTGTTATTTTGATTTTCATGTTATCTTGTGCTTCATTGTGCATTGCTAGGGTTTTTATCATTGCTGTTTATTCATTTGCCCTGATTTGCAATTTTACCCTAACTACATGGTGTTGTTCTTGGTTCACTTGCTATAGTGAAAGCATTCAACAAGTACTTGGTGACTCTGCTAATCCATTTCCTACACAACAATTCAACATTTCATGCCTGGAGTGCAGACAAGGTCTTCTTCTAGAGGTAACTTCTAGTTTATTGAATTCTCATTCACTGAAAGAAGAAGAAGAACAAGACTATCTAGGTCCCCTATGAGGGAAAAAAAAAAAATATTTCAGTGCATATAAGAGCTCGGTCTACTCCTCCCCCATTGAATTTTCAAGTTAGGTCTCAACATTCAGTTAGAACCCTACATATACCTATAGCCATTAACCTGAATATACCTTACATGGAAAGAAACTGGCCAGTTGTTGCATTTCATGGGGACAACCCTTTAGACCTTGCACATTACGATGACATCCCCACATCAACCTTAAAGGCTATACCATTTTTCAATGGTGAAAACTCAACTACTCCTATTGAACACATACAAGATGTTGCAAGTGTTTGCTAAGTCCACCATGTCACTATTGACAATGTGGTTGTAAGATTGTTGGCTTCTTCTTTCAAGGGTAAAGCCCTGTAGTGGTATAGAGGTCTCCAACTTAATTCAATTCATAACTAGGATTACTTAGGCACTAAGTTGTGCCAACACTTTGAAGACAAAAGTGACCATTTGTCACTCATGGAACAATTAGCTACTATTAAGAGAGATCCACATGAATATATGGTGAATTTCAATTACAGATTTCAAAAGACATGGGACAGGATACCTCTACTGGTCAAGCCTTCTCCAAATATAACATTCATCTACTACCTAAGGTCTTTGAAGCTAGATATTACTGTCATGATTTAGTCCATGGGTGGGATTGTATTACTTGATGCCTATGATACAACCATAAGAGTAGAAAATTGTTTAATTTAGGCAGGTAAGATAGCTCCTAGGCCTCCCATGCCTTTGTTTCCAGAGGCTTCAGCCATACAACCTGCTGCCATTGCTCTAATTCCCACTACAGTTAACCATGCCCCTTCTCTAGTTTCACCTACACTTGAACAATTGGAAGAGAAGGATGCTCAGATTAGAAAGTTAAGTAATGATTTGATATTGGTAAGGAGACATAATACACAGTCAAACAGGCCATATTAATATCCTAATCAGCCCTATCAATCATACAATCAGACATACCAGAACAGGCTGCCATAACAAGGTAATATGAAAAGACAAGGGTAGCCTAGTTATATCAGACTATTAAATGATGTTAACCCTAATGCTACTAGCACTTTAGGACCTCTTGTGCTGATCCAAAATAAACTAGTCTAGGTTAGTGACTGGTGTTATCATTGCAATCAACCACATGACCAAAACTTATACCAAGGAGGACAATTCAATCATGCTTTGATAGTGCAAGAGCAGCCATCAAATTTAGAATATCAGGTCAACACTAATCAGGGAGTGGTCAGAATCCAAGAATAGATACAAAACAATGCAACCTTAATGAATTGGACTCATTATGATTACTATGGCATTAATCAGGGTGCTAGTCCAGTTGCATTCAATACAAGATCAAAGAAGAAAGTTGTTGAGGACACATCGATGCCTGTAATCAACCATATACATATCCCTAATGCAATACCAATCATATTAGCAAAGGGAAAGGTACCTGATGTTCCTTCTAAGAAAGTAGATCAAACTATTTCTAAGGTTGATTCAGTCCCAATAGTCAAACCAAGTTTAGAAGATCAAAAGAAAAGTAACCCTGTGGTCACTAAAATGTCTCAAAAGGGGAGCCAAATACCTTTCAACATAGTGTATCGGATGAAGAAGACAAATTTGAATGTCAGCATGTGGGATGCATTGTTAATCCCAGCCCAGAGGAACCTTCTTCAAGAGGCTCTAATTGATTTCAGTCAACTTGATGAGGAGTTGGCAAGTGAAAAGACAACTGCCCCATCTAACCTATGTCAGCCCAAGGAGGAAGTAAGTACAAGTAAAACCAATAAGCCTCCTGCATTTTATGTTTCCCTAGTCATAGTTGATAAAATATTGCATAATTGTATGATACATTCTGGTGTAGGTACTTTTGTCATGCCAAAAAATATTGCTGATAGGTTGGTTAGGTATAATTTATGAACCTGTGAACAAGGGTGTAGTGCAATTAGATGGTACTGATGTGAAGACAGTAGGTGTTATTAAAGGTTTAGAACTCACTCTACATGCATGTCTTGGTTGCTCTATTTCACAATACATATCCATTATTGACCTTCCAACATAGTTTGATATTTGTTTATCTAGGGACTTCACTACTAAAATAGGTGGGTATTTGTCTTCTGATTGGTCTCACATGTTTTTTAGAACTAGATATAGCACCAAGGTAACTATTAGGGTTGAGCCTGTTGCTAATGACCATACAGAACCCTACTCTCCTAACCCTAACAACATGAATTGCGTAATACATGAGTTGGAAGAGATGATAGCAGTAGACATGAAGCTACCACTCATGTGGAGGAGATACCTGATACACTGCTAGATGAGTGGGCTAATTTTTTTTAGTTTGACACCCCTAATTGTATAGAAGAAATAGGGTTGGGTACTTATTGTATCCATGAGGAAGATGACATTATCCCCAACATTGAAAAGGAGAAATTAGATCCAAGTGGGATATGTTAGATGTGTTTTTATGGCTCCAGAAGAAAAAATGGAGCAGGTGCTAGGGTTGTTCTGATTTCACTCGAAACGCAAAGTTATTTCTCTTCATTTAGATTGCAATTCATCTGTATGAACAATGTGACTGAGTATGAAGCCATGATTCAAGGCATGCAACTAGCACAAAAAAGAGGAATAAAAATTTGACAAGTATTTGGTGACAGTGAACTGGTTGTCCACCAAATGAGGAAACTAAGTGCTTCAAATAATGACTTGCTAAAGTCATACAAACATAGAGTCTGGGACCTTATTGAAGACTTTGATGCCTTCAATATTCAGGCAGTTCCTAGACAGAGAAACAAGGATGATGATAGGCTAGCTACAGTTGGTGCCCAATTTGATATTCCTTTGAATGTCAAACAAGTTTGAGATTAGCATGTAAAGATTGTTGTCAAACCTATTGTGCCTGATAATGTGATAAGCTATCAAGTGTTTGAAAATGACTAGCAAATTGTGAATTTCTTGCAAGATGAGGCAAAGTTTGCTGCTAAAAATTAGTCTATGTTACAAGAGCAATATGGTGACCAAGTAATCCAACTAAAGACTAACAAGTTGTCCAGAGGACTGATCACCTTGGGAAGCATATTCGGTACTGATGATCAGCAAAAGAAAGAAAAAATAAACATGACAGTCAAGAGATAGGACTATGAAGAAGTTGAGATTGCACAAGGAAGATTCCTAAACATGGTAAGGTATGTAGTCAAACTAAAAGACAAGGTTTACTTGAGCTTTGTAATGAATTTAATAACTTGATAGCTTGGGATTATAGAGATTTAAAGTGCTTTGATCCTAGTTTAATCCAACATACTATTGACCTAGACCCTAATGCCAAACCAGTCCACCAAAAACAAAGGCATGTCAATCCTAAAATAGAACCAATAATGAGAAAAGAATTGTCCAAGATCATAGAGGTAAAGATCATTTACCCTATCAAACATTCCTCTTGGGTGGCCAAACTTGTTCTTGTTAGAAAAAAGAATGGGGAAATTAGACTATGTGTGGAATTTAGAGATTTGAATAGAGCCTCTCTTAAAGACCACTACCCACTCCCTTCTATGGAACAAATCCTACAAATAGTAGTAGGTGCTGAAAGGTTTTCACTCCTAGATGGCTACTCAAGATACAATCAGATTCTTGTGAAAGAATCAGATTAGTATAAAACAACCTTTACCACCAAGTGGGGTACATTGGCTTATCAAAAGATGTCTTTTGGATTGACAAATGTTGGAGCCACTTTTCAAAGAGCAATGGATTTGGCCTTCAAAGGCCTGATCAATGATATTATCCTACTGTATCTTGATGATTTGACTGTGTATTCCAAGCATGTAGCTGACCACTTGGGTCATTTGAGAAAAGTATTTGAAAGATACAGGGAATATGGGATATCATTGAATCCTAAAAAGTGTGTATTTGCTGTCCCAAAAGGCAAGCTGCTAGGGCATGTGGTTTCCAAGGATGGCTTAGCCATTGATCCATAAAGAATAAGTGCAATTCTTGCTCTTCCTCTTCCCAGTCATAAGAAAGGTCTACAGATTTTCCTGGGAAAGGTCAACTTTGTGAGGAGGTGTGTACCTAACTTTGCTTCAATAGTAAAACCCCTCACATCTATGCTAAAGAACAATGCTACCTTCACATGGTCCAAGGAAGGCAGGGACAATTTTGAAGCTGTCAAGCAAACTATTGCACAAGCTCCTACACTGATAAACCCTAATTATAAGAAAGTTTTCATCCTTTATATCTTTGGAGGAAAGGAGGGTATATCAGTTGTCTTAACCCAACATAATGAAGATAAATTGGAACAGTCGATTGCTTTCTTCAGCCAACCTCTTAAGGAATATGAACTAAACTATGATTTATAGAAAAATAATTATTTTCTATAGTGAAGGTGTTAAAAAAGTTTAGACATATGCTTTCCAATAGAAAAATTCAATTGATGGTGAACAACCACTGTGTGAAAGAATTCCTCCTGAGAAAGGATATTAATGAGAAGAGAGCTGGGTGGATCACCAAGGTAATGGAGTATGATGTCAATATCAACATTAATAGATTGGTCCATGACAAAGGTTTATGTGAACAAATGGCAGCATATGTCAGTGATAGAAATGAGGCTATATGTGCTCAAGGGTGAGCACAATCAGTTGAGCACCATAGTCCAACTGACTGCTATCGTGACATGATCACATTCCTACAATCAGGTATATGTCCAGATGGGTTGGATCAGGCTAAAAGAAGGTATTTCAGACTCCAATCCATCCCTTATGTTATTGTTGATGATACATTATTTATAAAAAGACATCAATGGAGCTCTTCTTAGATGTATCACCCAAGATTAGACCTCGAGGGTCTTAGAAGAATTTCATAATGGCCCTGTTGGTGGCCATTATTCTCCAAGAATAGTTGCAATCAAGATCATGAGAGCCGGTTATTACTAGCCTAGTCTATTCAGTGATACACATAAGTCGATAAGGAAATGTACACAATGTGCTTTGTTTGCTAGAATATAGAGACTAATAGCTCTTCCCCTTCAACCAATCAAAGCAGATCAACCTTTTGCTCAATGGGGTTTAGACTTCATTGGAGTAATCAACCCACCTTCTAGTGCTTTCCATAAGTGGATTCTCATAGCCACTGATTATTTCACTAGATGGATAGAGGCAATTGCTTTGAGGGATGCCACAGAGGCATCCATTGTAGACTTCCTTGAGGGTATAACTACAAGGTTTGGTGTGCCATCCACCATCATAGCTGATAATGCCAAGGCCTTTGTAGGCACAAAAGTTAGTGAATGGGCACTAAACTATGAGGTATACTTGAAAACCTCATCCAATTATTATTCTCAGGGAAATGGCTTGGTTGAGTCCACCAATAAAAATCTAATTAGAATCATCAAGAAAACGGTGGAGGATATTCAAAGAACCTAGCACTCCAGGTTAAAGATTGCTCTTTGGGCTGATAGAATCACTCCCAAAGGAGCCATAGGTAATTTCCCTTCATGTTGGTATATGGAAGGGAAGCAAGGGTTTCATTATCATTGGAATTACCTTCTCTTGAGCTGGCATAGCAACTGAAATTGATGGAGAATTATGCTATGACAATCAGACTTGTAGAGCTGTTGAAACTTGAAGAGAAGAGAGATACTGCCATGAAAACCCTTGAAGACCATCAAGATCAGGTCAAGAGAACCTTTGACGAAAAATCTACTAACAGAATATTTAGTGAAGGAGATATAGTGTTGAAGTGGGATGCAGATAGAGCCAAAGCTAGAAGACATTCAAAGTTTGATGCCATATGGAGTGGCCCCTACATTTTTATCAGCTTCAGGTAGGCCAATGCATTTCAATTATCCAAGTTGAATGGAGTGGTTCTGCCAATCCTAGTTAATGGGATTCATCTCAAACCTTATCATTGAGGTTATTCTAAGATTTTGTACATATTATTTTAGTTTATTTCTGCTTTTGGTTTCCTTTCCCTAAGTGCTTTTGCACAGGCTGCATTGTCATTAGGAGAATGCATGCCTTGTTTCTTTTGTGGTCTTGTTTTGAGGTAGGTTTCAGTCTCTCCAACATATTTTTGACTTGAATCTATGCCTAATGAATGCATAAGGCCACTAGTTTCTATTTTTTCACAGGAAAACACCCCTAAGAAGTCACCAAAATGTTGACCTATTTTGCCCCTTTGGCCAAATAGCCCATCCATGAAGTCTCTAAGTGTTTTCCTTTGTTCCCCCTTTAGGTCCTAGGTCATTTTTTGTCATGTTTTGCTAAAAATGTTTGCAATTTTTATCAATACTACATTCTCAGGGGTATGATGAACTCATGCAGGCTTGTGGGAGCTAGGGTGTAATGTGGCCGTTTACCATGCCCCCGCGGCTATCAGTAGAAAGGTCTATGGGTTTGCGGGAGTAAATAAAGTGATGTTGACCACTTACCGCAACCCCGCAATGGTCTATGTGAAGCTTGGATAGAGTGTGGTAAGAAAGAAACCCACGAAGGTCTCAAAAGTGAGTTGCGGGCTAGCGGTATAAACTTGAGCGACACATAATGTGTCACCGCAGTCCCGCGGTAGGTAAGATGATTACCGACGGTGGTATGGTATAAGGGATTTCAAGCGATGTACATGGTTACCACACCCACATGGTGGTTTGTGGGTGAGTCCACGGGCTGGTGGTGAAGATTTAGCCAAGCACAAAACATGTTTACTGTGCTCCCGCGGTGGTTCCAAGCAAAACTTGTGGGCATGCAATATAGGGACGAAGCAATGGTTGTCAATAAAAAAAGGTCAATCTCATTCATGACCTATATTTGAAGGAGACTCTCAGACATTCTTGAAGGCAAGAAATCTTGCCATTTAGAAATTTGTAGACTCAGCCAACAAGGAAATTCAAAGGATGATTATTCAATCGATTCAGAATCGATAGGGCAAATGATCAAAGGGTTCAAAAATTAAAGTGTTGTAAAAGCTTTTCTTGGCAAGTTTGAAAGGATTCACCTCATACGTCATCAAACAAATCCGATCCTTTCAGTTGCCCCTTATCAGATATTTGTAGTATTTATGGTTGTAGGTGACAAATCAGCTACTCGTATTAAGCAAAAATATCTTTCATCTTTCCAGGTCTCCAGATATTTTCTGTAGTTCTCTTGTAGATAAACATACCCTCAGACATAGATATTTTCCTACAGAGCCCATGGGGCAATTTATTGTATCCTAATTAGTTCAAATGGAATCATACGCTATTTATGCACAAATGTAAGATGTACAAAGGTTTAGAAATAGTTATTCTTATGCTTCTATATTCCAAACAAGAGCACTCCTCCACTGTAACCATGCCTTCCGATTAAATACATGCTAGTTATTTTACCTCTTCATGCTAATTTTAACTCTATGTAATCTAAGAATGATGTGTTTGTGAATGTTTAATTCCTTCTAATCATTTCTTACTTCTTGCCTCTATTAAAATTAGTTTGATCTGTGTATGTTTATTAGTTGAATCTGGTTATTTTGTGCATCTTCTTAGTTTTATGAGAGCTCTTATGTTTAAACCCGGTGTATCACCCCTTTTCATTCTCAGTTTATCCTTCTTATTCCTTTCCCCCTACATTATTAGCACTAGGTTTAGTTGTTTTCTCTAAATGTTAGGCTTAGAATGAGGAACCAACCTTCTCTGGAGGTTTGATCTCAATTTACAAGGTCCCACACCTTGAGATCATTCCCATTGTGTCATTAGAATGCTTGGACTCTCTCCAAGCTGGGTACAATTCTATGTGATAACACCTTTCAACAAGGATTAAAAGCTATATATAGATAGGAAAGAGAAGTGTTGATGGTGTTTTTAGCACACAACAATGCATGTATGATTATTGGGATCACACCTTTCTTGAAAAAGGTATCCTATCCAAGATAGGACTGCCCCAAGGATAATACAACTAGGTCTTAACTTTATTGGAATGACTCAGTTGGATATTCTAACTATGCCAACAAGGGGTCTTACATATAATGATAGGGTTTGTATGATATGATAGCAATGTATATGCAGAAACCCTACATGGTTCTGCCTTGAAGTTTGAAATTTCAGCAAATGATCAATGTAATGTTGCTCAAACCCTAAATCTAAAATTTTTGAAGTAAAGAAAATGCAAAAAGAAAGGGAGAGAGAGAAGGGATAAGAGATCCTGAGTGACAGTTACAATGGGGTAAAATGTTGCAGATAGGCAAATACTTATAATAAACCATTCCTTGTTTCACCAGGATGGGAAACCCACAATGTTGTAAGAAATGATGCAATCTTTAAAGGATCCTTATGGTTTTCAAATTTCATTCACTCATTAAATACCCAGACAATGGCGTAGCTTAACTAGTGGAATGCAACCAAACTACATTCGATGACAATGCCCAGGCTAACTATACATAGCAACTTACAATCAACAAGCACTAATAGTATGGACCAAAGCATTCATCAGATATCTTAACATTTACCCATTATTGCAAAAGCAAAACTAATTAAATTTAGATTGATATGAACCATGAAAACTTTTGGGAATTAAAGTGTTTCAACCTTGGTAATTCCTTGTATTTTTACATTGTATTTATTTATTAATTGCCTATTGTATTAATTGGATGCAAATCCTATGTTGTCATATTGTGGGAGTTGGCACGGTGATGTGTCATCCTACATGGCATATGACCACATGTATTTTTGTCCTCACATGAGGAAATAGGTGTCCCACTTAGTGGTAGGAATATTTTGCCATGTGTCAGCATATTGGATGTTGTGTAAGGGAATATTAACCATAACAGTCATGACAGATTCCTATGGTGAAGTTATGACATGTAAGAGTCAGAAATAAGAGATTTTATGACAGTTGAAGACATGTGTCGAAGAGCATCTTTGAAAAAGGCATCTTTGGGAACCCCAAGGTGGACTATGACATGTTGTAAGAGAGTATTCTATTTATAGCCTGTGTATGAAAGATTCTCTTACAGCTGTAAGTTATGATAGCTATGACAGATTCTATGACGGTTGTAAGAGTCATAAGGGCATCTGTCATAGCCCATTTTAGAAATAGGCAACCTCCTTGGGATGGGGTGACTTGACAAGTGTCAGGAGCATCCTACAAAGTTGGACAAGTGTCTGTAGGCATGTGTTTTGGGCCATGAGGCCATGTTGGATGCCCATCCCTATGTGGAGCCATATTTGCTTTGTATTTGTTATATAAACATGTGCTTTTGAGAGGAGAGGTATTACAGGTTTGACATGTACTATTATGCTTCCGATTTGTCTCTAGATACGAGTGTTGAAGACTCCTAAGAGCTTGCATTATAAGTGTATTGTAAACCATTTTAGTTTTGATATTACATTGTGCAGGTTTTGGAGTGTGGGGTTTTTCACCTGATAAGGGTTTTCCCCACATATATCTTGTGTCTCTCTTCTTCTGTCTCACTTTCTTATTTATGTGTTTGCTGCAATATCTCTATTAGTGGTTTAACATTTCTATAATAGTAAGGATAAAATTTAATTTTCACTCTCCTCCCCTCATTAGATTAGTGTAGGAAGTGATTTCCACACACCTAGCTTCCTTTCAGTTGGTATCAGAGCCTAGCCAGTTTTGGTTCTAGCTACTGGGTAGGGGTTTTTTGAGCTAATCTTAGTTTGAGTGAGAGTGTTGTGCAGAGTATTCTATATCTTGTTGTAGTAAGGAGATGGTAACCACATCCAGAAGGTTAGAGGTTGAGAAATTCAATGGCACTAATTTTGAGTTGTGGAAACTCAAGATGGAGGACCTACTTGTTGATCGTGACCTATGGGAAACTGTATCCAGCATGAAAACTACAACAATGTCACAAGCTGATTGGGACCTCAAAGATTAGAAGGCTAAGGGTCTCATAAGACTATTTAGTTGACTATCCTATTGAATGTCCATGAGGAGAAGAGAACAAAAGATCTTTGGAAGAAGTTAGGTGATGTTTATCAAGCCAAGTCCTTGGTAAACAAGCTTTTCATGAAAAAGAATTTATTTGCTCTGAAGATGGAAGACAGAGGATCTGTTGCGGATCACATGAATTCTTTTAACATGATTGTTGCATAGTTGACATCTGTGGGTGTGAAAATGGAGGAGGAGGATTGATGCATAACCCTACTTTGTTCCTTGCCAAATTCATGGGATCATCTTGTCATGGCTATCGGAAGCACCACTTCCACCTTCAAGATGGAATATGTGGTATCTTTTCTATTATATGAAGAGATGCAGAGAAAGTCTTCTGAGGCAGCCAAAGAGGGTCTTGCAATTCATGGAAGATCCAAAGAGAAAGGGAAGAAGAAGGACAAGAAAGGTGATAAGGGAAGACCCAAATCCCATGGGAGATCCAAATCTCCTAGAAAGTCTAAGGCTCTTTGTTGGAACTATGGTAAAATAGGGCATTTTCGAAAGGAATGCAAAGAGGAGAAGAAAAAGAAGAAGAAATCTCCTAATTCATATTCTGACAAGTCGCAAGATGATGGTGATGCCTTCATCACAACCCTAGCCACCCATGCATCTAATGATGTGTGGTTGATTCATTTTGGTGTATCATGCCACATGACCTCACATCAAGACTGGTTCATGAAGTATGAGGAGTTCGATGGTGGAGTGTACCAAGGTGACGACTTTCATCTGATGATTGTTGGTCATGGAAGAGTCTCAATCCAATTCCCTGATGGATGAGTGAAGGAGATCATTAGAGTTATGCACATTCTAGGCCTTGCATGGAATCTTCTTTTTGTAAGTATGTTGAATGATGCAGGTGTGCAAGTTGTCTTTTCAAAGGATGGATGCAAGATGACTAGAGGATATATGGTGCTTGCGAAGGGTATTCAAAGAGATACTTTGTTTCAGCTAGAGGCATGCACTTCATGGTGCAATAGTTCTTCTGACTCGATGAAATGAGATGCAGTCACTTCATCCCCACCATCTGAACGAGCAGTGAAGAAATCTATTGTAACTAGTTCTGGTGGTAGTGTACATGCTATGGAAGCTAAGCTTCCTACTGAAAAGACTATGTTATGGCATTTGAGCTATGGCCACATTTGTAAGAAGGGTCTACATACCCTAAAAAATAAAAACCTCATTGAGGGATTAAATGATTGTAATCTCGAGTTCAACTTTTGTGAACATTGCATTTATGGAAAGCAAAACTATGTTCAGTTTTACTCTAGTTCCCACAAGTCTTCTAGTGTATTGGATCTTATTCATTCTGATGTGTTTGGTCCTGTTAATGTTCCTTGCATTTCAAAATTTGTATATTTTGTATCTTTCATAGGTGATTATAGTAGGACATGGGTTTATTTTATCATAAGCAAGACTGAAGTCTTTAGTCAATTTAAGGAGTTTAAAGTCTTTGCTAAAAATTAGACTAGTAAAAAGATTAAGTGTTTGAGAACTGACAATTGTGGTGAGTGTTGTTCGACAGAGTTTGATAAGTTCTATAAAGAGCAAGGGATTGAAAGGCATAAGACAACTCCATCTACCCTACAACAAAATGGAGTTGCAGAGAGGATGAACATGACACTAATGGAGAAAGCTAGGAGTATGCTTAGTGGAGAAAGCTTAGAACAAAAGTTTTGGGCTAAAGCTGTTGCCACTACTTGCTATCTTGTAAACATATATCCTACATCAGCTCTTATTGGTAAGAGTCCTATGGAGGTGTGGTCTGGTAATAAGCCTTCAGTTAGACATCTTCGTGTTTTTGGTTGTGAGGCATATGCACATGTACCTAGATAGAAATAGTCTAAATTGGAGAACAAGGCTGTTAAATGTATTTTCTATGGTGTCGGTGTGAAAGGATACAAGTTTTGGGATCCCGTGGCTAAAAAAGTGTTGTATAGAAGAAGTGTTATCTTCAGAGAGCTAACACTTTCTTCCATTATTCTACAGCTAGATCAGATAGAAAAGAAAGAAGATCCAGTTTAGCTTCCTTCTACCCCTGAGAAGACTGAACAAATAGACCCTATGAGACCTAATGATGAGGAGAGCTCTAGAAACTCTTAAATCTCAGAAGAAGCAGAACCTCAACCTTAGCCATTGAGGAGGTCTACATGAACAAGAAAGCAACCTGATAGGTTTGGTTATTCATTACTTGATTTTAGTTATGCTTTTTCTTTACTTACTAACACTAATGAACCTAGAACTATGAAAGAGGCTATGAGCATGAAAGATACAGGTTCTTGGAAGGAGGCCATGGAAGATGAGATGGCTTCTTTGGAAAAGAATAAAACATGGGACTTGGTGCCTTTTCCCGATGGATGGAAACACATTGGATGCAAATGGGTGTTCAAGAAGAAATTTGGTGCAGATGGCAGTGTTGAAAAGTACAAGGCTAGATTGATTGTGAAGGGGTATTCACAAGTGGAGGGAATTGGTTATGGTGAAATTTTCTCTCCTGTTGCAAAGCTAACATCCATTCAATTCTTGTTATCTCTTGTAGCTTATTATGACTTAGAGGTAGAATAGATGGATTTGAAGACAACTTTCCTTCATGGTGATTTGGAGGAAGAAATCTACATGTCACACCAAGAGCATTACATAGAGAAAGGTAAAGAAAATTTGGTTTGCAAGTTAAAGAAGTCTTTGTATGGTTTGAAGCAGTCTCCTAGGATGTGGTACTTGAAGTTTGATGCCTTTGCATTTTTTATTGGATATCTGAGATCAAAATTAGATCATTGTGTGTATTACAAATTTGACAATGATCGTATTCTCATTATTGCATTGTATGTTGATGATATGCTATTGATTGAGAATGGCAAGAATGTGATTTCTAATTTGAAGTCTTAGTTGTCAACATAGTTTGAGATGAAAAATCTTGGGGCAACCAGGTACATTCTGGGAATAGAAATTAGAAGAGATAGAGCTAACATAAACTTTGGTTAAGATAGAGTAAGTATGTGAAGACCGTGTTGGATAGGTTCAGCATAGCAGATTGTAGACCATTGTGTGTTCCTGTTTCATTGGGGACAAAGTTGTTTCTTAGTGATTGTCCAAAATCTCCTAGTGAGGTGGAGAACATGAGCAGAGTACCTTATACTAGAGCTATTGGCAGTTTGATGTATGCTATGGTATGCACAAGACCAAACATTGCCCAAGTAGTGGAAGTCCTTAGTCAATTTATGGCTAATCCTGGACGGGTACATTGGGATGTAATTAAGTGACTGTTTATATATTGGAGGGGTACTTCCAAGTATTCCATTTGCTATCATGGCAATGCTATAGGACCTCCACATTCAGTTTGTATTCATGGATTTGTGGATTCTAGTTGGGCAGGCGACATTGACAATAGGAGATCCACCAGTGCCTATGTGATCACTATGTTTGGTGGTGCAATTAGTTGGATGAGTAAGTGACAACCTGTGGTTACTTTGTCCGCTATAGAAGTTGAGTACATGGCTTCAACTCATGCTTGTAAGGAAGCCATTTGGCTTAAGATATTGTGTTTAGATATTTGTGTTGATGCAGGACAAATTACAATCAGTTGTCACAGTCAAAGTGCGATTTGCCTTACAAAGAATCCAACTTTCTATGCCAGAACAAAGCATATTGATGTTTAGTTTCACTTCATGCAAGACATGGTAGAGGATGGGAAGGTAAATTTGGAGAAGGTAGATACTTTGAAGAATGTTGTAGATGTATTGATGAAACCAGTGGGCACAAAGAAGTTCAGATGGTGTTCAGAGTGTATGGGCCTCTCGGCCTATAGTAGTTAAATCTTGTTGATTCTATTGGCTCTTACAAGGTGTTCAACAAGTGGGAGAATGTTGGGAATTAAGGTGTCTCAACTTTGGTAATTCCTTGTATTTTTACATTGTATTTATTAATTAATTACCTATTGTATTAATTGGATGCAAATCCTATGTTGTCATATTGTGGGAGTTGGCACGGTGATGTGTCATCCTACATCGCATATGACCACATGTATTTTTATCCTCACATGAAGAAATAGGCATCCCACTTACTGGTAGGAATATTTTGCCATGTGTTAGCATCTTGGATTTTGTGTAAGGGAATATTGACCGTAACGGTCATGACAGATTCCTATGATGAAGTTATGACATGTAAGAGTTAGAAATAGGAGATTCTATGACAGGTGAAGACATGTGTCGAAGAACATCTTTGAAAAAGACATCTTTGGGTGCCCCAAGGTGGACTATCACATATAAGAAAGTATGTTATTTATAACCTATGTATGATAGATTCTCTTACAGTTGTAAGTTATGATATCTATGACAAATTCCATGATGGTTGTAAGAGTCATAAGGGCATCTGTCATATTCCATTTTGGAAATAGGTGACCTCCTTGGGATGGGTTGACTTGACAAGTGTCAGGAGCATCCTAAAGAGTTGGACAAGTGTCCATAGGTGTGGGTTTTGGTCCATGAGGCCATGTTGGACGCCCATCCCTATGTGGAGCCATATTTGCTTTGTATTTATTATTTAAACATGTGCTTTTGAGAGGAGAGGTATTACAGGTTTGACAGGTAATATTATGCTGCCAGTTTGTCTCCAAATACGGGTGTCAAAGACTCCTAAGAGTTTTTATTGCAAGGGTATTGTAAACCATTTCAGTTTTGATAATACATTGTGCAAGTTTTGGAGTGTGGGGTTTTTCACCCGATAAGGGTTTTCCCCACGTATATCTTGTGTCTCTCTTCTTCTGTCTCACTTTCTTGTTTATGTGTTTGCTGCAATATCTCTATTAGTGGTTTAATATTGCTGTAATAGTAAGGATAAAATTGAATTTGCACTCTCCTCCCCTCATTAGATTAGTGTAGGAAGTGATTTCTGTACACCTAGCTTCCTTTCAAAAACCAAAGAGGATAACACAAGAATACAAATTCCCAACAATCTGCAAAACTTACTTTGTATTGATCACAATTTGGCAGAGTCTCAGCAATTCATTATCAAATCTTACTTGTTACAATGAGAGAATGATGGCCTTTTTATAGACAAGGTACCATACCGAGTTTTCAATGGATGGTGGAGATTAACTCAACACCAATGGTCTAGATTACATGGCATTTAATGAGATACATTGGTTTGTTGCATTTTCAGATTTGTTTTTGTCCTTTAGGAAAAAAGACAAAATATAGCTTGCAAATACATTGAATCTAGACAAAATAGATACCTATTTAGTTGTATATGATGAAAAGTCAATTTTCAAGGCCTAATAAAGCCAAAATAGAGTCACATGTAACTTGAAATTTATATGAGCTGATGTGGGTTCACGAGATTCCAAGTGTTGACTAGATCAAGAGGGGTATGTGGCACATTTAAGTGAAGGTATATCCAACTAAGTGCTTGTTGGGTCATCATTGCATGATGGGATTGCTAGAACAGTTGTGAACAAGTCATGTGCATTTGACTAGATTTGCAGGAACAGTAGTGAAATAGATTTGATTTCTTGTATCTTCAATCTCCTTGGATCCATCTCCATCATCTTGGACATCATAACGACTTCCTCTTGCAGGTGCAATAGCAATTTGATTGATAGGATGTTGATTCTGCAGTTCTGGGTCAACAGGGTAATGTTATATGTTCATCCTTCCAAGATAGTTCCAACAAGGTCATGTGTCCTCCAAGACCTACAATTCACAATCCAAAGCATCAATTTTATCATAAACAATAATTTTCCATCATTTTAAATCAAAATATGTCCATTTGCAGCCACGGATTAGTCTAGGATAGCTTATTGTCAATGTTGTTTCCTTATAGTCCTCTTCACAAATCCAGTGATTTTTGCATGATTTTCTTCATTCTTTATCATTTTCAAGTACCCATTTGGCCAATATATTGATCCAGGAGGTTTTGTGGTCATTTGAATCCATTTGGAGACATTTATTTTGCATTTTATAGCCTTTTCTGCAAAAAATAGGATTTTTAGGGGTCACAGACTTTTCATGTGCAATGGCATTAATTATCATTAAACGTGCCTAAAATCCACACAAACATCCTAAAAATTTCTATCATGATGTGAAAAATGATTGTGCAATTCAAATCCATGAAGAAATTTCAATTTGTACATTAAAAAACTTAATTTTTAGGCCAAAATATCAAAAAGTGATGATTTTGGCTGTCATGGACCTAGCACTAATTTTAAGGTCTACTGACTAAAAGTTGGTACAATACAATTCTAGCATAGGTTAGAGAGGTTCATTTTTAGTGCAAAATATGTTTAGCACTGATTTTAGGTCCAACTAACCTTAGCGCAGATTTTAGGTCTGTTGGTTTTCTTTCTGAATCAGCAGAGGGTTTGCCAGTTCCAATGCACAGGCAAATTCAGCCAACTAATATAGGAGGTTGCATGAGCTACCTCCCCTTCACTTCTGGTTCTACCGCACCAAGGGGGGTATCCCTATAGCTTAATATTTAACACTTTGACTCACCCAATGACATGAAGATTTAGCTTTACAATGACAGGCAGAATACTCTCATGTTTGGACAAAGGTTTTTGTGTGATAAATCACAAGGTTGTCAACTTTCTTGGATATATCTGATTGGTTGAGGATGAGAGTATGTAGGGGTCCTAATCCTACTCTTACAAACTAACAGGTTGGAAATATGAAAGGATTTGTATTTGATGTTTTGGATGCAAGACAAGGGGTTTTGGACCATAACTACTACACAAGAAACAGACTGGTGCCTATCTCTGGGCAAGGAGTCAACTTGACGTATACAAGAGAATGGCTTGTAACTGGCATTCAAGTTTCAAGGGGTTAGGACTAGTATTTTCCATACAAACACCACCCAAGGATAAGTATTTAACTGTATCTACTTACATACATCCCAGCTGACATACAATCTTCTCCATACTCAACCTAAAACAATTTAATCCACTCCTTAAATGGAAGTTAAAGATTAAGCATGTGATACATAAATCTATACCCGAGAATCTGAGAAACCCTTAGCAACCAGATTCAAAAGAAGAGAATGCATACAACACATGGAGATAGACAGATAAACACATGCAATAATGCATTTTTCATATAAAATGACAATAAACTGAACATATATGCAAGGTGCACTCAAATGCAACTCATAAACTCCAACAGAGATAAATCAGCCAAGAAAATGCTCTGTCTTTCGTCACTTTCCCCTAAAAATACCAAAGTCTTCAACAACCAAAATGAGTAACATAGTTTTCCATTTATAGCAAGACTGTTTACTCAGTAATAAATTACATGGCATTTCCAAAATTTGCTAGAAACTGCCAAATACATTGCAACAAAGAATGGCACCCAAAACAATAAAACCACAGGTAGAACAGGAAGAAGAAATAGGTGAGCTCAGGATCTGCACTGCCGCCTGAAGATTTTCTTCACAAACCTGGTAGTTGACCAGTCAATCAGACCCATACCTCTACACTACTGCCATAAATGGCCGACCTACCCGTGGGATGTAGCAATGGTTCGTGCTATGAAGTTTCCTGCTCGAACTGGTGTAGATATACAAAAAATCCTTACTCCCTCAAGCATTCAAAATAGGGTCGTCGATCTCTCTCCTATCGCCAAGATCAATGGCACCAAAACATGCTGAAAAGTCACCAACCAATAAGAACGTGCCACGTAGGCACCCTGTGCTTCCAGCACTGACCTTTCCGTCATCGTGACATGCCTTTTGCCTCTTTTTGCCCCTTTGTATATGCAAAAGAACATGCACATACAAACAACTACCTACATACAAAACACGGACCCCAAATTGTTATAGAACAAATTGAAATTGCAATCAGGTCCTGCCTTGTACATCTCTCTTTGCATATCTCTTTTGTATATTGCAGATACAAATGTAATATACATTCTACGGATTTCAATTTTTTATGAAGCATTTTGAAATCGTTTTGAAATCTAGCTTGTATCTCTATTTTCTTGTATATCGGCATATACAATGCCATATACATGCAAGCCGCGAACGCCAGCCCTGAATTAGCCAAATCTAACTTTTGCACCATTACAATGTATATCGGCACATACAAGCACCCAATATACATGCTGCGAACCCCAAACCTTTATTCGCCATAGTACATCTTCCTTTTCGCATCTGGGTTGCATGCTCTTCCTTTGTATATGACCAATGTATGTCGCATATAGAATGTGAACATACAAGCAGATTACACATGCAAACAATGGACTTCAACTTTTATCAACTAGAATGCATACTCATTTCAGATCCAGCCAATGCATCTTTGGAATGCATGTTCCCTTGTATGTGCAAACATACAATCACATCTACATATGCATCCGGTGGGCCCCATGCTTTGTATATCGGCCCCTTGCACTTTTCACTTTACATATAGCAAATGTATATTGCATATACATTCAACCTTGTATGTGAGGTAGACCCCACCAAATGTATCTCTTGCTATGTATGTTACCAAATATACAAGACCCCTTGCACTTTGCAAATGTACATGTTTCTTCTTGCATATTCATTGACCAATGCATCTTTTTGTTGTATGTGGCGAATGTATATTGCACTTGCATCTCGCACATACAAACCCCTTTCACTGTAGTGAATGCATGCCGGCTACGTACATTTCCTCTTGTATGTTGGCTTGCATCTTTGAAATGTATATTTCCCTTGCACATTTCCAATGTATCTTTCCATTATATGTCTGAACATACAACACAAAATATACATGCAACTCGATATACAAGCACAAAATATTCTGGGAATCTGCGATAGATTCCACAATGTACATGCAAACCCGATATGCATACAAAGATGCATACAACCATTTTTTACCATTTTCGAAGGCCGATTAAAATTTTTGCAAGCTTGCCAAGGTATATTTGCATTTGTACATACAAACCCCTTTGTATATACAAAGATACATGCATTTAAAACTTTTTTTTTTACACTTTTCAACTGCAAAGGCCAAAAGACAGAGAAATTTTTGGATTTTATGGAAGGATATTTAAATGCTTGAAACTTGAATATTCATGCAGGCACCAACACTGGCTCTGTTTGGGGATGCATGCCTCTTGCAGGCATGGTGAGAACCATAAATCTCTGGTATGCAGACCAGTCCCTTGTCCATTGGGCACAGAGTCAAACACATACCAACCTGCATCACAAATCACACATTTTAAAAATTTACTTGGTGGCCCCAGGCCACCCAAAAAGGAAAAACTAGAATTTTCCTCTGTCAAACACTTGATTTTCTTCTGATCTCATTGGGTCAAGCCTGAAGATGCTGCCATAATTTACCCACATTTGCATATTCAACCATCTTATTTAGCTTGTCACTATCAACCTTATGCAAACAATCTTCAGCATGAAGCAACATGTGAATGTCAAGTTTATCAAACAATGCATTCTCATATGATATACAATATTTATTATCATCAATATTAGCAATATGCATTGTAAAATGATCTCCCAGCTAGACTGAAAACTGAAAGCACTCAAAGTCCACCATATAGCTAGGATCATCAAGCCACATTGTATGATAAGCTGGCTTATCAAAGAAAAATCTTTCACTTTCACATTGGTGCACTTCATGCACACAATCATTAGATACACCAAACTAGAAAAGATCAAATTCAGGTACCTCTTTGCAATAACCTTCATGACATGTATTTGTCTTTCTTTCATCAGGATGAAATTTAGAATCCTTATCAATTACAATGCCTTGATTTTCACCATACTCAAATAGATCCTCCTCAGCATATTTATTAAAAAGAATTGATCCAAGTGTTTCAGTTTCATTATAGTATGCCACTGGTTCATGGGCAACTGAACATGTATCTTCATTATGAATGAACTCTTCGTGTGGAGTATCAGCATGTGTGTCATAAACAAAACTATAATCAAATAGAGAACAATCATGCTCAGCACTAATGCTTGTTTTCATTTCTAATTGCTCTTCATCATCTCCATGTGTCTGAATAAAAGGCAATGATTCAAACATGGAATTGCTCCCTTGTTTGCTTATTTCTTCTCTATCTTGTGCAAAATATTCACAATCATCTCCACAAACCCACTCAAACAAGTGTTCATTGCTGTCCATAACCTCATCATTGTTTTCAGAACTAGACACCTAAACCTTGTAATGGGAGATATCACTGATCCTCCTACTGGCATCCTCCATTTGTGAACAATCCAGTTGAGCATTATTATCAACATTATGTTCAAACATAGCATTCTCAACTTTTATATTTTCATTTTCACATTTATCTTCACATGATGCCTTAATCATTTGGTCATTTGCAGCCACACAATTGCTATTCATCCTAAAGATTGTGGACATGGAATTCTGCATGTGCTCATTTCTCATTTTTTCTAAATTTTCTAAAAAATTGTATGACATATGCACACTTGTTATCTTGAATTCCCTCAACAATGCACTAGAGCCCATCTCAAAAGCTTCAAAATATATGCCAATGCATGCTGAATTATTAAGTCTGAAGTCTTATGGGATTTGTGAAAGGGCTAATGCAAATCTATGACTGAAATCAATACAGGGCTCTTCATCTAGTCTTCTAATTTCCATTAATCTTGCAACAAGATCAGTAGGTTCTCTTACAAATTCCTTTCTAAAACAGTCAACAAGTTCATCCCAATAGGCAAAGGATCTCTTAGAAAAGCTCTAATACCAATCTCTAGCTCTAGCATCAAAGGATCTAACAAAAAATCTCATCAACATATACTCATCTCTAAATGAGTGTTTCTCCATAAAGCTGTGAAAGTTTTGGATGTGCACCCCCATCACACACACTGTGTCCACTAAATCTAGGCATCTAATTGTAAATATGAGCAGGCATACTTTCAACTTTATAATCAACCCATGACAAATCTAACTGATCATACAAAGGATCAAAAGGGCTGACAAGTGGTTTAGCATTCTGACTGGTAGAAATAACAGGGTTATTATTTAACTTAGCCTACCTAGCCTCTAAGGATATCAACCTATTCTTTATCTCTTTAATTTTTTACACAACATTTCATCCCCCTCTTAACTGAGTATGGGTGAATACATATTTGGATTCATATAAATTTCACTCTCAAGCATCTTACATCTACCTAAGACCTGAGGCTTCCCCTTGGCATTTAACTTATGCAATAAAACAAATAAAAGTGGGAAGAACTCGGTACCTTTTCTCATCCAGACACTAAAGTCATGAACATAATATTTTTAAATTACAGCAACACAAATCAGCCTTCCATGTACACTGAGAACTTTTTTGTAGAGTCGCCACCTCTTCAAAGAGGATAAAATTTTCAAACAACTGAAAGCTCATCATAGAACAAATATTTTTTGAGTTCATTCCACCAACAGAGCACCATTTTGTTACATGAAAGATCTAGGTATCAAGTCCCCAGCAGAGTCGCCATCTTGTTGGTTTTCTTTCTGAATCAGTAGAGGGTTTGCTAGTTCCAATGCACAGGTAGATTCGGCCAACTAATATAGGAGGTTGCGTGAACTGCCTCCACTTCACTTCTAGTTCTGCTACACCAAGCAGGGTATCCCTATAGCTTAAGATTTAACACTTTGACTCACCCAATGACATGAAGATTTAGCTTTACAATGATAGGCAGAATACTCTCATGTTTGGACCAAGGTTTTTGTGTGATAAATCACAAGGTTGACAACTTTCTTGGACATATTTGACTAGTTGAGGATGAGAGTATGTAGGGGTCCTAATCCTACTCCTACAAACTAACAGGTTGGAAATATGAAAGGATTTGTATTTGATGTTTTGGATGCAAGACAAGGGGTTTTGGACTATAACTACTACACAAGAAACAGACCGGTGCCTATCTCTAGGAAAGGAGTCAACTAGACTTATACAAGAGAATGGCTTGCAACTGGCATTCAAGTTTCAAGGAGCTAGGACTGGTATTTGCCTTACAAACACCACCCAAGGATAAGTATTTAACTGTCTCTACTTACATACATCCTAGCTAACATACAATCTTATCCATACTCAACCTAAAACAATTTAATCCACTTCTTGAATGGAAGTTAAAGATTAAACATGTGATACAGAAATCTATACCCTAGAATATGAGAAACCCTTAGAAACTAGATTCAAAAGAAGAATATGCATACACCACATGGAGACAGACAGATAAACACATGTAATAATGCATTGTTCATATAAAATGACAAGAAACTGAACATATATGTAAGGTGCACTCAAATGCAGCTCATAAACTCTAACAGAGATAAATTAGCCAAGAAAATGCTCTGTCTTTCATTACTTTTCCCCAAAAATGCCCAAGTCTTCAACAACCAAATGAGTAAGACAGTTTGCCATTTATAGCAAGACTGTGTACTCAGCAATAAATTACATGGCATTTCCAAAATTCACCAGAAACTGCCAGATACATCGCACCAAAGAATGGCACCCAAAACATTAAAACCGCAGGCAGAAGAGGAAGGAGAAATAGGTGAGCTCAGGATCTGCACCACCGCTTGAAGATTTTCTTCACAAACCTGGTAGTTGGCCAGTCAATCAGACCCATACCTCTGCACTGTTGTGATAAATGGCCAACCTACCCACAGGATGCAACACTGGTTCATGCTATGAAGTTTCCCGCTCGAATTGGTGCAGATACATAGAAAATCCTTAGTCCCTCTAGAGTTCAAAATAAGGCCGTCGATCTCTCTCCTATCACCAAGATCAATGGCATCAAAACATGTTGAAAAGTTGCCAACCAATAAGAACATACCACGTAGGCACCCTGTGCTTCCATCAATGACCTTTTCATCATCGCAAAATTCCTTTTGCCTCTTTTTGCCCCTTTGTATATGCAAAAGAACATGCATATACAAACAACTGCCTACATACAAAGTGCGGACCCCAAATTGTTATTGAACAAACTGAAATTGCAATCAGGTCTCGCGTTGTAAATCTCTCTTTGCATATCTCCTTTGTATATTGTAGATACAAATGCAATATACATTCTACTAATTTCAAATTTTTATGAAGCATTTTGAAATCACTTTGAAATCTAGCTTGTATCTCTATTTTCTTGTATATCGGCATATACAATGCCATATACATGCAAGCCGTGGAAGCCAGCCATGAATTAGCCAAATCTGACTTTTGAATCAGGTTCGACTTGTATCTTAACTTTTGGACCTTCACAATGTATATCAGCACATACAAGTACCCAATATACATGCTGCAGACCCCAACCCTTTATCTGCCATAGTAGATCTTCCTTTTCACATCTGGGTTGCATGTTCTTCCTTTGTATATGACCATTGTATGTCGCATATATAATGCGAACATACAAGTAGATTACACATATAACTAGCAGATTTCAACTTTTATCAACTGGAATGCATGCTCATTTTAGATCTGGCCAATGCATCTTTGGAGTGCATGTTCCCTTGTATGTGTGAACATACAATCGCACCTACATATGCATCTAGTGGGCCCCATGCTTTGTATATTGGCCCCTTGCACTTTTCACTTTGCATATAGCGAATGTATATTGCATATACATTCCACCTTGTATGTGAGGTAGACCCCACCAAATGTATCTCCTACTATGTATGTTGCCGAATATACAAGACCCCTTGCACTTTGCAAATGTACATGTTTCTTCTTGCATATGCATCGACCAATGCATCTTTCCATTGTATGTGGCGAATGTATATTGCACTTGCATCTCGCACATACAAACCTCTTTCACTGTAGCGAATGCATGCCGGCTACGTACATTTCCTCTTGCATGTTGGCTTGTATCTTTGCAATGTATATTTCACTTGTACATTTCCAATGTATCTTTCCATTGTATGTCTAAATAGACAACAGAAAATATACATGCAACCCGATATACAAGCACAGAATATTTTGGGAATCTGCGATAGATTCCATAGTGTACATGCAAACCTGGTATGCATACAACCATTTTTTACCATTTTCAAAGGCCGATTGAAATTTCTGCAAGCCCGCCAAGGTATATTTGCATTTGTACATACAAACCCCTTTGTATATACAAAGATACATGCATTTAAAACTATTTTTTGCACTTTTCAACTGCAAAGGCCAAAAGACTTAGAATTTTTTGGATTTTATGGAAGGGGCCTATGTATTTAAATGCTTGAAACTTGAATATTCATGTAGGCACCAACAAGGTCTAACCGACTAAAGTTAGTAAAGGTAGTTTTTAGCATAGGTCAGTAGAAGCTAATTTTAGTGCTAACTTCGCAAATGCTCGAAGTGCATGTTTTGATGTCGATCGACTAGTAATGTTTCATGAGGTTAGTCAGTGTGAATTACAGCTCAAGTCAGTGGCAAATGAATTTAGTGTAAAGTCAGCACAGATTTTTGATGCGACTGACTTTTCACTAGTCTGAGGGAAGTCGGACAGGGATGATTTTAGAGCAAAGGTCGGTAGGAGGTAGTTTTAGCACAAAGTGTAGTTGGGGTCATTTTTAGCGCTAGATTTTGAATTGGCTAGGGTGAAAGTATATTTAAGTATAAATATTTTTAAATATACTTTTAGGATGTTTGAGATAGGTTCCAAATCCATAGGATTTCATATGCAGGTTCTAAAATTCTGAGGTTCCACCAGATTTCAGACTTAGCCATTTTTTAAGATTTTTAGGGTTTCAGACTTAGCCAAATCAAGGTTTTAGGACCATGCATCAAAATGAAAGTATGTGAACCCCTTAGTGAAATCTTGTGGAATTTGACATGATTTTGCAACTCTAAAACCTAGAAACTAAGAATTTCAACATGACACATCCTGCAGAAGCAATTTCAAGGGCAACATCCAGTGACAGGATTTTGAAGCAAAATGCAGCAACACCCAATTTTAGTGTAGAAGGCAAAAAATGGCTATTTTTAAAGCACAAGACCACCCAAGACACATCTAAATGATATCAAATTAGTGTGAACATGCAAAATACTCAAATCTGGAACAAATCATGAACTCTAAGCACATATTCACCTTCTCGTCATCATAAGTAGCAAAGCCTGAGACTCCAAGCCAAAGTAAAAGAGGGAGTCTCCATTTGGCAAAATGGGGCGTGTGTGCAACACACAACAAGAAGCATTATAATTCACACCAGGAATAGATAGATATGCAAGGATATCATAATGCCAAGTAAAAAAGTCATTACACTAATTTAATATGAAAAATTTATCACTAACATGGCATTAGAATCTACAGGATATAAGTAGTAGTCAGATAGATTATGTCGATGATCTTTAATACAAACAGATTTGTTATCTATTTAAGTCAGTGTTTACAAATATCTTGCCAAAAGAAAGCTTTTAAAAGATGAATTAAGGAATCGAGATAGAGATTACAGGATGACAGTTTCATTATAGAAGTATGTGGGTCAATTTAAATAGAAATAAAGGACCATATAATGAAGTTTGTTGGCTGATGTATAAATAAATATTAGATTGATACAAATTGTAAAGGTTGAATCATATATAACATAGGAAAGAAACCTTCTATGTAAAGGAAAGATTCAAGGTGTTCGATAAACAAGAGTCAATGCTATTTAGAAAAAAAAAACTTGCTGAGAATCAAAAGAAAAGGTGCAACTAAGTCTAAGGGAAGTTAGAAATTAGAATGCAAGATAAAACATACCTTGACTGAGGATCATTCTATAAGGTTTGATTGAATAATCTACATATTTCTATGGCACAAGGAAACCAATAGTTTGAAGAGCAAGGAAAAAGAATCATTGTTATTAAACAACGATTGGGTGAACAATCAGGCATGTAGAGGAAGGCACAACCAGGTGCCAAAGAGAAGATGGGAAAGAGAGATCAACTAATTAATCATATTATTGACCATGCAAAAAATGATTCACGAGGATGAAAACTTCAAACAGAGAATTCTTGGCACATAAACTATAGATTAAACCTTGCTATCTAGATGGATCCAAATTTAAACCTTTTAAGAAAATACAAATTAATAAGTATAATTCCAAAACATAGCATGAAGGCAGTTTAAACTTAACACGCATTTGCATAGATAGATCTTTCAAAAAAATTAAATAAACCAAACAAATTGGTTATCCAAAAAATTTTCCTCCAAACTCAAAACATACCCAAATTATTTCCAAATCCTGCCTTTTCAATCTTCTACTTTTTCGAACAATCTTCTTTTTCTAGATTTTTCCCTTAATTTTGCTCGACCTTCCTTCCAAATACTTTTTCGATGCCCACCAACCTATAGTGATTTCTTGCTTTACAACCATTCTGTCGAGTTTCTCGTGACTCTACTTCTTCCACCCCCCCTTCTTAAAAAATTTCTTGACCTTATAAAACCAAACACATGACTCTTTGTCTTCCCAAAGAGAGTGACAATAAAGAAAATGAATCTTCCTCTGTCAATCTAAACACCCATTTTCTTATATACTAAAAAAAATAGATTAGAATAATTCTAAAACATAATTTCCTTAAAGACAAGAAACAACTACTTCTTTGTCCAAAAATAGAATTTAAAGAAAACTTTATAAAATATGTAAATAAGACAACACATAAAGGCAATGCATGATTTTCTTTTCTATACAATATTAAATTATCCCAATAATTATTTCAAAATGAAACATCACCTTTAATAAATAGGGTTAGGTGCCTTTACAAAATTGATGAATGATTCCAACACAAATAGATATCACCTTAGAAGTGTAGATATCACATAAATCAAGGCTCTTCAATCACATAAGAAGATGAAGCTAAATCTGCAATCACAAATAGAATAACAATGCTTTTCTCTATAACAATGAATATCTTGAATGCTCTAAAATCACAAGTTAGGAAAAAGTTCATAATCATCTTCTAGTTTGCAAATGAAACACTAAACATGCTTATATATGCAACTACAAACATTTCCACTAAGAATTTTTTAAGTCAAACTTGTGATGTCGGCATAAGACCTAAGTAACAGTCATAAAACTGACATTTGAATTTAAGGCTGACCCAAAATAGGGCAGGACTAGGGCTCTAACACCCAAGTCCACCCTCCCAATTTTGGTCAAAGTTCATCAAAATAGTATCCCCTAGGTCCTATTTGCCATAACACTCAGGGGTTTTCTCATCGGGAGTCAAAATTAACATGCAAGATGCTTATAATGAATTCTAAGGACCCAAGAGCTAAACCTTAAGAGGGAAAATCCCCCAAGGGGACATTTTCTAACATAATAGTAATGCAATTAGATATAGAGTTCTTAAGCAATATAAGAAATACATGTATAGAATAGAGACATAGACCTGCATTTTGTATCTTTTTATAAAACATGAATATATAAGGAGATATAAGGAATCTAATATAATAATGATGTGTCTATTGATGGGTTTGACTTGATATATATGATTTGATCTTACGGCATTTTGTTAGTTTCAATCGAATTTACCTATCTTTCTACCACTATAATTTCTAGGGTATAAATAAATTACTTAAGAGTATAGTAGGTTTAGATCTCTGGGCTAAATCCTAATTTCTCTTGCCAACAGGCTTGATACATTCTAAAGTTTTTGATCTTGTAAGAGTTCCTTCAATTTCAAAATATACTTATTATTTATCTTTCATTGATGACTACAATGGAAGGACATGGGTATATTTCCATAGAAGTAAATTTGAAGTCTTTAGTTAGTTTAAAGAGTTTTAGGCTCTTGTGGAAAATTAGACTGGTAAAAATATTAAGTGTTTGAGGACTCACAATGGTGGTGAGTTTTGTTCAATAGATTTTGATAAGATCTATAAAGACCATGGAATAGAAAGGCACAAGACAAGTTTGTATACCCCTTAGCAGAATTGATTTGCATAGAGAATGAGTATGACATTAATGGAGATAGATAAGAGTATTCTTAGCGGGGATGGTCGATAACAAAAGTTTTGGCAGAAGTAATTTCTATAACTTGTTGTTTGGTTAACAAGTCTCCTACATTAGCTCTTGTTGATAAGAAACCTATGGAGGTATGGTTAGGAAAAAATGCCTCTTTGAGTCTTTGGTCATGAGGCATATACACATGTGCCTAGGGAGAAGTAGTCAAAGTTGGAGAACAAGACTATAAAAAGTATCTTCATTGGCTATGGTGTTGGTGTGAAAGGGGACAAGATTTGGCATCATGTGGCTAAGAGAGTTTTATATAGTAGAAGTGTTATCTTTAGAGAAGTCAAGCCTTCTTCCATTATATCACAACTAGAGAAAGATGGAAAGAAAGATGTGGTTTGAATAACCCCAAAGACTAATAAGATTGAACCAAAATCCCATGAAGGACTTGAAGAGGAGGAGAGCTTACAATGTTTAGAGAGTTCTAAAGAAGATATAGAAATTCCACATCAATCATTGAAGAGGTCCACTTAAGAAAGATAGCAACCAAAAAGGTATACTCCTCCTAATTGGTGATGTCATTGACATGGATGACCCATCATGTTAGTTAAGTCATTAGATATATTATTAATCCTTGTGGTAGGGTATGTGTATAGTTCCAACTAACTGTACCAGTCACCCATTAGAAGGCATTTCAGAAATTCGAATGCCACTTTGCACGGGAGAACTATGTTTCATTTATACCTATCATGTCTCCTTGATGACATGTCTATTCCATTTTCCCTTGTACACTCAATGATCTACTTCCTATTTATGAAGATATCTACAAAATATCCAATTTTGTTGTCAGTTGAGGTTGGCCAAAGGAATCCCATGTGCATCTTAATAGCCTTGCCACTTTTTAAGTCATGTTTTCCATTGGTCTTTGTCTTTGCTTCTTCCTGATCCCATTGTTGTATGTGAGTCATGATCCTATCTATATGGCCATGAAACTAGTGGTAAATAGTTGTAGGGTCCTCATTCAACACCAATATTGGGAACCTATGGAACTGGGTGTATAGGATTACCCTAAATTGGCCCATGTTTTTTTTATTGTGACTGCCCTCATGTGGAATTTGCAATTAGATGTGTTCTTGTAGGAATGTCCATAGGTTTTACTTTCCTCTGAGGTTGTGTCAATATTTTTATCCAATATTATGGACCTAGTTCAGTATGTGGAGTTTGTGGAAACATTGGCATTCTCCTACATTCATGAGTACCTGGTTAATGGGGAAAAGTTGAGGCCTACAATGGAAAACTATGATATGTTTTCAAGCAAGGCATCATTTGGTGGATTTTTTACTTTTGAACTCCTACACAACTCATCTCTAGCTATGTGTGTTTACAACACCCTCTAGAAAGGTTTGAGAAATAGATGTGGAAATGCTATCAACTTGGTGTTAGAGATGTATAGATTCCAACTATCACCGGGATTCAATGCCAAAGTGAAGGAAATGGTTAATGTGATTTTTTTCTTGCAAATGTATGCTCTTAACCCAGCTCCTTGACCTTTGTCTACCAAACCACCTACTTTACTAGCCCCCTTGCATCCTCTGATTAATGAATCCTCTAACTCCTAGGATCCATATTAATGGTGTATTTCTAAGTGTTTATTTTTGGGTTTTTTTGGTATGCATTTTACAACAATCTCTAGGGGCTGTTGGCTATTGTAAATATATTTTTTACAATCTATGGTTTGTAATAAGTATTTTTGTATTAGAGAAAGAAATACTCTAGTTTGTTGTGTCCTCACTAGTCTTTCAAGACCTTCCCTTATGTAATGACACTTTTAATATTTTTATATATGGTATAGGTGCTTCACACCTTTCTCTCACAAAAAAACACTGATGATCCTATGACTGTAAAGGAGGATGTGGGTATGAATGATGTAGATTCTTGGAAAGTGACCATGGAAGAAGAGATGGTTGTGTTAAAGGAAAATTATACATGGGATGTAGTACCTTTTCTTGGTGGACATAAACTCATTGGATACAAATGGGTGTTCAAGGAGAAAATTGGTTGAAATCGTAGTGTTGGAGAAGTATGGGTTAGATTGGCTGCAAAGGTTTATTCCCAGGTTGAGGGTAAAAGAACAAACTTGTGTCACACTTTCAGCTAACAAAACAATTCAGAGCGAGTCATTATCACCCGAGTCTAACTCAGGCAAGCTCTTTACTCCTGAAACCACATGATGGCTATGTGTCATATACATGTGAAGTACTTTTTGGGAGAGTCTTTGTTGGGTGAGTCAGTTTCACCTGAAACAAAGAAATTAAAAAAAAAAAATTGGCATATTTCATGGTAGGAATTTTTCTCGGCTAGTAGACAGCGACATAAGGAACAATGAGGGGGATTTCATTTGGGTGAAAATGTTGTTACCAAAATTCTCCACCACCTTGTTCAATAGATGCCAACCACGTAACACAAAACCCACCTTCATCTACTTGTACTCAGTTTGTTAAGTTTGAAGGTCTTCCCTTTATATTTTTCAAATGCAACCAAATAGAACACAAAATCTTGTAACCCAATTGGTATTGGCACTCAAACTATTTAAAACAAGGCATGCAAACTATTTTAAAAAAATGCCTCAAAGAAGTGTGATATAATGGATAAAATGTCACTCAATTTTTTTTGTCAAACATACTATATGGGATGATGTACATGCACTCCAAGTTCTCTAAAATGAACATGCGCCTTACATGTTTGGAAATTTGTGCACCTGAACCTGTACCTTAAGAAACTTTTAAGCAAATGTAATTAATGGGTTTTAATCTAGACTCCTCAACCTTTGGTTGCATTTTCCCTACATCTACTCAAATTGGAACTTTGGAAGTGGGTGTGACATCCATCAAATCATAATTCAATGGAATTTTTTAAGATGTAGTAGTTGGAAGTGCCACCTGCAATCAATCATCACTTGTGAGGTGTAGGTTCATTTTAGAGAACTTGGAGTGCATGTACATCATCCCATACAAAATGAATGCTTGCATATGAATGTTTCTAATTAAACTAATTTTCTGAAATGAGTGTTGGAAATAAACTTTTATTTTGTATTTTGTTTATATTTATGTGTTTGCATGCATGCAAAGAACTACTCTAATATTAAAAGTAATTGAAAACTAATTCTAAAATCATCAACAATGTATTCCTTTCTATTTTATAATTTTAATTCAAATGACTTCAAACAAAAGATTCAAATAATTGATAAATTTCTTTTTCTATCCTTAATCAATGAACAAGACCAATTTTTAAATTTTCAATGATATTGATTAATTGCTAACTTTGTTTTGAATGTTCATAAAAAAGAGTTGATTTTTGTTTGTGAGAGATTGTTTGAACTTGGTTTGACAGTTTTAAAATAAATGACAATGCTTTATCTTAACAATGATCCTTGTACAAGTAAACCATTATAACCAAATGAAAACTATACTAATTCTATTCAACAACTAACTTTAACAACTAATCTATCGCAATCTAAAGCATAATAAATGAAAATTCCACACCCAAGATATCATGAACCCAAGATGTGAAGTGAGTTGGTGGAAAATTGGTTCTCAAGGACCCAACTACTTTACCTCTCTCCCTCTCTCAACCATGGGTTCTTTGTCTAGTAGTGGGTTGAAGATGAAAAAATTAAAGCATAAGGAAACCAAAGAAAATATAGAGATACTATTACTGCCATTCTTTTTTAATCTCCTTGTTCTTTGAGTCATACTCTTCCTTTGGATACTAATAATATGAGCTCATCTAGAAGTGTTTAAGCTCATGCTCTCTCTTTTTTGGCTTCATATTTTGGGCCAATTATGTAATTAATATCTTTATTTTTTGGTTGGTGTTATAATCTCTATTACTGTTATGGTTGCTTCAAACATTTTATATGTAATCTGATTTTATTAATATAATTCTTATAGGTGTTCTGCACCTTTTATCAAACCAAAAAGGACAATGTTGAGAGATAAATATTTGGAGTTGTTTGTAATTGGATGATGCTTGTATTGTAATCTTGTATACTAGAGTGATTGCTTGCATACTTCACTTTTGTTTTGAATTTATTTCATTCTTAAAGAATTAAATGAATATTGATATTTTTAATATACATCTAAGAGAGGAACATTATAGTGATATTGAAGGAGTGTTAGTGAGTTGACAATTAAAACCCATAGTTGATGAGGAGAGTGTGAGATATATAGTTCATGTTTAGGGATTAGGGGGATGGTAGTGTTTCTTTCTTAGTTGTTTTATTCCTTCATGCTTTCCCATAAGGGGAAAAAATGCCACAAAACTTTAAAAATAACTTCCCATTACTTAAACCTAAACCATATTTTATAAAACATAGTCTATTTACTTGACATTAAAATGATTATCACTTAAGATATTTCATAGTATCATTGACATAAAATAAGTGCCATTAAAATAAAATAATTTTTAGTATTTTAATATTTTTTCTTATAAATATGTTTGGAGTTCTCTTTGATTTACTCCCATTAAGTTAGAGAAGATTTTAAATAACCATATGAACACACTTACTTATTTACTTCCCTACACATAATTCATAGGGCCCAACACAACTAAGGAGATTAATTATGATTTAGTTTTACCTCAACAAGCCCTAAAATTACAAGACTTTGAAGGATACATTATGCAAGCCACTATTCATAGCCCCCTCTTAGAAAATTTTATAGAAGAATACAAATAGTTTAAAGAGAGTTGACCATGATATAGCAAGAGTTAGTGCTACATGTAGACTTCCTTCTTGTGTGGCTTATGTAAGACTTAATTACTTATAACATAGTTTTTTTTGGACATGGGTTAGACTCTTATTAGAATGTATATTAATATTTATAAACATATGTGCTCAATAGGTAATCAATGAGGAAATCATATTGTGTTATATATAAATTAGAATTTAGTTTAACTTGTTTATTTATGCCATAATGTATATGATGGGTTATGTGTTGTATTGTCAAATTAAGAAAGGTGATATAAGTTGGTTCTTGGTATTGTCCCTTCTATATTTATTTTATGTATTGATCATAATTATTTGGACTGTTAAAAATTACAATGTTACGTTGTCTTTCATTCTAATTTACTTTTTTTCCAAACATGTTCCTCATCCTCGGGTTTAGAGTAAATTTATTTTAGTTTACACATTGTCTATGATTTAGAAGTGTTTTACTTCATTTAAATTTAAGTTAATTTTTACTTCTTCCATTTATATTTATATTTGTTAAATTGGGCTTGGTTTCAAACCTAGAAATTAAATTTATTTTAGTTTTAATTTAATTAATTGTTAAAAATTTTAAATTAAACTACATTTTAATTATCATGCTACAGATATTTTGACACATGGATGATCAAAATTCACATTAGTCTAATCATCCTAACACTAGTGATAGTTCTACTTTATGTGTTGAGACTATTGAAAGGTTTGAAAATGCTTTGAGTGAAATTGACCGAACAATACATAACACACCAAACCTATCAAATGGAGACAAGTTGGTTACAATCTGAGAGGAGATCACACATGATCAACACCATTTGATCATACAACCCTTACAATCACATTAGTGTCGACATGTTCTATGTGTCACTTTCTTAGAGTGTTGGTGGCCATGAGAAATGGTTATCTATTTCTAGGATGGTTTCAATAGATAATGTTCTCAGCATGTTCCCATCTTATAGGAAATGAGATAGAGTGAGAGTCTATTCACCCACCAAGTGTGTGGATCCAATTGTGGGTCCTTTTATCTATCCTAGATTTTTGGTAGCACATCACAATGGCCTAACAATGCTAAGTTTCCATTATATTTTTGCAAATAATGATATGTAGAATTCCATTTACATTTATATGTCAATTATACATCTTTACCTAAACTTGTTGGATAGGGGAGAGGGAGGTTTGCAGAGAAAGTTGAGTATAGATGAGAAGAGTTTCCACCTACTATCAACAAGAGGTCCTTAGTTGGTCCACACCTTTTGGTTCTTCCAAAACATGTGGAACTAGTAGAAGCTACACAACTAGCACTGACCCCCTCAAGATGCAATATTTTTGAGAGCCTCGTGAATATTACCAGTGAGGTTGATCGGTTGTCACCTAATCATGTTGGCAGCTATTTGTTACATCTACAGATTCACATTCCTCCCACTAAGGCCACATCGACTAGCTTTGATCATTACATTCGTGCTGATATACCATTTCCAAATGATGTGGCATGGATTAGTGGAGAGAATGCTTTGCGTAATATGACTAGATGCCTCGCTAGTGATTTATTAGATGCATACCGGTTCATCAGCGATGAGTATGGGATCCCACTTGATTGTATATCCACACATGTCATGGTAGACAGAGGAGCCATGGTGAGGCAGCGTCACAGGGTTTGGGGGGACATCAAGATGTTACAATTGGTCCTACAGGCTCCACCCCTCAGAATGTTCTAGTTGGTCCTATAGGCTCCACCCCTCAGCATGTTCTAGATCAAATTGAGATAACTACACTTGATATTGTAGGAGGTAAGTATAGCAGACTTCTTTTTACCACTGAGGTTGCACAATCTACACATCTCTTATTCTCTCTCCAGTCTTCTGAGCTCAATGGGATTGGGAGGGTCCTTGATGTTGCAGTTGAGGTAATTTATTTAAAAATTGCAATATAAATTAAAAAGATAATTTGTAGCCTCTATTGCAAAAAAACTGCTTCTTGTATTTTCTCCTAATGCTTGAATTGAAAAATTAAGCAAAAATAAACCATATTTATATGAAAATGTTTGAATTTAAAAAACAAAAAAAATTGGCTGACCAAATTGGCGCGTCAACGTAGGAATAATATAATTTTGGGTGAATCCAACTCACCCAAAACTATCTATGTGGCATCCTACTTGGCAGCCACGTCCTTTTTCAGAATTTTTTGAAACTCTCAACCTGTTCTAAATATTTTTTCAATCAAAATGGATTATTTCAAAACACTAAAAATACCCTTTTGTAAAGCTCTGAGTCTACAATCCAAGAGTGTTTTTTTCATATTTTGATTAGTTTTTATATGTTTTTATTTTAAATTATTACAAGTAGGATGTTATAATCAGAGATGACACTAATTAGAAATAAAAAAATATAAAACCACATCAATACTTTTTGAAAATTATATGGTGCACTGGAGGAAAGAGTCCTCTCCAAAAGGGTATAATTGGTTTTTTGAAAATGATAAAAAACTTATACAAAAGTTGACATGGAATGAAAACTATCAAATTCTGGTAAGTTTGACTTTAAAACATTATTACGAGGAAAATATGCATTGAAAACTATTTTTTTTCCATGCACTAGATATTGAACAAATCTATTTGGGAAAAAAAATTAGGGAAAAATAAGATTGTTTGCTTTTTTGTTTGTGGCATGGACTCAACATCACTTTTTCCTGAAATTTTTCAGCAATTCAAAATCTGCTGTTAAATTTGTTAAAAATTACCAAAATTATTTTTTTATTTTTTGAAAAATTACAAGCATAAAACTCGTCATGAGTTCTACTTTTCATTAGTTTACATTATTTTGAAATTCAAAACATAAATACCACTTTTATGAGGTTGAACTTGAAAAGTTTTGTTTGTGTGGGCCGATTCCTTTATAAAAGTGTCACATAGGTTTGTGCTTTTACCCTTAGGGAATTGAATATGGTGATATTTTATCTTCAGTTGCTAAAGTAACATCCATTTGATTTCTACTATCACTTACTACAATGTATGATCTAGAGCTTGAGCAACTAGATGTGAAGACACCTTTCCTTCATGGTGATTTGGAAGAAGAGATTTATATGACATAGCTAGAGCGCTACATTGAGAAAGGTAAAGAATATTTAATTTGTAAGTTGAAGAAATCTTTGTATGGTTTTCAGCAATCTCTAAGGATGTGGTACCAAAATTTTGATTATTTTGTGTTATGTTTGGGATTTCTAAGATCCAAATTGGATAATTACATATACTATAGGATGGATGGTGATTTTATTCTCATTATTGCATTATATGTTGATGATATGTTGTTTGTCACTAATGGGAAGGGTTTGTTTTTTGAATTGAAGTCTTACCTTTTAGCATAGTTTGAGATGAAATACTTATGGGGAGATAGGTACATCTTGGGATGGAGATTAGAATAGATAGAGCAAAAAAACCTTGGTTGGGTTAGAGTAAGTATGTGAACTTAGTGTTAGAGAGGTTGAACATGTCATCTTGCAAGTCATTATGTGTTCCTTTTACAATTAAAATAAAGTTATCAGTTGAGGATTGTCTAAAGTCTCCTAGTGAGATGAAGGATATGAGTAGAGTGCCTTTTTCTATTCCTATTAGAAGTTTAATGAATGCAATGGTCTATACAAGACTAAACATTGCCAAATGAGTGGGAGTCCTTAGTCATTTTAGGTCTAATTCTAAACAAGTACATTAGGATGCAGCGAAGAAGGTCTTTAGATATTTGTGGGGTACTGATAAGTATTCCATTTAGTATCATGGCAATCTTAGAGAAACATTCCATTTAATGTTTATTCATGGATATGTGTATTTTCATTGGGATGGTGATATTAATAGAAGGAGATCCACTAGTGGATACATTTTCATTATATTCAGTGGTGCAATCAGTTGGATGAATAAGAAATAGGATGTGGTCACTTTTTCCACTATAGAAGTAGAGTACAAGAAAGCTACTCATTCTTGTAAGGAATCCATCTAGCTTAAGAGATTGTGTTCAGTTGTTGGGCTAAACATAGGAGCCATTATAGATCATTGTGATAGTTAGAATGCCATTACTAGTAAAGTACCCAACCTTTCATGTGAGGATGAAGCACATTGATGTCTTGTACCATTTTGTTTATGATATGATAAAGGATGGAAGGGTGATGCTCAATATGATTGATAATTTGATGATTGTTGTAGATTCATTAACAAAGCCAGTGAGCACAAACGAGTTTAGGTGGTGCAGTGAGTCTATGGGCCTCTCAGTCCCTAGCAATTAGTTTTTAGTGCTAGTAAGTTTTCCCCTTTGCTATTGCAAGGTGTTTGATAAGTGGAATAATGTTAGGAAAGGTGTCTAAACCTTGGAACTAATAATTATATTATAAATAGCATGATTTTTTAGGCTAAAAATTTAAAAAACTCAATTTCTGGGCCATAGAGTTGGTTTTTAGCCAAAATAAAAACTCTAGGTTGGTAGAAGCTATTTCGCTACTGCATGTCACATGGACCTCTTTGATCTCTATAATTAAAATAAAATAGGCCCAATCGTCCTCCTAGATCAAAAGTTATGGCCTCCGAAAGTTAGGCCTCGTGCATTGGAAATGTAAAAATATCAACACATAAAAGAGTTGTAAAGGGAAGTTATGTAATGAACTTATGTTCATATCAAAAAAACTTCAACCAAAATCTACAATTTTTTTCAATAAATACAAGAACAAATCATCCTCACTGTAGCAAAATAAATATCTTGAGCAACATTACTATGAAGAATAAAAAACCTGAACATTATTCATACAAGAGAACCAATTACATTTCTTGAAATAATCAAATTCATTAAATAGTCCAAATACATACAATTTATTAGATATGCATATGTACATATTGCTTTCCTTGTTTGTCTTAACAAAAGCTTTCAAGATTCTATTCAATTCCAATTCAAGATTAGAAGACATTTTTTTTCTAATTTTCATATCAAACTACATTCATGTTCAAACTAAACATATTAATACCTTTTTATTCTTACAATATGGCTTACCCACTCTTTCATTTACATACAAGTACAATATACAATAATCAATGTACAAATCAAAAGACCACTATCTCAATATAAGAGCGTGTCTTTGAGTAACAAGCCTATGGCATACTAAGTTGTTGCATGGAGGAAGAGCATCATCCAGGTTCTTTAGCTCCATCCATAGACTATCATTCCTTTGCACACCTTCCTACTGGAAGTAGCCCTACCCTTTGCAAGGGTAGCAGATAAAGAGATCCATAAGCATACCATGCCAATCAAAAATTCAGTATCTAGTATCGTCTCTATCACACAAAACATGCCATACAACCTTAGACTCCCTCTAGCTAAGTATCACATCTAGTTAACATGCAACCTATCAAGTACCATGGATTGATAATGCATGCAACATATGCATCACTTTGGTCAAAGCAATTTTATAGCATAAACACATCCCTAAATGATGCAGAGTGGGATGCAACGGAGGCAACCTAACAGGAAGGAGTAGCCCACAATACAAACAGCATGATAAAATTCTCTATCGGCTGAACATCAGCATCATATTTCCTAGAGACACCAACAGCATCATCACATTTCAACAGCATCATCATATTTCGGATGATCGCAAATATCCTCCTATCGACTACTATTTACCTCCTCCGCCTGTCGCCTATCATCATCATCATGATAATCAACGGGCGCAAACATCCTCCGGTTGCACTGTTCATCGGGTGCCAAATACAAGCGGCATCATCATGATATTCAATGTCACCTTCGTCAGCAGGATATCCAAATATCCGGTTGCGCCAAATATCCTGATGACGTTGTACTTCAACAACTTGCCTTCGATGCTCCACTGCCCGACGATACAAGCAACAGCATCATGATATTGTTCATCCGGTTCCACGAAACCTCTTGATGATGCTAATACAACTTCCTGCCTACGCCAATACCTTACCCCTTAGCGACAACAGGATAAACTCGCATTGAGGGATTTCTTAATATCCTGATGACGATGACGTCATATCCTGATGACGATGACGTCACACATCATCCTGATGAACTCTTCAACACTTAGCCAAAAAAACTTAACTTTCACACCCGCATCCGTCAGCGATATGCGGATGATGAACTTCCCCGAGAGATGATCCTGACTGCGATATATACACTGAGTATATATCCAACTCAAAACATCATGATGCACCTGCAACATGCAAACTTCAACAACTTCATGACCCGATCCTGATGGCGATGCATTCGCAGATGACGATGCGGCTCGTTCTGACTGGAAACGCACATGCAGACTCCTGTGTATCCTTCCACTGCATGTAAGCACTCCGAACCGCTCTATTTCACAAAGACCATGTGACGACTGGGCTGGATCACCTTCAAACCAAAGTCTAACAACTTATCTTCTAGACCTAGCACATGAGGATGCTAGGCTGATTCACAGCATGCTCCTAACTGATCTCCTGAACAATGCAATGCATAAACAGAAAACACAAATGCAAACTAAACTATGATACAGAACCATTCCACTGATTTGCAGGATCAACCGGTGGAAGGGTTGAAAGTGCCCATTAACTTGCAAACAGAAAAAGGAAATCAACACAGAAACAACTGATCAACTCAAATACTGCAAAAGATGAGATCTTATTCAATTGAAATTCAATGTCCTGAATACAGCTTCACAATGTCTGAACTGCTCTCCTGAATCTCAACTCAACACAACACCGATACATCTAGCAACATCAATATCAATCTCAATAATCAATCCGAACTATCAATATGAACTCAATAATGTCTAAACCCTAACAGATCGAAGGTATATATAACAAATCCTTCGAGTACTACCAACTTCACTTCCCAGCGGCTGGGAGCTTCCAAGCGGCTGGGAGAGAGGACAACTCAGACTATCTTATCCCGATCTCTAACTGCCTACACATACTCCTATGCTGATCTATTACATAGCATCGGTCCAGTGGACCTTATTACATGATAAAGTCAAACATACTAAAAATAGCCTACTGCCCTGTCATCATGCTGATAACTATCCTATATCTTGATCATGTATGTCATCATGCGGACCTATATCCTGATCATGTGCGGGTGCTCCTGCACCATACTCCCCAAAAGAAGAAATCTCAAGTCCACTTGAGATGAGAGTATCGAGGTCGGCACCATGCTTCTGTATCTGTTCTGCAGTCATCCATACTGCTTCAGAAGTCGGTTGTCCCTTCCAAGAGATGAGGTACTCCAAGTATTTCTTGTTCCTGGTCTGTTTGACCACTCTAGTGTCCAAAATCTGCTGTATCTGTGGAGGATCATGTTGAGGAATGTCTTCAGCAACTGTATCCTGTAGGATATCCTGATTGGCATCTGGATTAGCCTTGTATGGAGTTAAGTCACATACATTGAAGATAGGAGATAAACCGAGATCAGGGGGTAGTTGGATCTCATAAGCATTTTGTCCATGCTTTTGCAAAATCTGACATGGTCCAACTTTCTTTTGCATGAGCTTAGTATACTTTCCCTTAGGAAGCTTGTCTTTCTTCAAGTGAACCCAAACCAAATCTCCAACAGCAAATTGAACATCCTTCTTCTTCCTGTCAGCATACTCCTTATATTTTAAGGTGGTTTGCTGGAGTTGGGTCTTAACCTGATCATGAACTTCTTTGATTGCTTCAGCAAAAGCTTCTCCATCTGCACTAACAGGATCTGCTGTAGGTAGCTCTCGCAACTCTAAAATACCTCTGGGATGCATTCCATACACTACCTGAAAAGGCGATTTTCCTGTGCTCCTGTTGACAGTATCATTATATGAGAACTCAGCTTGAGACAGAATATTGTCCCACTTCTCTCCATGCTGTTTTGTCAAGCATCTAAGTAGATTCCCCAAGGAACGGTTCACTACCTCAATTTGTCCATCCGTTTGAGGATGATATGCAGAGGAAAAAGACAAATTGGTTCCCAATTTCCTCCAAAGGGTTCTCCAAAAGTGACCCACAAACTTCACATCTCTGTCTGAAACTATGCTCAAAGGCAACCCATGAATTCTGACAATTTCCCTGAAGAATAAATCTGCAATATATGAGGCATCTGCAGTGGTTTTGCATGGCAAGAAATGTGCCATCTTACTGAATCTGTCCACTACAACAAAGACACTGTCAAATCCTCTCCTGGTCCTTGGCAAACCTAAAACAAAATCCATACTGATGCTTTCCCACGGTCTGGAAGGAATGGGTAAGGGCTGATATAACCCTGCATTAGTTGACCTGCCTTTAGCCTTCTGACAGATTACACAGGTTTCTACAAATTTCCTGACATCTGACTGCAACTTAGGCCAGAAATAATGCCTCCTGACCAGATCAAGAGTCTTGTCTAGACCAAAATGACCTGCCATTGCTCCACAATGTTTCTCCTTGATTATATTCAACCTCATAGAACACCTTGGGATACACAACTGTCCACCCTTGAACAGCAATCCATCTTGGATCAGGAATTCAGAGAACTCAGCATGGTATTTCTCCCCAAAAGAAGTACAGACCTGATATATCTCTCCAAAATCAGCATCAGACTCATACATGGTCTTGAGTGAATCAATACCAACACTCTCTAACTGAATCTGATTGACTGTGAGAACTCTTCTGCTCAAAGCATCTGCAACTTTGTTTTTGACCCCTTTCTTATGCTTCAAGGTAAAAGTGAAAGCCTGTAGTGTTTCTACCCACTTCATATGTCTGTGGTTCAGCTTCTCCTGACTGTTGATGAAACTCAAAGCCTGGTTGTCTGTGAAAACTATGAACTCCTTTGGCATCAGGTAATGCCTCCATTTCTTTAGGGACTGAACTAAAGCATACATTTCCAGATCATATGATGAATACCTTTTCTTAGCATCATTTAGCTTTTCGCTGAAAAATGCAATTGGTCTACCCTCTTGACTGAGTACTGCTCCAATGGCCATGTGACTGGCATCACACTCTACCTGAAAAATCTTATTGAAATCTGGAAGTGCAAGGACTGGCTGCTGTGCCACCTTCCTCTTCAATGCCTCAAAGGAATCATCTGCTCCTTGAGTCCAAACAAACCTGCATTTCTGTCCTCCTTTTATGGTATACAGCATGGGTGCACAAATATGACTGAACCCTCTGATGAACTTTCTGTAGAAGGTTGCTAACCCATGGAAACTTCTGACATCATTCATGGTCTGTGGAGTTGGCCAATTCAATATGGCACTCACCTTCTCCTTATCCATCTGTAGCTTTCCTTGTGAGATGACAAAACCTAAATAGGTGATCTCCTGTTTCATGAACAGACACTTGTCCAAGTTTATCATCAGCTTCTCTTCATGTAACCTCTTGAGAACCAGATCTATATGCCTGAGATGTTCTTCTCTGGTGTTACTGAAAATCAGAATGTCATCTAAATACACTATGACAAACTTACCAATGAATTCCTTCAGAACCTCATTCATCAGCCTCATGAAAGTACTAGGGGCATTAGACAAACCAAATGGCATAACCTTCCATTCATACAGTCCTTCATTTGTTTTGAATGCTGTCTTCCACTCATCACCTGGTCTAATCCTGATCTGATGGTACCCACTCTTCAAGTCTATTTTAGTAAAGTACTTAGCATTTCCCAAACAATCAAGTAAATCCTCAATTCTGGGGATTGGAAACCTATACCTGATTGTGATCTTGTTGATGGCTCTGGAATCTGTGCAAAGTCTCCAAGTGCCTTCCTTCTTAGGTGCTAGTACAGCTGGTACTGCACATGGACTCAGACTCTTCCCAATCAGACCTGAATTCATCAATTCTTCAATCTGCCTGGCTACTTCTGCATTCTGTTCTGGGGTAAGCTTATAAGCTGCTTTATTTGGAAGTGTAGACCCTGGAATCAAGTCTATGCAATGAATGATATCTCTGATAGGTGATAGGGATCTTGGCATTCCCTCTGAGATAACACCTTTGTACTTATCCAATAACTCTTGGACAGCTGGGTCTATCAACCTTGGCTTCTTCTCTTTCTTGGCCTCTTGCTGTTGTTTCTTATCCACACTCATACAGGGGATCAGGGCATATGCAACTGCACCTTCTGCTGCTACTTCTTTCATGAACTGTTTGCCTTCCATCAGCATGACCTTCACTTCTTTGCCTTTAGACTTCTCCTCTTTCTCCTTCAATGGGAATAGTGTTACATCTTTACCATCTTTAGTGATTTTATAGGTGTTTTTAACACCATCATGCTGTGCCTTCAGATCATATTGCCATGGTCTACCAAACAAAAGGTTGCAAGCATCCATCTTGGTGATATCAAACAACAACTTATCCTTATATCCACCAATCTGAAACTCTACCCAAGCCTGCTCTTCTACAGTTGTCTGCTGACCTTGAGTAAGCCATGAGACTTTATATGGAGCTGGGTGAGGCAATCTCCTAAGCTTCAGCTTCACCACCATTTCTTCAGACACAAAGTTCTCAGGAGAACCAGAATCAATCAAAACCTTACATGCTTTACCTCCTGCTTTGCAAGTGGTTCTGAAAAGGGACTTCCTTTGAGGGGCTTCTTTATCAGGTACCTTCATGGTAGTCACTGTTCTTCTCATCATCAGGGACTCTCCACTTTCTGGATATCCATAATTCTCAGGACCATTCACACTCTGGAAATCATTAGAGCTTGTCCTACTTTGATTATCAGGTTCATTGACCAGATTTGTCCTCCTTTCTCCTGCTGAGCTTGTGGCCTTGTCTGGACATCTGCTGGCTATATGGCCTTCTTTGTTACAGTTGTAACACCTGATGGATCCTCTGCCCTGGGATCTTCCTCTGTAAGGTCTTCTGCCTCTGAAGTTTCCTTGGTGATTGAAATTCTCTCTCTGATTCTGACTACTGTTGCCCTTGCTATTGTCTTGACTGGACTCTCCTTGATATCCCTGTCCATGTCCTCTGCCTCTGAAAGGACTTCTTCCACCTCTTTGTTGTCTTCCTCTTCCTCTGTTGTTTTGATCTTGTTTTCTCTTCAGCTTTTCTTCCACTTTCAATGCCAACTGAAAGCTTTTCTGCACTGTATCTGGGTTATGCAGACTAAGATCTTCCTGAATATTAAACCTCAATCCATTAAGGTATCTGGCTACCTTTTCCTCTTCACTTTCTTTCACCTTGGTCTTCATACAGAGTTTCATGAACTCTTCTGTATATGAGCTGACATCTAGCTCCTTCTTCTTCAGGTTCTGCTTCCTCTTGTGTAACTGGATACTGTAATCCAAAGGAATATAAGCCTTCTTTACCAATTCCATCATCTTCTTCCATGTGGCAACTCTACGTTTTCCCTCCTGCACTCTATCATCCTGAACAAAGTTCCACCATGTCAAGGCAGCTTCTTTCATCTTTGACTGTGCTATCTTCACTCTCTGCTGTTCTGGTATCTCCTCTGTCACAAAGAAATTGTTCAAACAGTCTATCCATTCCATTACTGAATCAGGGTCCATCTTACCTGTAAACACTGGCAAATCCAGCTTCACATCCATGGTTCTCCTCTCCATGGCCTTGAGGGCGTTCAACAGCGGTCTCTGGTCTGCAGGAACGACCTCCTCGCTCCAATTAGGGATATCCTCTTCTTCCCTATCATCTTCTCTACCAGAACCTACTCGGCTCCTCAACTTTGCTAACTCATCTTTCAACTCCTGATTCTGAGCCTTCACGGCCTTGCTTTCTGCAATCTGTTTCTTCACCAGAACTGCCAACTCAGCGTTGGTCATCCTTGCTGGAACCTCAGATGTTCCTTCTTCGTCTGACATCCTGCTTATCTTTTCCAAAAGATCCTAACCTTTGCTCTGATACCACTATGATGCAGAGTGGGACGCAACGGAGGCAACCTAACAGGAAGGAGTAGCCCACAATACAAACAGCATGATAAAATTCTCTATCGGCTGAACATCAGCATCATATTTCCTAGAGACACCAACAGCATCATCACATTTCAACAGCATCATCATATTTCGGATGATCGCAAATATCCTCCTATCGACTACTATTTACCTCCTCCGCCTGTCGCCTATCATCATCATCATGATAATCAACGGGTGCAAACATCCTCCGGTTGCACTGTTCATCGGGTGCCAAATACAAGTGGCATCATCATGATATTCAATGTCACCTTCGTCAGCAGGATATCCAAATATCCGGTTGCGCCAAATATCCTGATGACGTTGTACTTCAACAACTTGCCTTCGATGCTCCACTGCCCGACGATACAAGCAACAGCATCATGATATTGTTCATCCGGTTCCACAAAACCTCCTGATGATGCTAATACAACTTCCTGCCTACGCCAATACCTTACCCCTTAGCGACAACAGGATAAACTCGCATTGAGGGATTTCTTAATATCCTGATGACGATGACGTCATATCCTGATGACGATGACGTCACACATCATCCTGATGAACTCTTCAACACTTAGCCAAAAAAACTTAACTTTCACACCTGCATCCGTCAGCGATATGCGGATGATGAACTTCCCCGAGAGATGATCCTGACTGCGATATATACACTGAGTATATATCCAACTCAAAACATCATGATGCACCTGCAACATGCAAACTTCAACAACTTCACGACCCAATCCTGATGGCGATGCATTCGCAGATGACGATGCGGCTTGTTCCGACTGGAAACGCACATGCAGACTCCTGTGTATCCTTCCACTGCATGTAAGCACTCCGAACCGCTCTATTTCACAAAGACCATGTGACGACTGGGCTAGATCACCTTCAAACCAAAGTCTAACAACTTATCTTCTAGACCTAGCACATGAGGATGCTAGGCTGATTCACAGCATGCTCCTAACTGATCTCCTGAACAATGCAATGCATAAACAGAAAACACAAATGCAAACTAAACTATGATACAGAACCATTCCACCGATTTGCAGGATCAACCGGTGGAAGGGTTGAAAGTGCCCATTAACTTGCAAACAGAAAAAGGAAATCAACACAGAAACAACTGATCAACTCAAATACTGCAAAAGATGAGATCTTATTCAATTGAAATTCAATGTCCTGAATACAGCTTCACAATGTCTGAACTGCTCTCCTGAATCTCAACTCAACACAACACCGATACATCTAGCAACATCAATATCAATCTCAATAATCAATCCGAACTATCAATATGAACTCAATAATGTCTAAACCCTAACAGATCGAAGGTATATATAACAAATCCTTCGAGTACTACCAACTTCACTTCCCAGCGGCTGGGAGCTTCCAAGCGGCTGGGAGAGAGGACAACTCAGACTATCTTATCCCGATCTCTAACTGCCTACACATACTCCTATGCTGATCTATTACATAGCATCGGTCCAGTGGACCTTATTACATGATAAAGTCAAACATACTAAAAATAGCCTACTGCCCTGTCATCATGCTGATAACTATCCTATATCCTGATCATGTATGTCATCATGCGGACCTATATCCTGATCATGTGCGGGTGCTCCTGCACCACTAAATGCAATTGTGGGTCATTTGTCCACTGTTCCTATCTCAACTTGACTCAACACAATCAAGACAAACTGACTCAATTCACACAAAAACTCAGTAAACTTGAGTGATGATATGATCTGAATAAACAATCTTGATTTAATCAAAAGAAAATCCATAACTTGACAATACACCAATTCAGATTTGATAGGAATCAATGGTTTTAGATTTTATTAATCAAACTTATCTAGCTTTGAAAGGGGGAAACGAAAAATATGTTTTTATGACAATAAACCAACTTCTTTTATTTTACAAGACCAAACACATTATAACTTAGATATTTATGTCCTCTTTCTGTAGACTCAACTAAGATCAAAATCATATGACTATTATTTTACCCGTCCTCAAGCCCATGTAGAAATACATATTAATATAAATATACATATATAGGAGTGTACATGAAAATCATCTTTTATCTTAGGATTTGGCCCATTAATCCTTTTAAAAACAATAATACTAAACATGTATGGGTAGATTTAATCGGCCTATAAACTTCCAACACAACTCCATACTGCTGCTATAAGGGTAATACTAATAGTATGTAATGTACGTACGTATAGACACACACACACACACACACACACACACACACACACACACACACACACACACACACACACACACACACACACACACACACACACACACACACACACACACACACACACACACACATATAACCATTACCAAAATCATTAAAAACTAAAAATAACTACCATCAAAACCTTGATCTAACTATGTTTGAGTTATCACTAAGAAATGTTGATATAGTAACAATGGTATCACATAATGACTTACAGAACTAACCTTATTAGGATGGAATGATTCTACTCAATAAATATTTAAAAATTTAGGCATACTAAACTTGGAAATTTTTGGACTAATCACTAAATTTCATTTGAGATGTACATTCTTATGAGTATGTCTATGGGATGATAAGCCCTTAAGCTTTACATTTCATACTCATATCCACAAATTATAACTCTCTATTCCAATTTGAACTTTTATTGATATAGCAATTGTTATTGTACAACCACAGATTAGATTTTATTTCGATTTTACCAAATTTCAAAGATGTTTATAAAGGAATGGGTAACCAAATTTATTTTTAGTTTTTTACTATTCAAAACCTCTATTTTCTACCCAGTTTCTGAATAATGATGTACACTTCCATGTGTTATTTTTCATTAATGTAGAATAGTAGTTAACTCCTCAATTTTTCTTTTGGTAATATTCAAACTATTAATGGTCACTGAGAAATGGATTTTTCATGTCTTTGATTTTGTTTGCAGGTTTAATAAATGTAGGATACATTTAGCGATCAAATATAATCTAAATCTTATTTAGCAAGATAGATCTATTCAAGTTTATATGGTGGCTAAGAGTTTGATATGACTATTGTTAGAAGGCTAATATAAATAGTCAATTATTAGTCCAAACTGACCTCTTTCATACAAGTTATTACCTATAGTTAAAAACCACCTATGGCCTCTTGAGATTCAGTCCATTAATCATTTTAAACATATCAATACTTGTTATGTCAGAAAATATCCCCTTGGGGGCTTTTCCCTCTTAAGATTTAGCTCCTAGGTCCTTAGAATATATTTAGAGCATCTTGCATGATAATTATGAATCCTAATGAGAAAACCCTGAAGACTTATGGTAAATAGGACCTAGGGGGTGCTATTTTGATGATCTTTGAACAAAAATGGGAGGGTGGACTTGGGCACTAGCACCCTAGTCCCACCCTATTTTGGGTTTGCCCTAAATTTAAATGTCAGTTTTATGACCATTATTTAGATCCTATGATGACATATCAAGTTTGAATTACAAAATTCTTAGCGGGAATGTTTGTAGTTGCATATATAAGCATGATTAGTGTTTCATTTGTAAACTAGAGAAGATGATTACGAACTTTAGGCATATATGTGATTTTAAGATATTCATTGTTGCAGAGCAGAGAATTGTTATTGTGTTTGTGATTGCATATTTGACTTCATCTTCTCATGTGATTAAAGAGCCTTCATTTAGGTGAGATCTACACTTCAAGGTTATATCTATTGTGTTTTCAATCATTTATCATTTGGATTTTGCCTCTATCCTGCAGGGATATGCACTCTCATCTAACAACGGTGTTCTGAAGACTTGAATGTCTCTCTAGGGCTTGATTGAGGCAAGCCTCTAAACACCACAACCCCCTCCCACACTCCTTTGTGATTATAGGTTATAGGTACCAAGTTTTATGGAGAGAAGTTGCAGAAAGGAGGTTGCAGACAACAAGGATTCAGGATCCAAAAGAAAGAGGACAGTGTTTGACATTTCAGGACAAGGGCGTTAGTACCAGTGTCCACTTTTTCTGGAGTAGAAATGGAAGATGCAGTATAGATTAGTGTTGGAAGGAGATCCTGATTCCATGTAGAAAATAGTACCTTGGACTAGGGTTCTAGTGCCAGTGTCCTTAACTGTTCTGCATTCCAAACTTTGAAAATAGTGAGTTAACAATCTTTGTCCTTCACTTTAGTCTGAAAGGATTTGTCGTAATTCATCAATTTGCTTACTATTTTTCTTATTTAGGATTTTAAGAGTAATTGAGAATTGAATTGAGATATCATTTGATACATGTGAGCTTCCGCATCATTCCAAGTGGCAGCCCAACATGGTAGGTGATTGCTCTCGCTTAGTGGAGATTCAACTCGGTTGATATGCCCTTGAATGTTTGGTGAGAAGAGAGGATTTGCCTTTGAAACCTAAACCAAAAAATTTCCTCCTTTTTAACCCTAAAAGTTTTGGTGAACCCATGTTTTTGAATTTTGCACCTTGCTAAGTGTTGTGTGATAGATTTTCATTCATTCATCTTATTGTATTTGAAAAATTACAAAAAAATTGAAAAAATTGAAAAAATTGGCATCTTAGGCTTGCATTTTAGCATAATTTGAATTAATTGGCATTTAGTTTCATTAAATTTTTGTTATTTTCATCATATCTGATTTATATTAGAGAAATTCATCATTTAGTATTCACTTGCATTGCATTTTCATGCTCAAATTGTCAAAAATTGCTTGAAATTGTGTACTTTTCATAAAAACCTAGTTTTGCATTAACTAGGGTTTGTAGTCAAAATATTGTTTCAGATTTTACTACCCTTTTATAACACTAATTAGGACTGATTTCTAATTGTAGTTTTGTATCATAGTGGCTTTCTTGCAAAATTTCATGACTAGGGTTTGAAAACCTTGCATTTTGACTAAGATTTGACCTTATCGTCTCTCTAGAATTGCATTGCAAGCATGTTGTGAGGGATGTTTTTGCATAATTTGACTGATATTAGGGTTATTATCTATTGGCCCTCCTCAAATTCCTTACAACACCCTTTCTACTAGGCATTTACATTGAAAATTGATGAAAATTTGCATATTTTAGGTGCATTTTCACTACATTTTGACTTGTCATCATCCTAGATCTACACTATAGGTGTGTTGTTAAGGATTTCATGGCTGTAGTGGACTGATATCAGACTTATTATTTTCTACACTTATTCATTTTCCTTAAAAACCTCTTCTACTAGTCATTTACATTAAAAAATGTTGAAAAAAAACACATTTTTAGGTGTATTTTCACTAGGTTGTGACTTGTCATCACTCTAGAATTGCATGAAAGGCATGTTGTGAAGGATATTGTTACATCACTGAGTTGTTATTAGACATATTATTTTCTTTCCCTCTTGAAATTCTTCACAACACCTCTTCTTTCACTCATTTGCATTGAAAAAAGTTGAAAAATCAAGCATTTTGGGTCTTAAACATATCTTTCTCCTAGGGTTCATTCTATTAGTTTGTGCATTGAGTATTGCATGCTATTGTATGAGTCTTTAAGTCACTACCCTAATAGAAATATCCCTTTAAGAAGATGTAGGAGACTCATGGGATCTAGTGCTCTTGAAGAAAACGAGATTCCTACCTCTAAAAATCCATTGAACACCTTCTTTACAAAAGGAGAGACACAAATTTTGCAAGACACTATCCCTCATACAACCTCTATGGAAGATCAAATATTTCATTATGTAGAGTACACTATTGAGGTGGTCACACATGTACCTAATAAGTAAATAAACAAACTTGATAAAGAGCTAGCTGATTTTCAAGCATTTGTTGGAAATGAAAGGATAGCAGAAGAAGCTATACATGTGATTCACAACATAAGAGAGTTGATAAAAGAAGGACAAGATGGTATTAATGTTATTAGAGGTTTAACACATATAGTACACAATAATGTTATGCTGGTGACTAAATGTGTGAATGGTATTAATAACATTTCATCACCATCTCACACGTAAGTATCGGCACCTATACCGACTATGGGAATATCCACATTTACATCAACAATTTTAACTACTAATTAAAATTCTTGTAGTAATTCTACCATGGGTATTGGAGTATCTAATGGCACTAATTCACAAAATTACAAAGCTATGGGATTTAACTATCAGAACTTGGCACCTAAGGTGACCTCTTTCATGAATAATTACTCTCAACCACCTCTTGATCCTATTTATTCTCAGCCACCTTCCACTTATCACTATGTTCAACCATCACTCACCTATTCATAGCCTCCGCTTGTCACTACCCATCCTCAATCACCTCCACACGTCAGTTCTAATTCATCACAACAAACCACATCTCTCAATTATGTCATCTTAAACCAACTCTTGCAAGGCATAACTTCTTTACAACAAATGGTGACAAGCTTGGCAAATTCTTCACAACCTAATATACCAACTTATCATGCTCGTAATCCCCTATCTTATGCAATCCTAAGAACTCCTAAGTCTGAGAGGTTTGAGACTCCTCTCTTTAAAAAGTATGGTGGAAAAGGTGATCCTAATACTCATGTGGTAGAATTCACGGCTATGTGTAGTGATTTCTACTTTCAAGATGATTTGTTAGCAAAACTTTTCCCATGATCTCTCAAAGATATGGCTCTATAATAGTTTTCCTCTTTGTCTCTGAATTCAATACACTCTTTTTCGCAGTTAGTTGATCAATTTTTACAACATTTTCAAGCAGACATTGGACCTCAAGTCTCCTTGATTGATTTAGTTCATTATAAGCAAGGTCTGAAAGAGAAGTTAACTAAATTTATTAGTCGGTATCAATCTCTTTATGGACAAATCCAATATCAGATGAAAGATGAGGATATTCAGAAGGTTTTTATTACAAGTCTACAACCTAACATCTGTGATAAGATTTTCTTGATGAAATATAACTCCTTTCAACATTTATGTACTACCCTTCATGATTATCAACTTTAATCTAGTCAGTATGAAAACCAAAACTCATCGGCTCAAGTTGGTCAATCCATGGGTGGACTGTCACAAAAAAATTGAAGAGGAATAATAAGACTTTCATCAAGGTTAACGGACAACATTCAAAAAAATTCTCACAAGTGTCTGCTATCACTAATCTGGAGAAAGCATTGTTTCAACAAAGAAAGTTTACTTTGATATCTGAATCCTATCACTCTATCATGAACCAAGCTGTGAGTAATAACCTCATGAAGCTTCTTTTGATTAAACCATTGGATCCTAGTAGAATGCAAGGACCTTATTTTGATGCTAATGCTTTTTGTCATTACCATCGACAACAAGGACATGATACTGAATGATGCATGCATCTTAAGCATGAAATACAAGACCTCATCGACTCAAATGTTATATAGGTATTCGGTGTGAACAATAATGGAAATAATTCAGTTGCTCTATTGAATCAAAATTTACAAATCTTTACTAATCCCTTTCCTGAGCATACCAATAATAACATGATGGAACAAAATACACTTGAAGTAGAAGATGACTATCTGAACTATGATGACATAATTTCTACAATAGAAGTGGATAAGGAAAATATAGAAGTATCACCTCATCCATGAAGAAATGGTATTTATGTTGAGGTTCCTCCTCTGTTATCCCTTCAAGGATTGGGAGATAACCAAAATGCATTGGAAAGACAAATGAAACAACCGAAGCAAGAGACTCTGACAAAAGAAAATATTGAGATAGTACAAGATAGTCCTTGTCACTATGATAGATAGAATCAACAAAATAAGAGATCTAAAAATTGGAAAAGAGCAAGACGGTTATCATTAGTTGGAAATAATAGTGGTTCTCCTCATAAGCAACAAAAGATCTCACATACACAATGATTTGAGAAAAAAGCATTGCATCGACTTTCTAACAACAAACAAAACTCTCATAAGAACCACTCAAGATTTGCATAAAACTTGATAGAGCATCTCTCCAAGAGGCTTGCAAGTTCCAAATTTTAGTAGGATTGTACTGGCAGGTAAGTATTTCTAACAATTTACCTCCATGCTATGTTTCCCCCTTGATGTGTTATGTGTTGTTTAGGCCTCCTAGGATGACCCTTGATTCTCTTGTAAGGTCAAGGATACTGGGAGACCACTTGTGTTGTGACCCTTCTTCTATTTGTATCATCATTCTTCTATATTGCTTCTCCTCTATTTTCATTGTTGTGTGTTGTGTCTAACGGACATAGTGTTGCAGTTGGTGACTTGGGGCCACCCTCCTATGTGATTATCCTGAGGGTACTTGTTTCTCCTCTCTTGATTTATTGTTTACCTTCCTCTAGTGGTTCTATCTAGCTAGCAAACAATGAAAAACTTATTATACCGATACGAACCTAGTGTCCCTTTAGCGAGAAATAAAAAAATGGACCTAGTCCATACATGACGATAGGGTTGATATATATTATCCAACGCTTGGCTTGTAGAATCACTTCATGTGATATCTTGATGTTGTCTTATTGCACTTACAAAAGCTAACAATACTGCTGCTCCATGCACTTTGTCTATCTTGGATCTTGCTTTCCTTGGTTCTCTATGTGAATGATTATATGCATTGTTGTTTATCATGATTATATGGATCCTAACACCTTTTATTTTAGGAAATTGTGTGTTTGTGGGAATATTTGGCAATCATAAAGTACATGTCACCTTTGGGGGGCATGGGCTTTGCAAGAGAGATCATGTTCCCTTGTGTGTTTTCTCTCTACCTTAACATGCTTGATATCGGTACATGATATCAACCACCTTAAGGTGGGGGCATATATAAGGTAAGTTGTCTAATGATTTTGGTACTAACGAAGCATGTTTGAAGACCTCTGCGGAGGTGGGATATCATGCATATCCTTTTTATTTTAAGCCCTCTGTGGAGGTAGGGATGGTGTATTTCTCAAGGAGATTACACATCATGTCATTTTCTAAAAGTCCTTCGAGTAGGTTGAGTGGATCTAAGACTACCCTAACCCTTAAGTGTGTCTTCGGCGATTGTTGTGGTGAAGCCCAATCATTAGTGTGTGCCTGTAATGTGCCTGAGATAGCTACGAACCTAGCAATAGGTTTCTTACATTGCTTGTTTGTCATGTTTCTCCATGTCTTCGATGTGTGTGTATGGTGTGTTTGTTCCCAAGCATAGTTTCAAGACTGGTGGCGATGAGCTCCTCCTATGCTTTGGGATTTGTATGGCATGTTTGTTCTCAAGTGTAGTTTCAAGATTGGTGGCACGATGAGCTCCTCCTAAACTTTTGGATTTGTATTGTGTGTTTGTTGCCCCTTATGCAGTTTCAAGACTGGTGGCATTGAGCTCCTCGTGCATTTGGGTTGTGTGTTTACTTTCATTGTACTTGCATTTTATATATATGAGAAAATGAAAAAAAAAGAAAAAGAAATAATAATTGCATTCACTATATTCATGGTGTTTTGCATGTCTTCAATGTTTTCTTCTCCATGTCTTGCATGACTGTAACTATCTTATTCATGTTTTACGTACCTGTTACTATCTTCAATGTGTTTGGCGTGTCTTCACTGTGCTTGGTGTGTTTGCTATGTTTATTGACATTACTTTAATGAATGTATTGAACTTGCGTTTATACATACATTAAAGTGGGGGCTAAATGTTATGTCAGAAAATGTCCCCTTGGGGGATTTTCCATCGTAACGTTTATCTCCCAGGTCCTTAGAATGCATTTAAAGCATCTTGCATGATATAATTATGAATCTTGATGAGAAAACCCTAAATACTTATGGTAAATAAGACCTAGAGGGTGCTATTTTGATGATCCTTGAACAAAAATGGGAGGGTGTGTTGCAAATATGTGTCTAACCGGTGTTGTCATTGATGTCAACATATCCTTGTTGCCATTGGTGTTAACTCTATTCCATTTTGTTACATATTTAGAAGACTAGAATGTTGAGGATATTGAGAAAATTAATGAAGATAAATGTATGTGGACCATATGGTTATGTAGAGGATTATCTGAAGTAGCTCCACTTAAGATTTGAGAGGTCTGCATGAAGATTTGAAGAAGCTATGGCCATATGAGTAGAATCAGGTTTTGGCAGTTGTTCAGAAGAGATAGAGTGATAGTAAATTGGTCTGGATTGCTCCGCATTGAAATATTATGATCTGCGGATCTAGAGGCTTATTTAGGAAGTCAATGTCTATCATCAACTCAAGTGGTTCATGGTTTGGAGGTCCGTAAGTAATCTTTCTAGTGTGATAGTCATGGCAGACAGTGTTCTTGAGGTTCCAGATGAAGATGCAAGTGATTCTGATGATTTGGAGGAGTGTGGATGTTTTCATTGAATTTAATGTGCTTGTGGAGGTCTCTGTGACTGTTGTGTTCAAGGTTTGCAATGAAGTTTGATCTCGTTGGTGAATATTTCCCTTTTGGTGTTGTTGTTCTTCCCAATCTTGGCTGACTAGATGTTTCAATCATGTTGTAGATGATCTAAGAGCAATTCTTTGGAGCGTGGCGTGTTGTTGGAAGAAGATTCAAGTCTCAATTATATTTGGCTGACAGTATAGTGATTCACATGATTGTAGTGTGAACCTTGATGTTCATGTTGCAAGTATGGTCCTAATTGGTGTTGTCATTGATGTCAACATACTCATGTTGCATTAATGAGAGGATTAGATGAGTTGTGTGCTGAGGATATCAAGAAAATTAGTCTCAATCAGGAATAGTGAAGAACAATGATGACAAGAAGGCAAAAGTCCTCAATAGGTTGAGGATCAAAGGATGCGGTTTAAAGGGTTTATAGATATAAGTCTTGAGATGCTCCAGTCAAGTTTTCAGAGGTCTGTATGAAGATCTAAAGAAGTTATGGTCGCTCAAGTAGAACCGGTTCCGACAGGTGTTTAGAGGTGATAGAGTGTCATAGATAGGTCCGGTGAGATCCAGAAATTTATTATCCTATTCTATGGATTTGAGGGAGTGTTGAGGATGTCCCTGTGAAGTATCAACTAGATTGGTTTGTGGTTTGAAGGTCTAAAAGAGCCTATTCATTTGTGACAGTGATGAAAGACTATGTTCTTGAAGCTTCAGATGAAGGAGAGAAGAATTCCAGTAGGATGATGAAGTGTGGATGTTCTTGGTGATTCAAGGAAGGTTATGATGATCGTTAGATCATGTCCAGTTCATGTTGGTGGTCCGCATTGAAGTTAGAGTTTGCATTTGAATAATAACCACCGGATATTGGTGTTCTTCTTGAGACTGGCCGACCGGATGTATTACACATCTTGTGGATGTTCTTGTAGGTGTTTGCCAACTTAGATGATTGTTCCTAAGTCGATGCCTTGTATAATTAAGGGATTGTGAAGTCATTTTGAAATGTGTCTTGCAATGATGAGTGTGTGGTAGAGAGGAGAAGTGCGAAAGGTAGAGCAGAAGTATTGGGCTTAAATGGAACTAATTCAAGCATGGTGAAGATGCTATTCTCTAGTTCATGAAGGTGATACTTATTTCTTTGTAGACAGTGTGTCTCTTGTAGGCAGTGAGCCTCTTGTGAGCAGTGTGCTCGGGCAGTGAGCCCTAATTGGCATGTGCCATTTTATTCTTTCTATTCTTCTAACAGAGAATACATTCTTGGGTTAATACCCCGTGGTTTTTGCCTTAACTAGGTTTTCCATGTCAAAATCTTGGTGTCTTATGTGTTGATATGTTTCTGCTTTTGATTTGAATGCATTATGGTTCATGATTAATATTCTGCTAATCACTAAAGAAGATTTAAGTGTTTAATTTGAGAAAGTTTCACACAACTGATTCACCCCATCTCAATTGTGTGCCCTAAGTCTAACAATTGGTATCAGAGCTAATTTCCTCTAAAAGGAGCTTAACGGGTTGAGGAGATCCAGGATGTCGTCATACAAGAAGGATAGTCTGAAGTTTGATGGAACCAACTCTAGTCTTTGGAAAGGTTGCATGAAATGTCACTTGTAGTGTATGGGAATGGTGTACTGGTCCATGGTCACAAAAGCGTATGTACCTCCACAGGGTGGTCCGACCTAAATGAAATCACAGATGCTGAAAATAATCTGCAAACCAAAGAGGCTCTTCTAAGTGCATTAACTGACTTAGAGCTCTCAAATGTTATTGACCTACCAACTGCCTATGACATCTGGATTAAATTGGAACTTTTGCATGAAGGAGACCAGTATGTTAAATGTGCAAGGTTACAGAGTCTAAAAAGGAAATTTGAAAAATTGAAGATGAGAGATGATGAAAATATTACCACTTTTATGCCAAGAGTGAATGAGCTAGTTTGTGGAATTAGAAATTCTGGTGGAGTCTTGGATGAAAATGAGATTGTTGGTAAAATTCTCAGATCCCTTCCTGCCTCTTACAAAATCAAGGTTGCTACCATTGATGAATTCAGAACCCATACAACTGTCACAAGAGACCAATTGGTTGGCAAACTGGCTGCTTTTGAAATGACTGAGTTTGGAGATGATCCCCCCAAGACTAAATCTGCATTCAAAGCTAGTGCCTCTGTGAAAGGTAAACAAGGATTTGATCCAGGAGAGAACTCATCAAGGAAACTCTCATGGTATGAAAAAGCAAGAAAAGACCTGGAAGAAGAAGAAGTAGAAACTACTCAACTTGAAGCCCTCATTGCAAAGAGACTGCCAAGAGGATCTGGTAAGTATGAAGGAAAATTATCTTTTAAGTGTTTTAACTGCAATAAGATTGGTCATTTTGCCTCAAGATGTCCAAAAAGATTTTCAAAGCCAAATCCTAACAGATCAATGTTCCAAAAGAATTGTTACTATGTTCATGAAGAAGATGATAATGAAGGAGTAACAGATGATGAATCAGAGACAAGAAACAAATCCGAAAGTGAATGGGTGTTTATTGCCATCAAGGAAGAAGAACCAATATCCTTTGTATCTATCAATCATAAAGTTGTAGAAAGAGCTCTGGCTGCCCAAGTTGAAGAAAAGAATGATTGGGTCATTGACAGTGGTTGCTCTCACCACATGACAGGTGACAAAAATAAGTTCATAGATTTGGAAAGGTATGAAGGAGGAGTGGTGAAGTTTGGTGATAATTCTGCTGGTAGAATTAGAGGAAGAGGAACTATTTCTTTTGATGGAAGAAATAAAACTGGTAATGTACTGTATGTTGAAGGTTTGAAGCAAAATCTTCTCAGTGTTGGATAGTTGGTGGATAAAGGCTATGATCTCTGATTCAAGGATGGAAAGTACAAAATCTTTGAAAGATCTAGAACATAGATTGCATTCGGTGCTCAAACTAAAGGTAATATCTTCCACTTGGTTGGTACTGGTAAAAGCTGCTTATTTGTTCAAGTTGATCAGAGTTGGTTATGGCATAGAAGGATGTGTCATGTGAATTTTGGTAATATCATCAAGATAAGCAATACTCAGGCTGTAAGAGATCTTCCAAAATTGGTGAAACCTACTAACATCTTGTGCAAGGAATGTCAGTTGGGTAAGCTGAGCAGAGTCACATTCAAAAGCAAGGAACTGTCTTCTACCAGATTATTGGACTTAGTTCACACTGATCTTTGTGGTCCGACAAGAACTAGAACTATTCAAGGTGATAGATACTTCATGCTGCTAATAGATGACTATTCCTGGATGATGTCGGTAACCTTTCTAAAGGAGAAATTAGAAGCTCTTGATAAATTCAAAATATTCAAGGCTATAGTAGAGAATGAAACAGGAATAAAGTTGAAATGTCTGAGGTCTGATAGAGGTGGAGAATTCACATCCGGTGAGTTCATGGAATTCTGTGAGAAACATGGAATTAAGAGATAGTTGTCTACTCTAAGGACTCCACAGCAGAATGGAGTAGTGGAAAGAAAGAACCAGACCATCCAAGAAGCATCTAGGACCATGATGATGAAAGCAAATGTTCATCAGATCTATTGGAGAGAAGCTGTCAGCACTGCAGTCTATACTCTTAATCGAGTTCAAATAAGAAGCAATACCAGTAAGACCCCTTATGAACTCTGGTTTGGCATTACTCCTACTGTAAGATATTTCAGAGTCTTTGGTAGCAAATGTTACATCAAAAGAGATGAAGATTTAGGCAAGTTTGATGCTAGAAGTGATGCAGGAATATTCTTGGGTTACTCTACTCAAAGCAAAGCATACCGGTGTTATAACAAGAGACTAAGAAAGATGATAGAAAGTACAAATGTGAAGGTTGATGAGGGAATAGAGAAACTCTCAAGGTTTTATGAATATGATGAAGATGATCAGAATGGTGTTCTGGTTCAAGGAGCTCAATCCTCTTCTAAAAGTCAGATTCAGATTGATCTGATAAATCAAGTAGAAGAGATAGGTCTGAATGAGCCTGATCAAGAAGCAGAAGTGCAAGAAACTCCCAAAGTGCCAAGGTATGTAAGACTGGACCACTCTGAAGATCAGATCATAGGTGATAAAAGCAAAGGTGTGCAAACTAGAAGGAAAATTGCTCAAAATTCAGATGAATATTGTTTGATTTCAAAGATTGAACCTAAGACAATAAATGAACCCTGCAATGATGAAAACTGGACCAAAGCAATGGAGAAAGAGTTGATGCAAATTGAGAAAAATCACACTTGGGATCTTGTTCCCAGACCTAGAAACAAGAATGTGATTGGAACCAAATGGGTCTTCTGGAACAAACTAAATGAAGTTGGTGAAGTAATCAGAAATAAAGCCAGATTGTCTGCAAAGGCTACTCTTAAATAAAAGGAATTGATTTTGAAGAAACCTTTGCTTCAGTGGCAAGAATTGAAGTAGTCAGATTATTTCTTGCATTTGTTGCCTTCAAGGATTTCAAGGTGTATCAGATGGATGTCAAATCTGCCTTCCTGAATGGTGACTTAGAAGAAGAAGTGTACATTGAACAACCGGATGGATTTCAATTATCTGAGCATGGTGATATGGTCTACAAATTAAAGAAGGCACTGTATGGACTAAAGCAAGCCCCAAGAGCATGGTATGAAAGATTGGACAAACATCTTTTAAAGATTGGTTTCAACAAAGGTACTGCTGACAATAACTTATATTTCAAAATTGACCATTAAAACATCTTAATTGTTGAAGTATTTGTTGATGATATCATCTTTGGAGGAAGAGACAGTATGTGTAAAACCTTTGCAAATCAAATGAAAAGTGAGTTTGAGATGTCAATGCTCGGTGAAATGAATTTCTTCTTGGGTCTGCAAATTACTCAGACAAAGAAAGGAATCTTTATTTCTCAGACCAAATATGTGAAAGAATTGTTGAGGAAATTTGGAATGGAAGAATCAAAGCCAATGAACACTCCCATGGCAACCGAATGTAAGTTGAGCAAAGATAATGACTCCCCTAAGGCAGATTAGATAAAGTACAGATCAATGATTGGAGGATTATTGTATCTCACTCAAACTAGACCAGATATAATGTAGGTTGTTGGTCTTGTTGGGAGATTCCAGGCTGATCCCAGAGAATCTCATGTCATGGCAATCAAAAGGATTTTTAGGTACCTAAAAGGAATAGTTGAGTATGGTCTGTGGTATCCTAGAGATCATAATTTCTCTCTTCATGCATATACAGATGCAGATTGGGCAGGAGATGTGGATGACATGAAGAGTACCAGTGGTGGAGCATTCTTTTTGGGAAAAAGATTGGTTTCTTGGCTAAGCAAGAAACAAGAGGCAATATCTCTATCTAAAACTGAAGCAGAATACATTGCAGCAGTAGGTAGTTGCACTCAAGTTTTGTGGATGAAGCAGATGCTAAGAGATATTAAAGTAGAATATGAGGAACCCATCACAATTTTCTGTGATAATTCAAGTGCAATAAATATTTGTAAGAATTCGGTGTTGCATTCTAAAACTAAGCATATATCTATCAAGTTTCACTTTCTAAGAGAGCAAGTGAACAAGAATGAAGTCAAATTGGAGTATGTGCCCTCTAAGGATCATATTGCAGATATCTTTACTAAACCTCTTCCCAAGGACTCTTTTGAGTATCTCAGGGAGAAGTTAGGGGTTATTGCCCCTCTGGTGATGAACTAGGATGTACTAATGTGCATCAATCCAGTGGATATCACAGTCATATCTTGTGATCCAAATTGATGATAGGGAGCTGCTAATCAGGGGGAGCAGTTGGTATGTTATGAAGTAATGGAGTTACAAGTATGAGCCCTTTGCTATTGATGTCAAAGGGGGAGAGAAGACATGTGAATAACAAGTGGTTGCTGATCAAAGGGGGAGCAATAAAGGAAGAGAAGACATGTGAATAGTTGTTTCTATTAGGGGGAGTTGTGATAGCAAGGAGAAGTTATTATCTTGATGGTTTTTCACATCATATGTTGCCATCAATGACAAAGGGCGAGATTGTTGCAAGTATGGGCCTAACCAGTGTTGTCATTGATGTCAACATACTCATGTTGCATTAATGAGAAGGATTAGATGAACTCTGTGCTGAGGATATTGAGAAAATTAGTCTTAATCAGGAACAGTGAAGAACAATGATGACAAGAAGGTAAAAGTCCTCAATAGGTTGAGGATCAGAGGATGCAGTTTAAAGGGTTTATAGATATAAGTCTTTAGATGCTCCAGTCAAGTTTTTAGAGGTCTGTATGAAGATCTAAAGAAGTTATGGTCGCTCAAGTAGAACCGGTTCCGACAGGTGTTTAGAGGTAACAGAGTGTCACAGATAGGTCCGGTGAGATCCAGAAATTCATTATCCCATTCTGCGGATTTGAGGGAGTGTTGAGGACGTCCCTGTGAAGTATCAACTAGATTGGTTCATGGTTTGATGGTCCGGAAGAGCCTATTCATTTGTGACAATAATGACACACTGTGTTCTTGAAGCTCTAGATGAAGGAGAGAAGAATTCCAGTAGGATGATGAAGTGTGGATGTTATTGGTGATTTAGGGAAGGTTATGATGATCATTGGATCATGTCCAATTCATGTTGGTGGTCCGCATTAAAGTTAGAGTTTGCATTTGAAGAATAACCATCAGATATTGGTGTTCTTCTTGAGACTGGCCAACTGGATATATTACACGTGTTGCGGATGTTCTTGTAGGTGTTTTCTGACTTAGATGATTGTTCCTAAGTTGATGCCTTGTATAAATAAGGGATTGTGAAGTCATTTTGAAATGTGTCTTGCGGTGATGAGTGTGTTGTAGTGAGGAGAAGTGCGAAAGGCAGAGCAGAAGTATTGGGCTTAAATGGAACTGATTCAAGCATGGTGAAGGTGCTATTCTCCAGTTCATGAAGGTGATACTTATTTCTTTGTAGATAATGTGTCTCTTGTAGGCAGTGAGCCTCTTGTGAGCAATGTGCTCAGGCAGTGAGCCCTAATTGGCATGTGCCATTTTTTTTCTTTCTATTCTTCTAACAGAGAATACATTCTTGGGTTAATCATCTCGTGGTTTTTCCCTTAATTGGGTTTTCCATGTCAAAATCTTGGTTCCTTATGTGTTGATATGTTTCTTCTTGTGATTTGAATACATTATGGTTCATAATTAATATTCTGCTAATCACTAAAGAAGATTTAAGTGTTTAATTTGAGAAAGTTTCACACAACTGATTGGCCCCCCCCCTCTTAGTTGTGTGCCCTAAGTCTAACAGTTCATTCCAAGCTTGATGGAGCATATAAATACTTGTGAATGAATTGTGGAAAGTGGTCCTTGTGCAAAAATGATAAAATCCTAAGAAAGGTACAGAGGCAGAGCAGAGAAGAGGAGCAGAGGAACAATAGCAGTAAGGTATGAAGAGATGGTGAAGAAGTGTTTAGGGCAAAGTAGAAGTTTTGTGAGCTTTCAAAGGAACTAAACTAGGCATAAAGAAGATTCTATTTCACAGTTCATTCTTCTTGTATCAAACATAAATTCTCGTAGGCAGTGAGCCTCCTGTAGGCAGTGAGCCCTAAGGCAAATGCATTTTCATTTATTTCAAGTAATTTTAATAGGGTACAAATCTTGTGGGTTAACCCCCACGATGGATTTCCCTTAATTGGGTTCCCACGTAAAAATTCTAGTGTTATGTGTGTTCAATTTGCTTCTTCTCATATGTTGTAAACTCATGCTTTAATGTTTACATCACTAATCTAATTGAAAGTTGATAAAGAAGTTTAAAAGAAGAAAAAGATTAATTTGTGGGACAACTGATTCACCCCCCCTCTCAGTTGGCCAGACTATTTCCAACAATTGGTATTAGATCCAGTTCCTCTAAAAGAAGCTTAACCGCTTAAGGAGATCCAAGATGTCAACTTACAAGAAGGAAAGTCTGAGATTTTATGGAACAAATTACTCCCTCTAGAAGGTATGCATGCAGTGTCATTTAGAATGTATGGGTGATGCCTTTTGGTTGATAACTAATAATGAGTATAAGATTTTGAAGAATGGCCCTACAACTCTAGATGAACTAAGGGAAGATGAATGCAATATTTGAGCTAAAGAAGCATTATTGAGTGCCCTGACTGATATAGAATTGGCAAATCTCCTAGATTTGAATCTGCCCATGAAATATGGAAAAAGTTGGAAAATTTGTATGAAGGTGACAAATATGTCAAATGTGCCAAGCTACAAAGCCTAAAGGGTAAATATGAAAGGTTGGTAATGAGTGAAGATGAAAACATTACTTCCTACATTCAAAAAGTGAATGAATTACTTATGACCGGTATTAGAAATGCTGGTGGAGTATTGGAAGAATCAGATATTGTTGCCAAAGTGCTCAGATCCTTACTTGTAGCATATAAGCATAAACTGCTAGCATTCAAGAGATTAGGATAGTGACAACTGTTACAAGGGATCAATTAGTTGGTAAGTTCAGCATTTGAAATGAGCGAGTTTGATGATTCTCTTCCTAAGTCTAAATCTACATTTAAGGCCAGTGCATATGGAAAACAAAGATATGATCCAGGTGAAAGCTCTTCAGGAAGATCAAATAGATTTGCTAAGGCAAGGAAGGATCTTGAGGATGATGAAATTGATTCTACAAAACTTGAAGCTCTTATTGCCAAAAGAATGCCAAGAGGATCTGGTAAGTATGAAGGAAAGTTGTCATTCAAATGTTTTGCTTGTAATAAGATTGTTCATTTTGCCTCAAGATGTCCAGAGATATTTTCAAAGCCAAACCCTAACAAATATAAAGGTCAGAAGAAATGTTTCTATGTCCAAGAAGCTAGAGAAGGAGTCACAGATGATGAATCTGATCATGGATGTTCCACTAAAGGTGATTGCGTGTTCATCGCTATCAAAGAAGAAGACCCGGTGTCTACTGAATCTGCTAGTTGTACAAATGTGGAAAGTACCTTGGATGCTCAGGTTGTTGAAAAGGATGAATGGGTGATTGATAGTGGATGCTCTCATCATATGACTGGTGATAAAAGTAAGTTTGTAAGATTTGAAAAATATGAAGGTGGAATTGTGAAATTTGGAGACAACTCAGCTGGTAGAATCCATGGTAGAGGATCCATCTCTTTTGATGGTAAGAATAACACTAATGATGTTCTCTATGTGGAAGGATTGAAGCATAATCTTCTCAATGTTGGACAATTGGTTGACAAGGGTTATGACTTTAGATTCAAGGATGGAAAATGTAGAATCTTGGAAAGCTCTAGAACTGAAATTGCATCTGGTACTTAGACTAGAGGTAACATCTTTCATTTAAGTAGTTCTAGTAAGAGTTACTTGATTGCTCAGATTGATTAGAGTTGGTTATGATAGAAGAATGTGTCATGTGAATTTTGATAACATTGTCAAGATAAATTCTACTCAGGCTGTGAGAGATCTTCCAAAACTTATGAAACTTGATAGCATGTGTAGAGAATGTCAATTGGGTAAACATAACAGAACTTCATTCAAGAGTAAAGAACAATTTTCAAGTGGACTACTGGGACTTGTGCATACTGATCTATGTAGCCCTGCCAAAATTAGGAATGTGCAAGGAAACAAATATTTTATGTTGTTGATTGATGATTTCTCTTGGATGATGTGGGTAACCTTCCTAAAAGAAAAATTAGAAGCTCTTGACAAATTCAAGGTGTTCAAGGTTATGGTGGAGAATGAGATTGGTGTGAAAATAAAGTGTCTAAGATCTGACAGAGGTGGAGAGTTTACCTCCGGTGAGTTTGATTCATTCTGTGAAAAGCATGGAATAAAAAGACAGTTATCTGCTCCTATGACTCCTCAACGAAATGGAATTGTGGAAAGAAAGAACTGGACCATTCAAGAAGCTGCTAGGACCATGATGATGGAAGCAAATGTTCCACAAGTCTATTGGAGAGAGGCTATGAGTACTGCTATCTACACTCTTAACCGAGTACAGATCAAGGGCAATTCTGGTAAGACACCTTATGAACTATGGTTTGGTCATCCTCCTACTATGAGATATTTTAGAGTTTTTGGTAGTAAATGCTATATCAAAAGAGATAAGGATCTAAGCAAGTTTTATTAAAGAAGTGATGAAGGAATATTTTTGGGTTACTCTACTCAAAGCAAGGCATACTGGTGCTTTAACAAGAGATTGAAAAAGATTGTTGAAAGTGCAAATGTCAAAGTTGATGAAAACAAAGAAGGTCATTCCAAGTCTTGTGGATATGACTCAGATGATCAAATTGAAAATCAAAGTCAAGGAAGGTAAGTTCAAACTCAGACTTAGATCCAGATTGATCTGGAAAATCTAGTGACTTAAGAGGATAATGAAGTTGAGGAACAAGTTCAAGAAATAGAAGTTCAAGAAAATCTGAAAACTCCTAGGTATGTAAGGATGAATCATCCTGAAGATTAGATCATAGGAGATAGAAATAAAGGTGTTTAAACTAGGAGAAGAATTACTAAAGATCAAGAAGAGATTTGTTTGATTTCAAAGATTGAACCAAAATCTGTAAGTGAAGCCTACAATGATGAAAACTAGATAAAAGCAATAGAAAAAGAATTAATGCAAATTGAAAAGAATCACACTTGGTATCTTGTTTCTAGACTAGAGGACAAAAATGTGATTGGAACTAAATGGGTCTTTCGGAATAAACTAAATGAAGATGGTGAAGTTGTAAGAAACAAAGCAAGGTTGGTATGCAAATGATATTCTCAAGTGGAAGGAATTGATTTTGAAGAAACTTTTGCTCCGATAGCAAGAATAGAAGCAGTCAGATTATTTTTTGCATTTGTTGCTTTCAAAGATTTCAATGTATAACAGATGGATGTCAAGTCAGCATTCCTGAATGGAGAGCTAGAAGAAGAAGTCTACATTGAGCAACCAAAAGGATTCCAGTTGTCTGATCAAGAAGATATGGCCTACAGATTGAGAAAATCTTTGTATGGACTTAAACAAGCCCTAAGATCCTAGTATGCAATATTGGATAAGTATTTGCTAAAGATAGGATTTAGGAAAGGCACTGCTGACAGTAATCTTTATTTCAAGATTGATCATGAGCACATATTAATTGTTGAGGTATTTGTTGATGATATCATTTTTGGTGGAAATGTAAGCATGTGTAAGAAATTTGCTGATCAGATGCGAAGTGAATTTGAAATGTGCATGTTTGGTGAGATGAATTTCTTCTTAGGTTTGCAAATCACTCAGTGAGATAAAGGTATCTTCATATCTCATTCTAAATATGTGAGAGAATTGTTGAAAAAGTTTGGAATGGAGGACTCAAAACCAGTGAGTACTCCTATGGTAACTGGATGCAAGTTAAGTAAAGATGATAATTCACCTAAGGCAAATTAGAAAAGGTATAGATCAATGATTTGGGGACTACTTTATTTGAATCAGACCAGACCTGACACTATGAATGCAGTTGGACTTGTTACTAGATTTCAAGCTGATCTTAGGGAATCCCATGTTGTAGCAGTCAAAAGAATTTTTAGATATCTAAAGGGAACATCTGATTATGGCTTATGGTATCCAAAGGATAATGACTTCACTCTTCATGCATATACAAATGCTGATTGGGTAGAAGATGTGGATGATAGGAAAAGTACTAGTGGTGGTGCATTCTTATTGGGAAGGAGATTGGTTTCTTGGTTGAGAAAAAAGCAAGAGGGAATATCTCTGTCTACTGCAGAGGCAGAGTATATAGCAGCAACAAGTAAATGTACTCAGGCATTGTGGATGAAGCAAATGTTGAAGGATATTAGAATTGTGTTTGAAGAACCTGTTACAATTTTCTGTGATAGTTCAAGTACAATAAATATCTCAAAGGATCCAGTGTTGCATTCAAAGACTAAGCACATATCCATCAAGTTTCATTTCTTGAGAGAAAATGTAAGTAAGAATAAAGTCAAAATGGAGTTTGTTTATTCAAAGGATCAAATTGTAGATATATTCACCAAGCCTCTGCCTAAGGATACTTTTGAGTATCTTAGAGAAAAGTTAGGGGTTATTAACCCTCCTTAGAACTAAGATGCACTAGGGTGCATCAGTCTGGTGGATTTCATAGTCATATCTTGTGATCCGGATTGGTGTTAAGGAGATTCTACTCAGGAGTAGTTAGTATGCAAATTTTAGAGATCAGTCTGAAACAAAAAGAGGAGAAAAGATTGCAAATATGTGCCCTTTTCCATTGATGTCAAAGGAGGAGAGAAGTCATGTGAAAAACTAGTTGCTGATGAAAGGGGGAGTAGTGAAGAAAGTAGTTGCAGAAGTGATAAGAGAAAGGGGGAGAAGTTGTTGTCTTGATGGTTGAATCAGTTTTTCACATCATATGTTGCCATCAATGACAAAGGGGGAGATTGTTACAAATATGTGTCTAATCGGTGTTGTCATTGATGCCAACATATCCTTGTTGCCATTGGTGTCAACTGTATTCCATTTTATTGCATGTTTAGAAGACTAGAATGTTGAGGATATTGAGAAAATTAATGAAGATAAATGTATGCGAACCATATGGCTATGTAGAGGATTGTCTGAAGTAGCTCCGCCTAAGATTTGAGAGTTCCACATGAAGATTTGAAGAAGCTATGGCCATCTGAGTAGAACTAGGTTTTGGCAGTTGTTCAAAAGAGAGAGTGATAGTAAATTGGTCTGAATTGCTCCACATTGAAATATCATGATCTGCAGATCTAGAGGCTTGTTTGGAAAGTCAGTGTATCTCATCAACTCAAGTGGTTTGTGGTTTGGAGCTCCACAAGAAATATTTCTAGTGTGACAGTCATGGTAGACAGTGTTCTTGAGGTTTTGAATGAAGATGCAAGTGATTCTGATGATTTGGAGGAGTGCATATGTTTTTAGTGAATTTAATGTGCTTGTGGAGGTCTCTAGATTGTGTGAATACTATGTTGGAGCTCCAAATTGAAGTTTGATCTTGTTGGTGAAGATTTCCTTCTTGGTGTTTTTGTTCTTCCCAGTCTTGGCCAACCAGATGTTTCAAGCGTGTTGCAGATTATCTAAGAGCAATTCTTTGGAGCATGGCATGTTGTTGGAAGAAGATTCAAGTCTTAGTTATGTTTGGCTGATAGTATAGTGATTCACATGATTGTAGTGCAGACCTTGATGTTCATTCCAAGGTTGATGAAGTGTATGAATACTTGTGAATGAATTGTGGAAAGTGGTCCTTGTGTAAAAATGATAAAATCCTAAGAAAGGTACAGAGGCAAAGTAGAGAAGAGGAGGAGGAGAGGAACAAGAGTAGTAAGGTATGAAGAGATGGTGAAGAAGTGTTCGGGGCAAAGAAGAATTTTTGTGAGATTTCAAGTGAATTGAACCAGGCATATAGAAGATGCTATTTCGTAGTTCATTCTTCCTGTATCAAACATAAATTCTTGTAGGCATTGAGCCTCCTGTAGGTAGTGAGCCTCCTTGAGCAGTGAGCCCTAAGGCAAGTGTCTTTTCATTTCATTCAAGTACTTTTAACTGGGTACAAATCTTGTGGGTTAACCCCCACTGTGGTTTTCCCTTAACCGAGTTTCTATGTAAAAATTCTGGTGTTATGTGTGTTCAATTTACTTCTACTCATGTTGTTAATTCATGCTTTAATGTTTACATCAATAATCTAATTGAAAGTTGATAAAGAAGTTTAAAATAAGAAAAATATTAATTTGTGGGACAACTGATTCACACCCCACCACCTCTCAATTGTCTAGACTATTTCCAATAGGGTGGACATGGGCGCTAGTGCCCTAGTCCTGCCCTATTTTGGGTCTACCCTAAATTTAAATGTTAATTTTATGACCGTTATTTAAGTCCTATGTTGACATCTCAAGTTTGAATTACAAAATTCTTAGTGGGAATGCTTGTAGTTGCATATATAAGCATGATTAGTGTTTCATTTGTAAACTAGAGATGATTATTGTGAACTTTAGGCATATTTGTGATTTCAAGATATTCATTATTGTAGAGCAGAGCATTGTTATTGTGTTTGTGATTGCAGATTTGACTTCATCTTCTCATGTGATTGAAGAGCATTCATTTATGTGAGATCTACACTTCAAGGTGATATCTATTGTGTTTTCAATCATTTATCATTTGGATTTTGCCTCTATCCTACAGGGATACACACTCTCATCTAACAACGGTGTTCAGAAGACTTGAATGTCTCTCTGGGGCTTGACCAAGGCAAGCCTCTAAACACCACAACCCCCTCCCACACTCCTTTGTGTTTACAGGTTATAGGTACCAAGTTTTGTGGAGTGAAGTTATAGAAAGGAGGTTGTAGACAACAAGGATTCGAGATCTGAAAGAAAGAGGATAGTGTTTGATATTTCAAGACAAGGGCATTAGTGCCAGTGTCCTCCACTTTTTCTAGGGTAGAAACAAAAGATACAGTGTAGATCAGTGTCAAAAGAAGATCTAGATTCCATTTAGAAAATATCACCTTGGACTAGGGCTCTAGTGCTAGTGTCCCTGACTGTTTCACATTCTAGACTTCAAAAAATAGTGAGTTAACAATATTTGTCCTTCACTTTAGTCTGAAAGGATTTGTTGTAATTCATAAATTTGCTTACTATTTTTCTTATTTAGGGTTTTAATAGTAATTGAGAATTGAATTGAGATATCATTTGATACATATGAGTTTTTGCATCGCTCCAAGTGGCAGCCCAACCTGATAGGTGATTGCTCTTGGTTAGTGGAGATTCAACTTGGTTGATATGCCCTTGAATGTTTGGTGAGAAGGGAGGATTTGCCTTTGAAACCTAAACCAAAATATTTCCTCCTTTTTAACCCTAAACAATACTAAACATATATGACTAGATTTATATCAATCTATAAACTTCCAACATAACGCCATGTTGGTGCTATAACGAAAATACTAATGGACTATGATATGACCCATTTTCTTTCTATATCAGTGAATTAGTTAAATGTATTAATATTTTTATGCATATACATAGACATGTATAAATTCAGAATAAATACATATATACATACATACAAAAATTAATCTCATAAATAAAACTAAGAGACTATTTAAATTAAACCCATGAGAGAAATGTCTGGTTTAAATCCATGAACCCCTAAGAAGACTTGAAGGATTAGCAAGTTTTTCAATAGAGGAATAAAAGTCCACAAAAAATTCATTATAAAATGTGACCTAGGGAGATGTTTTAAACAATTTATGCATCTTATACTCAAATAAGGTTTTGAATGCAAAATGAATACTTGTTCTCATTCTTGCAAGAAGATTTAATCAACAAAATCCATGAATTCTCCCAATTGAAAAAATATTGTTTTAGAACACCATCTAACCTAATACATTATTTTTTGCCCTCTTCTTTGCTAAACACCTCCTTATTCTCTCTGCTACATGCCTACTTACTTCTTGCCAAAAATAATAATTAAAATCATGCCCTAACTCCTTGCATTCTTCCCTTTTCTTCACAGTTCTATGCCCCCTCATTTTTCTCTTCATTTACCAACAAACTCACATGCATTTTACTTCCCTCACTTCTTCTTTAGCTCATTGGATAAATCTTAGACATGCAGGGAGAAAATGGGGGAGAGTGGCAGCATCATGGCTAGGGGGCACTGTAGTCATAATTTGCCACTCTTAAAAAATAAAACCAAATAGTTTTCTCATGCCACCTTATTAAATTATCAAAGGTGAACTTAATTTATCATTTTCTTAAACTAGATTCTATTTCTTTTGAAACCAAAAGGCTTATTGATTTGCAAAAATTCTAACTCCACAAGAAAACATTCTCAATGGACATAAAAAGAGAAAATACTTTTAAACACATGGCAAAGAGTTATTCTAATCTTGAATCAACTTTAAGGACTTCATAAAATACGATATTATTCTGTCAAGTATATTTTAATTGAGGTGGCAACAATAATGACCTTGACATTTATGCAAACTCAAGACTGATACACTTATGGAATGCAACATGATAAGGCTAGACCATAACATAAAATGTTATATATGACTAAACAATAACAGATATAACATTCAGACTAATCATGTGTGCATAAATGAGCTATCAACACATGGCACATAACACCAATTCTTCTTGATCTATCATCCTCTCCTTGATGATGCTCTCACTCCTCAATCGGGAGGGGGACTAAATTTTACCCTATGATCACCTCATTACAATAACAAAGTAGTTAGTCCAATCATATATAATACATATTATATATAATCAATAACCATCTCAGATAAATTAGAAACATCATAATATGAAACATGGAGTCTCATTAATTATTTATATTTATTCATGCATATCATTTATCTATTAACTATATCTTATAGTGTTACTATTCAAAGGCTAAATTTCACAATCATTCTAACATCTAGATCTGGTATTAAATTTTGCATTTACATGAGTGCATGAAAGAGAAATAACCACAATATAACTATTACTATCCAAATATAAAAGAAAAATCATGTCTTTTCAATGCATCATCTAAATACCAAAATTTAAATAATTAAAATATGTCTTCAATAGTTATCCCAAAAATTAGGTGTAATATCTCTCTCCTTAGAAACTTTCATCGTTTCTGATGGATTGCTTCATGAAAGTACCAAATATCCAAGAGAATATCATAAATACTGATTAAACTTAGACAAAAAAGTGATGAAAAGCTCAGTGGAACTCCTCATAATACTCCCAAGTGGCACTATGATGAGCACATGCTTATACTGAGAGGGGGGTGAATCAATATAATCTAATCTTTTACTTTTTCAAATTAATAACCACAATAATATCAATCACACAACATCAACAATTAATAACACAAGAACACTAGATTTATGTGGAAACCCTTTCAGGAGAAAACCACAACAAAAGATTGCTTATAAAAAATTCTCTTACAAACTTTGTAGGCACCAACCTACAAGAGACACCAATCCCCATTAATCTTTGTAGGCACCAACCCACTGGAGACACCGATCCCCACTACTGAGCACCAACCTAGCAAGAGACACCAATCTCTTTGATATGAGGCACCAACCTACAACACAACAACAAATTTTCTTTCTTGAATATAACTTCTTCAATGGATGATGAATATTTCACAACACCTTCATTAAATTTGTAACTTTGCTCCACACATTTATTCTCCTTCACAAATATGCCTTTGAATGATCTTCTAGTTGATGATACATGCTTCACAAATTTGATACAATCATTTTCATATACCTTCCTTTGCAAATATGCATACATTCCCATTTTCAATCTGCATATATTCCCTTTCAAATCTGCATATTCCTCTTCTCAAACATCTACTTCTATACTTAGAAAACTACTCTTAATAGATTTGATTTTTCATGTTTTCTATTTGTCTTCCACTTCTCATCTCATCTTCCTCTCATACCATATCATTCCTCTTCAAGAGGGGCAACCTTTCAAAAGTTGGTGATCCTTCCAAGTGAGGTGATTCCTTAAAAGGGGTCGGCCTCCATTAATAATAAATTTAATTTGTTTAATTCCCCAATAGGGGTGAACACACAAAAGGGTCAACTACATGAAGGAAGGCATCCTTTGCTAAGTAAGGGTTGGAAATTTTTTAAGTTAATTAATTTCTTTTTCATTCCCAAGAGGGGCATCTCTTCCAATGGTTGGCCTCTTATTTAATACAATGTTTATTCACCAATGTAGGCACTACTAATATGCTGGTCAACCAACATTTATGATAAATGTTATTCATAAAACAAACTCTGTCATAATGCAATGGGATGGGAGATTTACTATCCTTTCGTGTTAACAATTTCTTTGACATTATGCTTACCTCGCCTTTGACATCAATGACAATAATTCTAACAATGTAACCCTTTGTCATTGATGGCAACCTAGCAAAGAAATAATCTATGAATACAATAGGAACATAATTCTCCCCCTTTCTATAACTCTCCTACCTCCACATCAATGGAAAAGGTCCATGTAACATACTTCTCTTCTTCATGATGTGATTCTTCCTCTTTTCTATGATTCTCACCCTATTTGTAAAGCTCCCTCTTTCTGTAACTCTCCCCCTTTGACATCAATGGAAAGGGGATGTGCATTATACTTTCATACATAAATCGATCATGAGAAACATCTATGTCATCTTCTTCAACATTCATATTCTCTTTTCTCATTGTTGTATCTACACATACAAACAACATCATGGAAACACATAGACATCTATTCTAATGGTCCTTTCTCCATTATATGGTAACTCTTTAATATGCATTTTGCTACTACCACATCATTCTCTTTTCTTCTCTTTAAGGCATGAAACAAAAATTCTTTAATTGTTGCTACAATAGCATTCTCAACCCTTCTTCTTCAACTCTTTACCATGCCATATAAGTATATTACTCACCTCTTCATCTTCTCTATGCTTTGTTTCTATGTAGCTTTGGTGACATGCTTCCTCTATAGCTATCCCAAAAATAATTTCAATCATCTTCTTAAAATTAACAAATCAAGAATTGGTTCTGCTACCCATCATTCTCTACGCATCTTACAAGATGGAGAATGCCTTCAACTCTTCGTTCTCTATCCATGGATACTAAATGAATAAGGTCATCCTTTTTTATCTCATTGTGAGAGTTTTGTCACCTTCTTTCTGAATTAGTTTTCTCTTGCTTCCTCTTCTAGACTTTTGTAGGTCCTTCCTTATGCTTTCCAAGGGTATCTACCTTCTTGCTTTGCCTAGGAGGTTCTACAAAACCACTTCTAAATAAGTGTGTTGTATGTCCATAGTTATTACACTTATAGCATATGACATTGTAATCCACTAAAGGAGTGAATGAATTATAAATCCTATTTGATAATTCATAAGGATTTATATTCTTATTCCAACAAAAATTTCTTGCACGAGTCCTACAATCCATTAATTTATGACCAAAGTGATTACACAAAAAGAAATAACCATAGAAAGATTTTTTAAACCTGGCCACGTGAGACTGCTTTGGAGGAAATGACTTTCTAAATTTGTCCTTGTTAACTTTTGGAGGAGTGCCTATTTTCTGTGGAACTTGACTCGCTTTCTTCTTGTTGCTTCCACTTTTGAGGGCATTAGAATAACTCTTCAATTATTCCTCATTTGTCCTCTTTGGTTGCTTTTTAGAATATTCTTTATTGGCCATTTGATTTTTCTTATATCCAAGACTAGTTTTTATAAATGATGACCTCTACCCATTTATAATATCATCCAAGATCTCGGTACTCTTTTCAAACTTGAGGCTCCTATTTAGCTTAGTAGTTGTTTTCTCTAATTCTTTCCTCAATGAAACAATTTTGGTCTCACGCCTCTCACAATCTGCTTCTTTTGCCTTTAATTGAATTTTTAGATTGGTGATCATTTTTTTGGTGTCCTCAAGACTTTGTGACATTTTTGCCTTAGATTCAGAGTCCTCTTGAAGCTGCAATTTTTGTTTCAAGTTCTTCTTAAGCTTCTTTATTTCACTTAGGGCACAAATAAGTTCTTCTTCCAAATCTACTTTCCCATCTATTTCGTCATTCTCTACCCCTTTTGACTCCTCTTCTTTTTCTTCATTTTTACTTTCCAAGGTATCATTTTTTGTTTATATTGCCATGTATAGAAACTCTCCTCTATTGCTATCAGAAAAACTCTCTTCAGATGAACTACTTTCCTCTTTGGAATAGAGATTTTTTATTTTGTTTATTAAAGCTCTTCTTTTTCTTAGGTTTGTCTTGTTTGTAGCCCTTTTATGTTGATAATGTTTACCACCTTTATTTATATTATGATCTTCTTCCTCATCACTATTTTCCCTTTTTGCATATGGACATTTGGCAGCAAAATGTCCTACCTTTCCACAATTAAAGCATTTGAAAGGCAACTTACCCTTGTATTTGTCCAATCCTTCTTTAGCTTCCTCACAAAATGATCTTCTTCTTCATCTGATTCATTATTGGAATTATCGGTTGATTCAGGCTCTTTATTCTTCATCCTTTTTTAGGCTTTGAAAGCTACTTCTCCCTTTGAAGACTTCTCATTTCATATGCCATGAGGATCCCATGAAACTCGTTCATAGTTTATCCAAGTCCTTCATTTTCTCAATGGATGAAACTTTAGCATCAAACCTCAAGGGAAGGGACCTTAACACGTTTTGCACAATTATTCCATCATCAACCTCTTCATCAAGCCCTTGAATGGTATTGAAAATTTCATCCATACTAAGGAGATAGGCTGCAATGTTTTCTTCATCTTTCATCTTTAGACTTTTGAATTGTCTCCTACAGGTTTGAAGCTTTCCCTTCTTAACTTTGTCATCCCCTTCATAAATATTCTTAAGTTTATCCTAGACCTCCTTTGTTGAATCACAATGCATCACTTTAACAAACTTTGATTCCGATAAACCACACAAGATTGCATTCATAGCTTTCACATTGTTCTCGCTAGCCTTATTTTCATCCTTATCCATTGGTGGAGATGTAGTAATTTTATAAGCACTTACTACCAATTGCCAAATATTGAAGCCAAGAGCCATTAAGAAAGTGTGCATTCTTATGCTCCAAAAAACATAGTTTGTTCCATCAAACAATGGAGCCCCATTGGAGGAGAATCCTTCTTGGCAGACCATGTGTGCTCTTGAGATCTTCTTTCTAGCGGTTAAACTATACTTTGAAGGAATTGACTCCGATACCAATTGATGAGAGGGGGGTGAATCAATATAAGATAATATTTTACTATTTCAAATTAATAACTACAATAATATCAATCACACAATATCAACAATGAAGAACATAAGAAGAACACTAGATTTATGTGGAATCCCTTTTGGGAGAAAACCATGGCAAATGATTGGTTATATAATATTCTCTTACAAAATTTGTAGGCACCAACCTACAGGAGACACCAATCCTCATTAAACTTTGTAGTCACCAACCCACTGGAGACACCAATCCCCATTAATCTTTGTAGGCACCAACCTACAACACAACAAATTTTTTTCTTTCTTGAATATAGCTCCTTCAATGGATGATGAATATTTCACAACACCTTCATTAAATCTATAACTTTTCTCCACACATTTATTCTCCTTCACAAATATGCCTTTGAATGATATTCTAGTTGATGATACACTCTCCACAAATTTGATGCAATAATTTTCAAATACTTTCCTTTGCAAATCTGCATATATTCCCCTTTTTAATCTGTATATATTCCCTTTCAAATGTGCATATTCCTCTTCTCAAATTTTTGCTTCTTTACTCAAAAAATTGCTCTTAATAGATCATATTTTTCATGTTTTCTTCTTGTCTTCTGATTCTCATCTCATCTTCGTCTTATACCATTGTTACCAAATTGTGCTTTCTAGCCCAATTAGGTTGGGTTGTAACAGCAATTTCTTTGTTGCTTTGGAGAAGCAGAGAGTTCAAAAGGAAGGGAGAGAAAAAATTTAGGTTCACAGGCCAGCCTAGAAGGCCTACTATCCTGATATAGGACCCTTGTAGACATCACACTACTAAGATCATGTATCAGCTCAATTAGAGATGCTACATGAGCTAGATAAGGTGACAAGATACTCCAGTAGGACAAGAGGTATCCTAGGTCTAACAGGTGAAGTTGAAGCTAATCTAGTCATGGCAAATCATGTTTCAGTTGTGATTCATTACAGTTCATTCATTATAGTTTGATACAGTCTAGAAAGGTACATATAACTATTTCAAAGTTTTTCATGATTATAAACACTTATTACATGCAATAATGTTCAGTTTATGTTATGCAATTGATATACAAGAAAGATAAATTATACGCAAGTCATTGCATGAAATAACTTATTATATTCAAAGGAGAAGTGTTTATATGGTCCCACAAAATCTGTGGGAGTAACTATATATGATACAATGCACAACAACAAGTACATATGAACTAAAGAAAAGCATATAAAAGAAAGTTGGGACCTGTCATTGCCTGAGAGAATGATGAATCCTGTTGTTTCCATTAGAATCTTCAGTTGTCCTCGTGATAGCTCCGAGTGAACCTACAGGAGGAAGTAAACATGATATTGTAGCACATTTCATAGGTGAGCATATTGTCTTTTCATTGATGTCAAAATATCAGGTTGTTGCTTTTCACAGTTGATCACAGGAGATCATTGATGTTTTTCACAAGATGCAGTAGTATTATGATTGACAGGTACATATCAATCAGTGTTGTGAAGTTGTTCTGTGACTTAGTCATTTTAGTGGTCCTTCATGGTAATGACATCAGTAATTTAGTCCTCATCAGTGATATGATCTTCTCAGTTTGATCTTTCAGTGAAAATGGCAAAGATTGGCATTATGATTAGTCTTCATGCAATTATCTTTCATTGGAAGAGGCAAAGGTTTATGTAATCACAATGGTTTGAAGAATTATCTCAGTATGCAGGTTGGGTTTGGAATTATCTTAGTATGCAGGCTGTTAAACTTCATTGTTTAGTATTATCTCACAAATGGCTTATAATGACAAAGGTCACATATAGAGGTTTATGTTGTTCTTTATTGTTTCACAAGACATAAATTAAAATTCCTTAAAAACCTATTCTAAACGTCAAAGCACTTTTTCTTTTAATCGATCAGTGACCGGCTATAGCAGTCAATGTCACTTAAGTGACAAGTTAAAGGGATGATTACTCATTGCTGTTACCGGCCCCATTGCCTAGGGTGCTCGGTAATCTGGTAAATTGCTTTTGAGCCCGGCGGGAAGTGGAGATCAACGAATGACATTTAAATTGCTTTTGGCAGGGTCATCACATCCGATGGTGGGAATTTAAACAATGCCGCAGATAGACGAGGTTAAAGTTGACGGTTTCTGTGGTTTGAAAGGCAGAAAATCAACTTGTTTCTAATTTAAAGTGACAGCGAAAGTTGTTTTTTTTGGAAAGTCAGAAGTTTTTGCTTGAAGATAGATTCATAAAAGATATTTTTGAATGGAATGTGGATCGACAAGAGGATGTAGAAAATGGAAACGTGAATGAGATAATGTAGAGTTTATATTGAAGTTTTTTTTATGAAAGAGTGTGTCATTTTTAGAAGGTTTCCAAACATGAGTTGAAGATGAAAAGGCTAAGTTCTACGAAGGAGATTTTATTTTTTCATTGTTTTGTTTTTTGATTTTTGGGGAAATGAAAGTTGAACCGAGTGTAAAAATATTGTATTATGGATTTTACATTTTGTATATAGAGATTTTTTTTTAATGACAGGTGTTAGTGTTGCAGATCAAAGATGATGATAGAGAGTTTGAGAAAAAGAGTTTAATGAGAGGTTTTTGAAGATGAGAGAGATTTCTTGAGAAGATGAAAGATTTTATGAGATGAATTTTTGCAGGTATGATGATGCAATCAGATTGAAAGGTTTTTATGATTGAAGAGCAGAGCATTAATTTTTGTTGATTGTGCAATCAAGATTGGAGATGTGTTTGATCAGAGTATAACAATATTTTTTCAGAGAAGGATAAAGTTTCTGAAAATAAATTTTGAGAAGGTTAAATTTTTCAGTATTACAGTGAAAGTGCCCATGAAAATGAAAAGAATGAATTGAGTTGTTTTGAGATTGATTTGCAGAGATAAAGGTATGAAATATTTTGAAGATAAAATTTGAAGATATGATAATCACTTTTGAAGGTTGATTACAGAAAATATACATTTGTCTGAGTTTAAAAAGGAGAAATAAGGTATTGATATTATTGAAACAGGGAAATCCTTTGAGTTGTACTGTTCATTGAATTTTAGATGTTGTAATGTCAGTGAGACATGCAGAGAAGCCAGTGAGGCAGAATTGTAATGTCAGTGAGACAATTGTAAACTGAATTTTTGTGTTAAGCCAGTGAGGCAGTTGAGTGGTTTTTATACCCCAGGAGGGTTTTCCACTCGGGAAATTTCTTGTGTCAAATTTTTGTGTTGATACTCTGCACATTCTCTTTGTTCTTTCTGAAGAATTCTTTAATTGTGAAATTTAATTAATCAAAAGGAGTAAAAAGAGTTAAAATTGTTAACAACACTGATTCACCCCCCCCTCTCAGTGTTGTGTGTATTCCTACAGATATTAGATCTCAGGGTTTCATCTCTACATCTATATGCAATAATTCAACATGTAATTGTCACTTTACATCTAATCATGAGAGGAAGTAGAAAAGAGAAATGTCAGATCAAACAATCAAAAGAGAGGATTCAACCTCCATGTTTTATCTAACTTTTTTGTTCAATGTGCCGATACATTTTTTTCATCATGAAGAAAATCCTTATAGTAGTCATGAAGCAACTAGATGATATGCCAAGAGTATGGATAGGTATAGTCCTAAGAAGGGATATAGTGCATTCATGCTATGTGGAAAGACCAACAACATACAAGACAACTAGTAGATGGCAAAGATAGAGGTTTCTCCATGCAAAGTCAAGTGACAAGTAAACAGTGAGACATCTCAGTCTAAGAAGGTAGCAATGAGGGTACTACCTCAGTCCATAGATGAATGATAGTTCAAAAAGTGTCACAAATATTGCAAATTACATGAAATGCAGGTAGTGAAACTCTTAAACAGGTACAGATTAAGAGCTAGTGTAGAGGCCATCAGTTTTGTGCATATTTAGGATCACAATCACCTAGCATAAAAGGAGCATACAGTCCTAAAGAAGACATTGAACATTTGTAGCAGTCAAATAAGTGCAAAAAGCATAGTCAAAGCCTTAAGGTGTAGTCAAGATTAGACTAGCCACATGTCACAGTCAACTGAGGTATTTAACAATAAAGAAGTCATGAAAAATCAAGGAGTAGTCACATTTCAGATATCTGATGGCATTTATGATAGCATTATTCGTGTATGAAAGAACCTCCATGCATGAGTACAACAATAAGGAAATAACATCAATTACACATCTACAAGGTACAGTGTAAGGAGGAAAAGGTAGAACAATCAACATCAGGAGCAATCCAACTTTCATTAGAATGGTGTCTCATCTTGGCTGTCATAGAAATAGCAGTCATCATAGAAGAACAACAATGTGTAGAAAGCAAGAGGATGCATACAAACATGGATCAAGGTGGATCAAGATATCTGGAGGTATACAAAGATTTTCAATAGTGTATGAATCCTAGTCATCATGTGAAAAGAGATTAACCATCCATGCAGAAGCTAAGAAGAGCCAAAGGGCAGTCCTTCCACTACTGTGATAGTTAGCTTTAGCCAAAGAACAAGAAGTACTAGGAGCAGCCATTCTCAAAAGAGAAGGGATTATAGTATAGTAGAAGGATTTAAGGTCATTCACAGTTGAATGTTGTGAATAGAAGAAAGTATAGAAGAGGCAGGGAGGTGATCTTGACAAGATGTTTAAGAACATCAAAACATGAAGAAGCATGCACCTTCTACAAAAGTGACATGACATAAGAAGCTAAGAACATCAAACCATGCCTCATAGTAGGGGACTGTCAAAGTGAGAATGTTATGTACTTGATAAAAGATCTATCATCTCCCTTTAGGCATATTGTAGTCTTATATGTATGACAAATCAATAAAGAGCAATCAGAGAGGTCTTAATAGGAGTAACATCAAAGAAGCAAACAATGCAGACAAAGGAGTGGCATTGACTTGAAAAGTGGAGCAATTCTAACATCTGAAATAGTAATACAGTCATATATAACTCAACCAACAGTCCTTACACAAATAAGACAAGTAACAGTCATAAAGGATCCCAAGATAACATAAGTCATGTGAAAAGAATCTCAGACATGTTGCTCACTATTAGAGCATACACTTAATGATCACATATGTTGAAAGAAGCATACACATCCCCAAGAAGAATTCATTTAAAGATGAAAGGAGTTGTTACAAGAAGTTTGCCATCAGCTAAGAGGGGTCTATCAAATGTTTTTTAAGGTCTGTGAAATGACAAGAGGTCTTATGTAGAGCACTGTAGGGGTTTAGACATCCATCCATAAACTGATGTTGGATAGTCATCAAGGACTATTAAAAGATTCATATTGTAGAAACAATCATGTTGAAGGAAGAGCATACAAACTGAGTATAGAAACATAGACTGTAGAATATTCATAAGTTTTCCTCATACAAGAAATTTTAGAGCAATCATTAAGATAACATAACTATTGGAGGAAGGTTCTATAATAGATACCATCACATAAGATTTTTTTCTCTGCCTTTGCACAATACAACTGAAAGTATTAGATGATTTACATCACAATAATGTAAGGAGACTGCAGACATAGCAATGATAAGAATGTCCTAGACATTCAAATCCTCACAGTCTTATGCTATCATAAAGGAGCTACTCCCATCACAGAAGATATGGAGACAATGATCAAGAGCTAAAGATAGTAAAACTAAAGCATGTAGAGGTGTAAAATAAAGTATAAGAGTGAGGTAAAAGCAATTTTCCAGTTTTCATGGTTGCTAAACATGAGAATTATATACATCATCATGAGAAAAATATGAAGACATGGATTTCTTCCCTTGTTGCATACATGAGAACAGCCAAAGACAGACCTATATCTTCTAAGGTAATGAAATCACAACGATATGAAGAGTGTATACAACTATAAATAAAGAGAAAGAGCTCTTTTCATAATCTTACACAGAAACAGAGACAAGAGAAGGTTTTCTTCACAAACCTCTTATGGTAAAAGTAAAACATAGCTTCTCAAAATAACAACAAGTTCTTACAATCTAAAACCCTAGCTAAGTTTTGTAAGAAAGCAAACAGCACCCTTACTTTCCTCATAAAATAATGCCAAGCAAATGAAATTTCCCTTTCTTGAACATTATTATCTCAATGAAAGTAGAGAAGCACAAAGCATAATAAGAAAGACTATATGCAATAGCAAAAGAGATACCATGTTTTATACAATAGAGGTTTTACACAGATTGTAGCAAGGATCTTCTGTTCTAGTAAGTATAAGTCATGCAGAGAGCAAGAAAGGTTATATTTGTGCACCAAAATGACATGAGGAAAAGATGACTGCAGTTGTTACTTACTAGGTCAAGTTTCCTGATGATGATCCATAGAAAAATAGCCCTCTAATGTAGTTCAGAAGTTGGAAGAAGCTACAAAAAACCCTCAAAGTTCCCCATGGCGGTGCAGTGGTGAGGAGAAGTTCAAAAGATGAAAAAGCAAAAATGATTTGTGTTTAGGGTTTGTTGAATCTTTTGTCGATCAAGCCCTATCTCGCGGAGTGAAGTAAGGTCTTTTGACTTCCTCTTTTTAGAAAATCATTTAAAATCAAGGGATCTCGAGGTCAAAAAATTTTAAGTCATGATGCCTAGTGCTTAGATGGAGGCTGATGGGGAGACATAAGGGGTATAATGATGTGTTTTGTAGTTTCTAGTGTTTCTTTTTTTTATCATTAATCACTGCCAGAGGGGGTAGCTCCCATATATTATATTCAAGCCAAAGGATAAATTAAAGTGCATGCTCTTGCCACAAGGGGTGCTTAACAAAGGTGGCACAAATGTGCTTGACAAATTTAAATGCATGCCCTTGCTCAAGGGGTGCAACACATAGACAACATTGAGTTATCCTGACAAATAACCAAAAAACAATTCTACAACATAATGGGCATGCCTTTATATTTCATAAAACATGTCCATATTCTCTCCTTTCTTAGAGGATCTTAGTGTCATTGGATGCTTTTGCTTTGATGAAGGAGTTTTCCTCCTCTTCACCTTTGTCCATACTTGTTCTGATTTAGGAGGTTGCAAACCTATGCTATTTTCTGCACTAAAAAATTCACTCTTATTGCTGGCTATTGGAGTGACCAAAGTTATAGATGAGCTCTCTAAGTCCTTGAGTGGGGAGGGAGATTTCTCCAGTGGAGGAGGAGAGGTCTCCTTGGAGGCATGCTTTGGCACCTTATCGATTACTATACCTTGAGACTAATCTTGCACAACAACCGAGGAGGGGGGGCCATAATCAAATTCATTCCTTGAAGAGTTGGAGGAGAGGGAACATCCTTCAAATCAAAAGGAGAGATAACATAGTGGCATGATTCAACCTCATCCCACTAAGAGGGTTTCTAGATAGGGGTAGCATTGGTCTTTTCAACTTGCCTTCCACATTGTGCGGTAGCATGTTCTATAGAAAAACATTTCTGACACCTGAAGGAGATTCTTTCATAATCTAATGGTTGGCACCAGTGCCTGTTGCCAACTTGGAGGAAGATCTTAGTCGGGAGACCATTTGAGACATCCATTTCAATGTAAAGATGGGCATAGGTTGAATTTTCATAATTAATTGTTTCTTTTGAAATGCTATGGTAATTGCCCAAGCCATTGCCAATTGCCTTATAGACAATCAATTTCCCAAAACTGTAGGGGAAGGTAAGGCAGATGTACCCATAGAAATGCTGAAGAAAATGTCTATGTTCGTGGGTCGAATGAAGGGAACCACAATTCTGTGCATAAGAAGTATCCTTGGAAGAACCATGACCCTATGTTGAGAATCATTTCTTTGTCTTCCACATATTCAAATTGCAAAATGAAGAATCCTTTTGTGCAGGGGTAAATACTAATTTCTTCCTACAGATATTCTTTCCAATTCGAGCTTATCCATGAGTGGAGATCACATAGCTTTGGCCATACCTTCATAAATCTGTATATGAGGGCATGGGCTTTCAAATATTCCTCTCTATCACCGGCAAATATGTCTAGACAAATTTGTGGACCTGGTATTGAATGTTGAACAATGAAAGGAGGGCTCTAAGATACACCACCATGAGGAGAGGGTTGCTCCGGCCCCAATGGATCAGATCACCCAACAACAATGCGATTTTCAAATGAACCTAGGGCATCACTATACAAAGCCTTTTTAAAATTGAGATCATTGTCTAGCAGCTAAGTTTGGTCAGAGAAAGGGTTTGGGGGGGCTTTGTAGGGGTAGACGACCGTCCAAGATCTAGCAATCATGCCTAAAATGAAGCCCAAGACCTGTACTTTAATACCATGATCTGAGTTTTGGAGAGGAGAAGAGTGCTTTCTCACAGTCTGGTGGGAGCAACCATGTGAGGGCACCAAAGAATTTCATCCATCAGAAGCAGCAGACTGAGCAGCGTTCGCAGCAGTAGAAGTCATTGCAGAAATCTATATTATATATATTTCTAGTGTTTCTTTTTACCTTAGAGTCAAATAACATAATGATTATGACTATGGTTGAAGGTTTGTGAAGGCAATGAGGGTCTTTTGACCTTATTTTGGCTTAGGCCAATTTGAGGATTGAGACTTTTTGACAGTTCCAAGGTTAGAATAGTATATTTATTTTTGCATGGAGAAGAGGAGGAGGTTATTTTTTCCTTAAGGGCTATTATGAGAAAATGTAAAACCCCTTTTTATTTTTGCACAATTTGAAGACAAAATAAATGTAATTTAACAATTATTAAGTGCAATAATGTTATAAATTGTCTTAATACTTGTTATATGATAACCTAGAGGAGAAATAGGCATAATATAACACTTATTAAAGCAAAATCATAAGTTTGCATTTAAGATTTGTTAAATTAGGTTTCCTTTTGCCATCTGATCATGCAAAATTAGGAGAGGAATTGAATTGAAGTGTAAACTCATGCAAGAGGGGTATCTTTTTCTATTTTTGCCTTGGAGTCAAACTAGGATAAATTTTGATTTATTTTTTGGTCAACTATCTTTGGAGGAGCAGTTCTGAGCTATTTTTTCTCATCTTGGAGCAGTTTTGGAGCCTTAATTTTAGGATTTTTTCTTGTGCTCACCTAGCAACTTGGATTTACTTTTTCAAACTCATTCATGCATCATTGAGAGTCCTGTTGAGATGGAGTTGACTTCCCTTCCACTTTTTGGATAGATTTTGTATTATATGGAAAAAAGCTCATGTTTTTTCTTAGTTCTCGCTTTTTCCCTAGCTTTGCACATTGTAGAGAGATTCAAACTTGTAACTCAACCATTTTTTACATTTTTATGTAGTAGTAGCAATTGATTTTTAGTATTTTCATTGTTATTTTGCAAAGATTCCTTCTATTTTCAATACAATCAGGTGTTCCTCTATTCAGATTCAGGTGTCTTCTCTCATTTTGAGTGATTTGATAGGAATTTACTATGTTTCACTTTGAAACCTTTGAATTTTCTATCTCATTTATTGAATGCAAGTACATAAATTACAAGTTTATCACAGATTACAAATTGTGCAAGTCTTTTCATGCCTTTTTGTGAAACATTTTTGTGGTTGATTTGATTAGTTTGAGTTGTAAGAACAGGTGTATTGGAAAGTAATTGTGAATCAGATTGTAGATTAGAGTTAAAACATTGATGCATCACCCCCTTTAAGATAGTTTTTAGTTTAGTTCATTTTGTTTCAAGCATTCTTATATCTCTTTTCCTCACCAGTTCACAGATCCAAAGGGGCATTTAAAGGGAGCCAACTCTTCTCGAGGTCCATTCTCAAAACAGACAACCCACAGTTTGAGAATGTTCCCATGTTGCATGGGATTGCCAAGATTATAAAGGCTTAGCATTTAGGGTGCAATCCTTCATGACAACATGACTATCTCCTTTAGCAGTGTCCTCTTGGAATCTTTCATCTTGCTCATGTCTTTGAGGACAAGGAGTGGCCTCTGAATCTTATAGAATATCAATAACAGATCCCTGTGATGGAGGTGGCATAACTTTGACTTCCTCATCTTGGCTTGCCTCGGCCTCATCACCTTTATCATATTGGGGTATTTGTGCAGCTTTAGGGTTTTCTTATAAGCTACCTCCTCAGATTTACTTGTATGGAATGCCTATGTTCTTTGTGCAGAGGAAGGAGGTGTAGCTATGGAAGTTCTCTCTTTAAATGGAGTTTGTTGATCAAGCTCTTCTCCTTGTCCTAGAAACTGACCAAATGCTTCCCTTGTTGGGATGAACTATGCCATGGGTTGTACTCCCAAAGCTACAACAACTCCTACATTTGTAGTATTATATATGATATTGGCTTGTCTTAATGCTTCATTGACAATAGTAACCATTTCTTGTGGTGAAGCATATTCTAGAGCTCCCCTCATTCTAATCATAGCAAGGTCCTTCTTACCCTTTTTGTATGTCCTTGTTTTAGGAGAAGAGGGTCCTACTATTGCTTTCCTTTTTTCCTTCTTTCCCTTTCCTTTGGATTTTCCAAACTGAATAAGTCTAGCATCCAACCAAGAATTAATGAAATCCAAAACTATGGAACTAATGTAATCCGATGATACATCCTCTCTCAATGACCAATCTATTGCAGGAAATTGATCATTATCAACTTTATTGAGGTCATATGTGGGGTTCAAATTATGGCTATCTTTGGATAACCCCTTAGGAATACCTTCTCTTAGCACAAGTTCTCTTAGCTAAAAGGTGGACAATCTAAAATAGATCCTCTTTATAACATCAAAATCATCTTTGGAATTTTCTCAGAAATCTTCTAAGGCATGTTCATGTGATCAAATTGCATAGAAGGAAACAATTTCTTCAATCTACCAGTGGGGTCAAAACTCTTTCTAGGCTGGTAAGGCTTAAGATTGTGTGCCTCTAATTCTTCACTGGCGACCTTTGCAACATTGATGGATGGACATGAATAAAATCCCAAATTGAATGGATATTTCACACTTGCCTTGTGCTTTCCTAATAAAGTTTAAGATGAACTTCATTTATTTGCCTTGAGAACTCCATCAAAATTAGCTTATCACTACAATGTCTAGGCAAAATAAAGGGTGCTTTGTCAAGTCCTAAAATTTTAATATATGTAGACCTAGGAAACTAAATAAACCATTGTCCCCAACCTTTTACCAATTCCATTTCTTCCTTTTACATTCTTTCTCCCATATCTCTTGTTAATTGGCTAACTACTACACATAGAAAAGCATCATTCACCATCTTCAAGTGTTTCTCAACCTCATTAAGCTCTATCTGAGGCTAAAATTCTCAAATTTTTCTTTTTCCTTCAGCTTCTCCTCTCACACCTCTAGTTGTTAATCCTAGGAAATTCCCTATTCTTTCAACTAAATAGACAATATAAGAAGTCATATAAAATTTCTCGCTTGTGACCACTGTGGTCAACTAAGCGTGAAGCTGGTTAGACACAATTTGTCCCCAGTCCAAGAAATTTGTTCCTTTTAGAATAATATTAATAAATTGAAACATCCAAGTGTTGTACAACTTGTTATCTTCTTTTTCCAAATCTCTATTCAATAGAGTGACTATGTCACCAATCTCTCCTTGAAAGTCCACTCTTGTCAATTTTGTTGGGATCTTTGAAATGGAATTTCTCTCCACTTTAAGCTAATGTCTATTCATATTCTTTAGATGATTAGTTGTATGATCCTCAAATGCTACCCTCACTTGGTCTTCTATCATTTGTACCAACTGTACATAAGGAGGCGAATCAAAAGTAGTCCTTATTGTGGTAGGAGTTATGTCTAGAATTATTGTGCCATATGGAACATAGCACTTTCTATCCACTAGTTGATAGTGTTGTGAAACTACAAGAATTAGTTTACGACACTGTACTAACACTGGAAAACAAATCACACACTTTCTAGGTAGGTCGAGAACCTTCATGGTTAAAAATGGCAAGGTTTGGTTTCTTCTATAGAAGTGGGAGTGCAATTCTGAAAGAGATAATTTTACTGTTACCAAAATGGGAGGTGAGAGAAACAAAGTGGAGCCATGCTCTTGTAATAGGGTCTACAAAAGACCTCATTTGTGGAAAGTGGTGATGGACTAGGTACTCCTCCCTTTCATGGAGAAGTTGCATGGGTCTGACTCAATCGCTACTAACATGTTTGTCAAAAGGTGGCGAGGTAGAAAAATCAAAGCTTAAGGGATTGAGATGGACATTACTAAGGAATTTATATCAAGGATTACAGGCCTATTGGAGGAAGAAATGTGTTTAAGGAATGCAGATCTAGAGAGGAGGCGCTTAAAGTTTTCTTTAAAGGCAATGAGAGAAACCTACTCATGAAATTCCATTTGGGAGGCTATGAAAGGAAGTCCATCAAGCCAATTTGGGGAGAGGTAGCAGAGGTGATCATGCGGTACATCTCTCTCAAAGATAGGTTTACCCCATCTATAGTAGAAGGCTTGCCAAGATTTGAATGATAGATATAAAGATTCCAGAGATAGTACTTTTTATGTAAAATTTGATGTTATGATTTTATGTACAAAACTATTCTTTTGCCAAGAGAAATATATTTATAAATTTAAAGTAAAATGTTATCGCTTTAAGTTGTCTTTGAATATAATGAATTTTAGGTTGAAAAATATTGAGAAAAGATATACTTTTATTTCTTTGAAGTTTAGGAATTGATTATATATATATATTTCACTCATGTTTATCATGTTCATTTACTTTCCTAGTAAATTGTGTGTAATTTCAATTAATATGAGAAGGCATGTTAGATATGGTATCACAACAAACCGGGTTGAACACATGGACCTAGGAGCTCACTACAAGAAAACTTGTCAACATTAAGTAGATAGCTAATGTTTGAAATTGGTTTTTTATGCCAGAATGGTGTGGAGAAGAACCAAGAAAACCGCCAGAAAGTTTGTTCTCCAGTGTTTGCCTAAGTTAGTAGTTAAGAAGGAACTTGCTGAGGAGGTTGAACTCAAGGAGCATATTAATTATGTTGAGGGTGTCTGTTTGGATGATTCAAAGACTTTGTCTAGTTAAGCTCTTAAGCATATATGGCTAGAGAGGAAACAATGTAGTAAATTGGCAAATAATTCTATCATTCCTACTTGTGTAGTAAAACAAGGTAAACCTTTTACAAAATGTGACATGCCATTTGGATGTGGTCATAACACTCCTGTTATAGGAAAAGAGGTGATGGAGGAGTACCTGCGTGTACATCCACCCTCTAAGTTTGTTTTATTGGATTTTGATGGGGAAGAGGAACTTGAGGAATACCTTTTAATTGACAGTGACATGTAGTCTTGTCATGTTAATTATCTAAATAATGATGTAATTATACCCAGAATAAGCTATAATAAAGATGAGATTGTTTACACAAATTTGAGTTTTTGTGAATGGGTATTACCGATGAATTTTGAATTAATGCAATGCATTATTCTAAATTCTAATTTATAATTTGATACAAATATCAAGTGTGATATAGACCATCATCATGGTTCAGACTTGAACAACTCTTGAAGATAGTCAAGGAGAGTCGAACCCTTCTGAAAACCCTATGGCTAACCTGGATTAGATATTGACCATGTTGAATGAAACCAATGAAATGCTTGGAAACTTGGAATAGGAGGTTAGGGGTCAAGGTAAATCTGAAGCAGGACATGAGGATTCACATCTAGGATAGGATGGATATGTCCATGAATACAATATTCATAGTGAGCAAAGGAAGACTGTTGATAAAACTAAGTCTCAAGAAGAGAAGAGAAGTAGACTTGCCTCTAAGCTATCTAGAGATATGAAGAAAATCACACCACCCAAGTTTGATGGAACATAAAGTGGTGATGCCACTAAAGCTTAGTTTATAGAGATGGAAAAATATTTCGAGATTAAAAATTACTATGAGATAACCAAAGCAGTATGGGGTGCCTTTCAATTGGAAGGAGAAGCATCCATGTGGTGGATGAAAAAGAAGATGGAATTGGGGTTAAGTTCTTTGAGCTTGACCTGGGATCAATTTGTGGTCTTATTTCACCAAAGGTGGCTACCATAGCTTTTCTTTGACCAAAAGCTAATAGATTTTCAAAATCTGAGACAAGGGGATATGTCAGTGGTCAAATATTGGGAAAAGTTCACCAGTCTCCTAAAATATGTGCCTCAATATCAAAAAGATGAGAGATTCAGGATCATGAATTTATCATGGGTCTGAATGTCCAGATAGGTGGAGAAGTGGATGTGCATGTGGCCCTTCTACAATGGACCAAGTTTCAGAATAAGTAATCAAGCAAGAGAAAAAATTGAAGTCAATTTCTACATATCGTGAGAAGAATTGTGAGGTTCAATAAGACACCAACTTCATAACCTTTCAAGAAAAGGAATGGTAGGAAAGATGTGCCTAAGAAAAGTGACAAGGGTTCCATAAATGACAAGAATGGACCCAAGAATGAGAAGAAGAATAGTGGCAATGTTCGATAGAATGATAATAATTCAGGTAAACCTGCTGAGAAGCGAGGACCTCCTGGAGGATGTTTGACTGGTGGTGGAGATCACTATGTAAATCAATGCCCAACCAAGAACCAGGGAGTTCAATAGCATGGTAATGCTTTACCCACTCAGCAAGTAGCCTTTCAATAGAGGATCTGTGCAGCATTGGATAATCACCAAGCGGAGTACCAGATTACTCCCATTGAGACAACAAGTACTTTGTTTGGAGTTCCTATTTCTATTTTGACTGATAGTTTTATTTCTCCATGAGTATTAAGTAGATTTCCTAGAAGAGCTGGATATATGGCTAAACCCTAGTCAGTAGAATATGCTAACTAGACTAGAGCTTAGGTAGAGCAATGCTTGTTTGAAGCTAAGATTGATCTTCCTAGTTTTTCAACTGACGTGAATTTCTTTGGAGCACCCCTAGGTTCCTATGATGTTATCTTAGGAATAAATTGGTTGTGGAGGCACAGATCCAATGTTGACTATTTTACAAAAATAGTCGAGTGTCTAGATGATGTAGGAAACAAAGTTTTTTTGTAAGGCACTCAAAGAGAAGTTAAGATCAAACCAATCTCTACTATGCAACTGAAGAGAGCTAGGTGAAAAGGTTGTAAACTTTTTGTAGTCAAAATGAAGCAAGTAGAAGAAGATCCTAGTAAACAAAGTGTATCTTTGGATAACTATCCTTTTCTTAGAGATTTTTAGGATGTTTTCCCAGATGAACTTCTAGGATTACCTCCAAAGAGAGCTTTCAATTTCTTATTAATATTATACCTAGATCAAAGCCGATTTCAAAGGCGTCGTACCATATGAATACTATAGAGTTGATGGAATTGAAGGCCCCACATTAGGAGTTGTTAGCTAAAGGATTGATTAGACCTAGTGTTTCTCCTTGGGGAGCCCCAATGATTTCTTGTCAAAAAGAAGGATGGAACCTTGCGTCTGTGTATAGACTATCGTATGCTTAACAAAGAAATGGTAAAGAATAAGTATCCTCTACTACGTATTGATGATCTTTTTGATCAAATGTGTGGCACAACAGTGTTTTGTAATATCAATTTGCGATCTGGATACCATCAACTGAGAATAAAAGATGAGGACATTCATAAGATAGATTTTAGATCTAGATATGTGATGAGGTATAAACAACCTCATTTCTTTGATGAAACAAATAACCCCTTTTGCATTGCCAATTCCCTAACATTTCCAATTTATTTGTTTTTATAAGCAATATTTAACTATTTCTAATGAAATGTTGTATAAACCTTTATTTCCTAAATTGATTGAAATTAGCTTTTAAATGTTGATATAATGGTATATAGAGTTTGGTAATTGTGTAGGGTAATGTATTTCCTACTGGAGAAGTGGATTTCATGCGGTTGAGATCAAATGTGCCAGAAGTTGAGGGCATTGGAATTTTAGGCATACATTAATTGAAGGCTTTGTTTTAAAGTTCTGTTATTTCTGTTGGTTACCCAAAGACATTATGATTCCACTCAGAGCCCTCTTTATGTTTTAAAAGACATTAGTAGTTAAGATTCTATTTTTTTGTTATAAGACTTCTTCAAATGGCATTTTCCTACCATCTGAAATTTAGGAGTTTGAATGTAGTTCAATTTTAATCTATTGCTCAAAACATGGATATAAATATCATACTATGGATGGATGAAAATCAATTTACATTAGTTTTTGAAATAATCAGAGCTGTGTACTCACAATTTTCTCCATGAATGCAAATAGTGTTGTTCTGAGTAATTTCTTTTGAAATATGGAGATCTAAATAGTTGCCATTTTGCTATGGAAATGATTGAATGTGACCTGAGTTAAAGACAATTTTCTCCCAAGAGCTGGCCACTTGTGAGACTGTAGGATAGATAAGTAATTTTATTTTTGCAGATGTTTTCATTTAGCTGAAGTTAGTTTATGTTTAGTTTTATGTCGTGAACATGCAATGTGTGTTGTTTAAAAGTTAAATCATTATGTACTGTTGTTTTAGAACTCTCTATGTTTTCTAAATGTTTCCAGTGCATCTGCCTTAGTTAAACTGATGTTTACTACTAGTTGGAAGTTAGAATGCTTGCAGCATAGCATTTCTCATTGTTCAAAATCAGAGTAAAATTGTATTTGTGAATTTCTAGCATAGAATTTCTATGCTTTCTAGTGTAGAATTTATATGCTTTCTAGTATTGAATTTATATGCTTTCTAGTATAGAGTTTTCATGCTTTTTAGTATCAAATTTGAATGCTTTTTGTAGAAGGATATAATTGTTGTTTCATTCCATATGTTGTTTCAATCTTTTAAAGGAACTCAAAAATTGTTTCTCAATGAGATATCCAAACTCCCTATTGCATACAGCCTCAGACACTACCTCCATCAATAAACTGATAATTTTCAACTAAAGTGTTAGGACCTTATGATAGCCTATCAATATGGGCATTATGAGTTCACAATTTTTCCTTTTGGACTTAAGAATGCCCCTACTGCATTCATGAATTTGATGATCAATGTTTCTCGAGTTGCTTGGACCAATTTGTTCTAGTGTTTTTAGAATAAATTCTTATTTACTCTAAGAATGAGGAAGATCACTTGCAACATTTCCGGATAGTTGTGCAGTGGCTGAGAGAGCTTATAAATTGTTTGGGAAGCTTTCTAAGTGTACTTTCTTTCAAAAAGAGATATAGTATTAAGGGCATATAATTTCAGTTGAAAGAATATATGTAGACCCTGCAAAGATAAAAGCTATACTTGAGTGGCCTATGCCAAAGAATGTACATGAAGTACACAATTTCATGGCATTAGCTGGATATTATAGGAAGTTCATTTTGAGATTTTCTAAGATTGCAAGCCTAATCACTTCACTCCAAAGAAAAGAAAAGTGTTTCAACTGGACAACTAAATGTTAGGAGGCATTTGACTAATTGAAAGAAACGTTGACAACTGCACCAATATTGAAAGTTCCTGATCCAGAGAGTCAATTTGTTGTCATTATTGATGCCTCAGGAGAAGGATTGGGAGGAGTGCTTATGAATCCAGGAAGATGAGAGATTATCATCATAATTATGCTCCTCATGATTTAGAGCCAGCAACATTTGTGCATGCTTTGCAAGTGTGGCGACACTACTTGATAGGAAAACCTTCTGAGTTGAAGTCGGCTCATCATGGTCTTAAGTACATATTCTCCCAACCCCATATGAATACTCGATAGAGAAGATAGTTGGAATTGATATTTAACTATGATTTTGGGATAAATTATATCCAAGGAAAACATAATCTAGTAGCAGATGCTCTGAGTCGAAAGTGACACATCTCCTCAATTGTCTCTATCCACTCCAACTTCAAGGATTTGGTATTATAGAATTCTACAGGTGATGAATTTAATGAGCATGTTAAGTGGGCTCTCTCTGTAAATCCTCAAGATTCAAGGTATGATGGGTTATATTTTGAACCATATGGGCTTCTAAGGTATAGTTGAAGAATGTATGTTCCAGATTTGACAGAATTAAGAAACCTTGTGTGGAAAGAAGTTCATTCCACACCATATTCAGTTCATCTAGGAGTAACTAAACTCCTAGCCAATGTGAAACCTCTTTATTTCTAGAAAGGAATGAAGAACAATGCTACAAGATTTGTAGCTAGTTGTCTTTAGTGCCAGAGGGTCAAGACAAAGCACTAACAAGTAGCAAGACTTCTATATCCCCATGATATTCCAGAGTGGAAGTGGAAGGTTATTAACATGGATTTTGTACAAGGTCTTCCAATGTCTCAAAATAGACATGATGCTATTTTAGTGGTGGTGGAAAAACTCACCAAGGTAGCCCACTTTATACCTGGAAATTTAACAGATGGAGCACCAGTCATAGCTCGCAAGTTTGTGCAGGAAGTGTTCAGATTGCATGGAGTTCTTGAGAAGATTATCTTAGATAGAGATGCACGCATGACTTCAATATTTTGGCAAAATTTGTTTTCAACGCTAGGAACTTGGCTCAATATAATCTCAGTTTATCACCCTGAGACAAATGGTTAGACAAAAAAGGGGTAAACCAAGTTCTTGAAGATTTGTTGTGATTGTATTGTATGCATCAACAATACAAGTGGGAAGTGTATCTACCTCTCGTGGAGTTTTCTCATAAGAACTCCTACAACTCTTCTATTAATATCTCTCCATTTGAAGCATTATATGGAAGAAGATGTTAAACTCCTATAAGATGGGATAAGCTAGAAGATAGGATTAGCATTGGTCCAAAAATGTTGGCAGAAATGGAAGAACAAGTTAAGCTGATCAAAAAAAGATTAGCGGAAGCAAATGATAGACATCAAAGATACGCTAATGCCAAATGTACACCAAAGTAATTCTTAGTTGGAGAAAAAGTTCTTTTGAGGGTCAAGCCTCAGAAAAGTTTCATAATGTTTGGGTAGTCTTCCAAACTAGCTCCTAGATATATCTAGGACCCTTTGAAGTTCTCAAAGTGATCAATCTCATTGTCTACAAAATCTCTCTACCACCAGCTCTTGCTAGGATGCACAATGTTTTTTATGTTTCGTATTTGAAAAAGTATACAACATGTGATAATCATATTCTTGATTGGAATGCTTTACAGGTATAGGACCCAGGAGTGGTCATGATAGAACCTCTCAAAGTTCTCAAAGTTCGCAAGCTCCACTTTTGTAACAGAGAGGTTACTCAATGCAAGGTCCAGTGGGACCAGTATGTAGAGGAAAATGCTACATGGGAAGATTACCATGACTTTCATCAGAGATTTCCTCATTTCTTGTATGCTTTTCAAAGTTGAATGAAAACTTTATTATGTTATTATTTTTGGATACATCGGATCATTGAGGATGATGAATCTTATGGGGGGAGATATGTCACATGCCTAATTTTGACTATGTTTTACTTTTTACTTACAGTATGTAATTAGTAGATAATTTTGCATGATTTAATGATTTGACATTATGTGAAAATGTCAAGATAAATCAATGATTTTATGAGTTTGAGTTTATATTCATAGAATTTAGACACGTGATTATATTATATCATGATCATTTTATTCCTAAATTATATGAAGTGACTAATGATACACTAATCCTAGTTTGGTTGATTGTAAGTGTAACTAGGAAAACAAGTTTTTTCACCCTCCAAGAAAGAGAGGGAGAGCATCATCAGAGAGAAGTGAATAGACGTATGGAAAGAATAGTTGTTGCCATGTAAGCCTCGTGTTTGTTCAGTTTTATGAACCCTGTCAAGTTTGGTAAGTTGAGTTCGACTTTATTGGTCTAAGTTGAATGTCAAATTGACAATAGTCAATTTGATGTCAAAATCCTTTAGTATAGGTTTTTTGTCGAAAAACCCAGAAGGGATGATTCGACCATCAACTAGATGTAGTCGATAGTCATTATTTTATTTATTTATTTGATGTGAATATAGTTTATATTCGGGAGTTTTTTTATGATAGTGGTCAAATACATTTGACTATTTTTCTATATACATGAAATGGAGAAGGGGAGAATACCTCAACCCCATTCTCGTAATCTTATCAAGTGTTTAATCAAACAATGTAAGTATACATTATATATGCTTTCTTTCTGATGTTATATATATATATATATATATATATATATATATTAAGAGTAATATTTTAATCGGACCTTTGGTGTCAAGGTTGATAACTTCTTTATGAAAAAGGTTATGATTTTATGATATGCAAGTTCCTTCGTTGCATGGATGTTTGACCCTTGTTACTCTCAACATATTTGAGAGACTGGAGTAGCCTTTGACTGGGCTTTTGGTGGTCTTTAATGACCATCATCTACTTTTGTTAGCATGTGTAGAGTAGTTTTTGGCACGCTCGGTGGGACAATTCTTGAAGTTCCTTTTCAAGGCTGTATGAACCAGAGAGCTACAAGGAGTCAGAGTTGTGGACCAGTAGCAAGGGCTTAATTTGCTGTGAACCCAGATATTCTTTTATCACCATTGATAACTAATTCAAGAAGAAGGGTCAATCAGTTTACAGCAACACCAAGAGTAAATATGGGATCACCTATAGCCCCAAGGAATTATGCAAATTGGAACACTGGCAGTGCTCTGATCCTCCTAGTACCACCAGCCACTTGGGATCCTATTCTAGTAAATGCCCTGAAGGCTCTGCCTAAGTTTAGTGGGGAAGGTTTCAAAACACTTGAAGAACATTTACAGGATGTATCAGATGTCTGTGCAATACATGTGATCACACATCAGAATGTGGCTATAAGATTGTTAGCAGCTTCTTTTAAGGGGAAGGCTCTAGACTAGTACAGATCTTTGACCCCAAATACAATATCTACATGGGGCCAGCTGGGAGATGCTTCTTTGCAAGATTTAAAGAAAAGGGTGATAAATCTTCTTTGTTACAACAATTGATTACTATCAAAAGGGCACCACAAGAAGCAATGACTGACTTCAATTCAAGGTTTCAAAAGACTTGGGAAAGAATTCCTGCTACAGCAAGACCATTACCAGGTATGGCTATAGTGTTTTATCTTAAAGCCCTAAATTTAGATATATTAGCAATGATTCAGTCACTTGGAGGCCAGACTCTGCCAGAAGCCTATGACTATGCAGTCAGAGCTGAAAATAATTTGATAGATGTTAGAAAATTGCCCCCAAGGCCCCCCATGCCTATGTTTCTAGAGATTACCCTACCATTGCCTCAAGAAGTCCCTAACCCCATAACCCCACCGGTGTCCATGTATACGTTTCCCCAACAACCTACTAAAGCTGCTGTCCCTGCCCAATCCTCTGAGATGGATGATGTCAAGAACATCCTAAGAACATTTTCTAATGAAATAATTAACCTAAAAAGATAGCAAAATCCTTATCCCAGACCCCAATATCAAGGCTATCAAGGGAATAGACCTCCTCCACAACCAAATCAGTATCAGGGTCCCCAAAGGCAAACTAACCCTCAGCCATCAAACCAATTATTACAGTTCCTACACCCTTGCAGACTGTTCCTCCCAATCCAAACAGAGAGATTGTCCTAGGGCAGAATAATTATGCAGTGCCTGGTGTTTCCCTTGTAATAATGCACATATGCCCAGAGATTGTCCTAGGGGTAATCTACAGCAAAAGATAGCAGAGCAAAGAAAAGTGGATGGACAATTTGCTAATACTTCTGACACTCAACCCTACCAATCCCCTGGTATGCAAAATTCAGTCCTAGTGGCTCAGATGCAAGGAATGTCCTTATAGAAAGAAGAAGAAATAGCCCCTGAGCATGCTTTATTCTCATGGATTGAAGATTAAGAGTCAGTATTCTTAAATGAAGCTTCAACTTCTAAAAAGCCTTTGATACAATCAGACTACTATACTAGAGCCAAGAGAAGGATGATGGAATAGCCTGAAGTCACAAATAATGAAATTATGGGAATCCCTCCATTTCAGGATCATCAAAATACAGCTACTAGACAAGAAATACCTCAGCCAGTGCAGAACCAAGCAGTTTCTGGACAAGTTCAAGAAAAAGTAAGGTACCCTTATTACCCAAGGACCCAAACACCAGGACCTGTGAATGTGGTGGATCAGCTAAAGAGGACCCCAGCCCACGTATCAATATGGGACATGTTAGCTATTCTTGAGCAAAAGACACTATTGCAAGAAGCTCTACAGGGCCAAGCAGTGCCTAAACATACTGGTACCAAAGGAGGACCTACTAATAAAGAAAAGCTCAAAGACATTGTTCCTCTACAGACAACAGCTCTTCTGAACAATGCACCAGAGGTAAGTAAATCCAAGCCAAATCCCTTTTATTTAACTTTAATAGTTGGGAAGAAACTATTGCACAATGCAATGATAGACTCTGGGGCTAGTACCACAGTGATGCCAAAGTAAATAACAGATGCTTTGAAAATAAAATATGAGCCACTTACAAAAGGAGTTATGTAGTTAGATGGGAAGTCTATGCAAACAATAGGGAAAATTAAACAACTCCCACTATAGCTGTATACCTGTCCCAATATAATTGTAAATCAAGATATTGTAGTCATAGATATTCCTCTCATTTTTGGCTTATGCCTATCCAGAGATTTTACAACCAAGATAGGAGGTTATATGTCACTTGATTGGTCTCACCTCATCCTAAGAACCAAATATGGGACTAAAATGAAGGTACTGTCAGAACCATTGTCAAAGGACCATATAACAAATGAACCAACCCCAAAGTTAGAAGCAGCCCATGCCATGCTAAATAAAGAGGAAAGCGTTTTTGTTGAAGAAATAGGGGATTGGACTAAATATGATCAGCAAGAAGAAGATAACTAGTTGTTAACCATGATGCAAAGTGACCCCTTTGGAAACTATGACTCAACAGAGTTGGGCACTTATGTTATATTTGAAGAAGACCAGGAGATCCCTAATGTCTTAAGAAATGAGCCCTCTCAGACCCAAGAATCCATAAATAACTCAGGAATCTGGACCCTAAATTTTGATGGGGCTAGAAGTAAGAATGGAGTTGGAGCAGGAATTTGTCTTACTGCCCTTGATGGTGAGAAAATTTTGAGAGCTATTCTTTTCCAATTTGCCTGTACTAATAATGATGCTGAGTATGAATCTTTAGTGCATGGGCTCATGTTAGCCAAGAAAAGGGGAGTAAAGAATCTGATAGTCAAAGGAGATTCAGAACTAGTGGTGAAACAAATAAGAGATAAGGCAGTAGCCAAAAATGTCAGGATGAGATCCTATAGGCACAGAATTTGGGACTTAATAGAAAATTTTGAAGCCTTCAATATAGAAGTAGTCCCTAGAGCCCAAAATTTTGAGGTAGATAGGATGGCACAAATTGGTTCATAGTTTGATCCAATAACTGATCTAATGGTCAATAATGAGTCAGTTAAAGTTATTGTGAGGCCAACTATCCTAGACAATTATGAAAATTGGCAAGTCTTTGAAAATGATTTTCAAGTACTCTCATTTTTGCAACAGTCAGGAGAATTTGCTAATCAGTTACAACCCATAATTGAAGAGGCATATGGTGATCAGATCATTCAACTGAAGTCAAACAAGCTCCCTAAAGGACTAATTACCCTGGAAAACTTGTTTGACCCTGAAGATACCAACCTAGAAAAGAAGAGATTTCAAGCAAACAAAGAAGACTACTATGAGATTCGGGTTAGTGAGGGGAGAAAATTGAAGGTTGGGAATTCTGCCACTCAATAGGAAAGATAAAGGTTAATTGATTTATGTGAGAAATATGATAGGATCATAGCCTGGACCTATGAAGATATCCATGGTTATGATAGAAATATCATTCAACACACTATAGAGCTGACTGAAGGATCTAAACCGGTTAGACAGAAGCAGAGGCCAGTGAACGTTAGGATTAAACCTTTGATGGTGGATGAGTTGCAAAAACTATTAGAATCAAAGATCATTTTCCCAATCAAACACTCAACTTGGGTATCCAACCTAGTACCAGTCAGAACAAAGAATGGGGACATAAGGCTCTATGTGGATTTCAGAGATCTAAATAGAGCATCCTTGAAGGATCACTACCCCTTGCCCTCTATGGAACAAATTTTATAGACTGTGGCTGGATCAAAGAGATTTTCCTTGCTAGATGGTTTCTCTGGATACAATCAGATTTGGTTGGCTAATGAAGACCAACATAAAACTACTTTCACCACAAAATGGGGAACATTTGCCTATGCAAAGATGCCTTTTGGTCTTTCAAATGTCGGAGCTACATTTCAGAGGGCAATGGATGTAGCATTTGGAGAGATTATCAATAAAATCATTCTAATTTACCTAGATGACCTCACTATTTTCTCTAAAAATGTTGCAGATCATTTTGACCATCTAGAAGCAGTTTTTAAGAAATGCTAAGAGTTTGGAATATCTCTAAATCCTAAGAAATGCATTTTTGCAGTACCTCAAGGTAAACTATTAGGGCGTATATTGTCTAAAGAAGGAGTCTCTATAGATCCAGAGAGAGTCACTACCATAATGAACCTGTCTCTGCCAGTCAATAAGAAAGCAGTTCAGTCCTTCTTGGGAAAGATTAATTTTGTCAGTAGGTTCATATCAGACTTTGCATGCCTAATAAGACCAGTAACACTCTTATTGAAGAAAGACCTGGTGTTCAAGTGGACTACAGAAGGAAGACAAGCTTTTGAGGAGGTCAAGAAAGCAATTTCAACAGCCCCAGTACTAAGGAATCTAGATTTCTCTAAGTCTTTTATAATGTATGTCTATGGAGGAGAATTCAATGTTGCTGCTATCCTAACACAGAAAGATGATCAACAAGAGGGAGAGCATCCAATAGCCTTTTTCTCAAGGACTCTTAGGGAGTATGAAGCCAGGTATAACTTTGTAGAGAAACAAGCATATGCTATGGTAAAAGCCCTCAAGAAATTTAGACACATGGTCACAGGTAATAAGATTCTAATACTAGTGGCTCATCTGAGTGTCAGAGAATACATTATGGAAGGAGAAATCACTAAGAAAAGAGAAAACTAGATAACAAAGATTCTTGAATATGATGTGGAGGTCAGACCAACTAAACTTGTTAGAGGCAAGGGTTTGTGCCAGTATATGGTTCAAGATATGGAAAAAATGATAACTGAAGAAACAAAAAAGGAAAATGTATTGAGGATACAAGAAGTTGATCAGAATTCTTGGGTCACAAATAGGATCCAGTTTATGAAACATGGGACTTTCCCAAAAGAGCTCTCTCAGGACAAGAGGAGATACTATAGGCAGCAGGGAGTTCATTTTGTTTTAATTGACCAAGTTCTTTTCAGAAGAAATACTAATGGCATACTTTTAAGATGCATAGAGAAAGGTGAAGCCCAAAGAATACTGCATGAAATGCACCATGAAGTGTCAAGTGGACACTTTTTTGCAAGAACCACAGCTATAAAGATAAGTCAAGCAGGTTACTTTTGACCCACTTTATTCACAGACTGTTATCAACTCATCAAAGAATGCCAATCTTGTCAGTATTATGTAGGGAAGAGAAGGAATGCAGCAATGCCCCTTAGTCCTATAATTGTTGATGAACCTTTTGCTCAATGGTGTCTTGACTTCATTGGAATGATCAATCTGGTGTCAAGTATGGGGCACAAATGGATTCTAACTACCACAGATTATTTTACCAGATGGAGTGAGGCAGTGCCACTAAAAGAAGCAACAAAAAAGGTGATCCTAGACTTTCTGGAGGGTATCACTACTTGCTTTGGGCCTCCTCGTACTATAATTTTAGATAATGCTAAGGCATTTTTAGGGGCAAAAATATCTGACTTTGCACTAAAGTATGGAATCTACCTAAAAACCTCCTCAAATTATTATCCTCAGGGTAATGGTTTGGCAGAATCAACTAACAAGAATCTGATTAGATTTATTAAAAGAATAGGGGTTGACCATCACAAAGAGTGGCATAAAGTGCTTAATATAGCACTGTGGGCAGATAAAATTACACCTAAACAAGTGACAAAGATGTCCCCATATGAATTGGTCTATGGTAAACCTGCTGTAATGCCCCTGAGCTTGGAGATTCCTGCTCTCCAGTTATTAAAACAGATTGAGATTGAGGAAAATGGCCCCATGCAGGTTAGACTTGCTGAGCTCTTGGAAGTTCAAGAAAAGAGGGATTCTGCACATGAATCATTATTGAAACATCAGAAAATAATCAAAGACTGTTTCGATAAGAAGACTTCAAATCCCCATTTTGAAGTAGGATCAGTTGTTTTGAAATGGGATGAGAGAGCCGCCAAGCCGAGTTGACACAGTAAAATTGAGTCATTATGGACTGGCCCCTATAAAATCCATTCATGTAAACAATAGAATTCATTTGAGCTTGAAACAATGGAGGGTGAGCCTGAAGAGATTCCTGTCAATGGGATCTACTTGAAGCATTTCAATTAGACAATTTCTCCTGTGTATTATAGTTAGTTAGTTTCCCCTTTTTTCATTGTTGCTTTGTTTTTCCTGCTCTTTCTTTGAATAAGTGTTTTATAAACATGTGGCCACAGCTCAAGTCTCTTAAAGTTTTGAAACTCTCACATTCATTAAGTCTCTCCAATCCCCAAAATCCCCTAAAAGTACTTGTATGCAGCAACTTTTATGACGTGTCTGACACTCTGTCCCACTTAGATCTCTTAAGATTTTATAATGATTTTCCAGTTTTAATGCCATTTATGAGACTTGATGTGTCATTAAAATACCCTAATAACAAGAGTTAAAGCTTAAATTGTGTCTCATTTGTTCCTACAACTGCTAAGAAAATCCCATTACCTGCATTTTCAATTCATAGCAAAACTTGCTTCCTAAGTGTGTCTTCCCTATTGCAAAGCTTCCATCCTTGTTACAAGTAAGTTCAATAGTTTCTAGCAAACACAGAGATGGCAGAGGCACAGTCTTCACAGCAGGGGCTAGGGATTTATGAGTCTATTGACAAGTTTCTCACCAGCAAATCATATGCCTCGGCTCCTGCTCAACCCTTAAGGACCTATCCAAGGACTAGGGTCCCCAAGGTTGGTTATACAGTTGACCCTGCTAAAGTGAAGGATTTCACTGATGGTATTGTAGACCCAGCCCTTCAAAAGCCTGGCAAAGCTCTGCGAGAAGGGGCACACCAAAGATGTCTCCAGAAGGCCAAGGCTAAACAATCTGAAACATTCAGGATGAGGATATGGACCTCTCAGTTGGCAAAATTGATTGTCCCAAGTGTACATTTATACCTCGACCTGATTAAGTTGTGCGCAGAATTATTTCATGCACCCTCAAGTACCATACAAAAGGGTCCCTTCATGGTGCAAATTACACCAAAGGCTATCAGGGACATGTTTGCCCTATACCATGACAAGACAACCACATTTCCCACCATTGCCAAAATGTAGAAAACATGGGCAAATGTTAATAATCAATTGAGGTTTCTCAATTCAGAGTTACAGCTCGGAGATGAAAACACCCAAATGCCAGTGCTACCAACAGGAAGGGCCCAATTTGCATAGGCTAGTCAGGAAGCACTATCCATGATGGCATTTATCTTTGGAACGAAGGAGGACATTACTGTTTATGATTGGCAAATTGCCATTTTGTTCCGATTGAAGACTGTGGACAAGTCTCAGGAGTTTTGGCTGGACTTCTCAGAGCAGATTGCCTATGCAATGGCCGACCAACTCACCCATTTCAAATCCACAGGGGTTTTCAGGTATTCTTCTTATCTGTTTCACCTCATGTTATATCAAAACCCTGCCATTTTTTCACAATATATGCATTTGAATATGTATGACCCAAGTTTTGGTCACAATAGGACCATTCCTATGTCCACATGGACACATGTCTTATCCGAAGCATCTGACCCCTATGAATTTTGGGAACTTTTTGTTGCCCCTACTTTTAGTCACCTAAGCCCAGAGCCTGTTGAGAATAGATTAACATTAAGTGTTAAGGGCCTCATGGCAAATTCCCCCATTCCCTGTGATTATTTCTTTGGGTCTCACCATACTATCATTAGGGTCCATGGTTTTAATGGAGAGCCAGTGTTGCTACCCAAGGTTTTGACTCCTAGGTTAGCCTTCTTAGAGGTCACTCGGCAAATGTCTGTAGTTGATAATGATTATGGCACTGGGAAGAAGAAAAAGAAAATGTATGATATCCCATGGGTGAAGAAAAACATGGCCCTATTGGTCAGAGATGCTGAGCACTTGTTGCTGAGAAAGTTAGCTATCCTGGGTTTCTTTCTGATTGAAGATAAATGGAGATATGACCCAAGCAGTTTCATAACCTTGTGGGTCAAGAATAACAATGTTGGTGCCAAAATTGTCCATGAGGGTCGTCCCTTTTGGGAAGACAGAAGAAACCCTAAGGAAGATACTCCTGATTTATATGTAGAACTAACAGATTTGCCCTTTGAGGGACCCAGGCCATGGGAAGTATTTTATAAAAGGGATAAGGCCTATGACCCTAAGCTCAAAATGGGCACTAGTTTGAAGAAAAATCTATTAAGGGATAGGGAGTGGAAGGTAGATAAAATTGAGGCCTATTGGAAATATAGGCAGGAAATATCTCAAACAACTCACTCTTTTAGCAAGGTTGATACAGATGAGAAATGGGAGTCCATTTGGGACGAATGGCATCCCTCTCCAGTCTCTAGCCTTGATACAAGCAAGATCCATAAAAGGAGTGAGGAGTCTGAAGAAGAACCTAAGTCCACTCATATAGTACAGGCCCCTGGACAAGCCTCATCTTCAGCCACTGTAACTATTTGGCCCCAATCTCTCAGTGCCATTGAAAAACAAAAGAGTGTGGTATCCTCACCACCTAGAGGGACTCCATCAGTGTCAACCACTGGGGTTTCCAGTTTTGTGCAAACACCACTAGCAGCAGTGGTAAATGTTGAAGAGAAGGAAGTACAACAAGAAGAAGAAAGGCCAAGGAAACATAATAAGCTAAAACTTCAGCTTGATTCAGATGAGGAGGTAGAACCTTTACAGCAACAAACATTGAGTACATCTGTTGCTCCTCAGGTACGTGCTTCTTCTCCTTATTCTTCTCAGTCTTTGTCTTCTTCCATAGGGGTGGAAATCCCAATTGGCCAAATATTATCCCCTGCCACCTCTGTTGTGCCAATTTCCCAATTTTCCCCACCTGTCACTACTTAAGCCATGTCATCACAGGCCACATCATTGCCTCCCTTTTCTCCTTTTCCAAGGAGAATACCTCCTCAGATTCCTCCTAGCCAACATTTGGTTATTCCCTATGGCTTGCCATAGGGTCATCCTTTTGCGGGTGGGTATATTGCCTCTCCCCCTACCTTCCAAGCTTAAGCAGACACTGCTAAGAAGGCTAGGGAAGCCCGGATGGATAAAAAGAGGAAGAAAGATAATAAAGCTCAGGCTGTACCACACATGAGGTCACTATTTGACCCAATCCAACAGCAGCTAACTGTGACTCATTTGTCACCAAATGCAGTTAGGCCAAATGAGCAGATGCAACCCCAAGATTATACCATGAGTGCAGTGGCTATGGATATGTCACTTTTCAGACCACAAGACAGGGTTGACCTGCTAAATGAAACCACTTCTGTTGTAGCTACTGACTATTTGAAACTATCAAGAAAGTTACAGAAGGTGGAGGCTGATCTGGCTCAAGAAAAGGCACATAATGGCACCTTGACTGCAGAACTTAAATTAAAAAATGATGAAATAGAGAGTCTCAATAAACAGTTGCAAAATACTGTTTCTTATTAGATTCATTAGGTCACACAGAACCAAAATGCTTCTTTAAAGGAAGAGCTCATCCAGGTGAAGTCTGTAGTGACTACCCTGAAGCAAGAAAAGGCCACATTACAGAAGAGGCATCAGGATTCCTCTCAACAAGCCACACAGTTCCAACAACAGCTGTTGAAGGAACAGAACAATGTTGCTGCCATACAGGCTCAACTTCAGGCTGAGCAACAAACAACAAAATAATTAACCCTTGAATTGGCAAATAGGCCATAGAATGCAGAAGTGTTGAACCTGGTTAAGGAGCTGTATGCATCAGTGTGGAAGAAAATTTCTGAGGAGATTATCCAGCTCAAACCCTCTTTAACTTTCCTACTACATGCATAGCAATTGTGTGAGAAGGTTGAGACTTTTGTTCAGGCCACTTTGTCCACTGTTTCCTTGAGAGTTTCAGATTCTCAACTACTGTTGAAGAAACTGTATGACACTACTAATGAAACATTATCAGCAACAGGGATCAGTGACAGAATGATTTCTGCAAAAGGGGTGAATGAGGTTCTCAGTTGCAACTCTGCTGCAATTACTTGCAAAGAGCTCCTCGATGTGGTCAAGGAGGGGTAAAAGACATGAAGAAACATATTGAAGATCTGGTGCACTTGGGTCTTCCCTCCCCTTTTCCTAATAGCAACATTGTATTAATGGGTGATGAAATCAAACCTTTGTTGCTAGCCAGACAAAATGACCGGTCAGTTTTCTAGGGTTTTTCAGATGCTTCATCAGTATCAGAAGTGGAAGCTGTTTTGATTCCCATGGCACAGCTTGATTTCCAATTGAAGGCTGCAGTTCATGTTTTGGAGAGTTTTTCGCACAAGGACATTAATAACCTTAATTTAGCCTTCTAGGATTTGCAGAACAAACAGGGACTATCCGATGCTGAATGGTCTGTTTATCAAACGGCCTTGTAGAATCTATAAAATTTTGCTCTGTATATACATTTTTGGATTCTTTTTGAGCAGGCTCAAAAGTCCTCGGGGTCGCCAAGAATTGTAGAGCAAAATACTCTACATTTTGTTTTTGAGTTTCAGTTGCGTGAGGTCTCTACGCGTTTTAGTTTTGATAGTGAGGTTTTTGATACAGAGCGCGGGCGTGCAGGGTTTATTTTGTAAATTTTGCCTAAGTCCCAAAGTTTCAGTGGAAGCCGCCAAGTGTCAGCAGCCAGGACACATTATAAAGTTTCTCAAAGTGGCGCGGAGAGTGCCATGTATCTTTTGCATTGAGGCGGAGTGCGCCAAGTGTCGGCATCCATTTCTATTTCTCTATGTAGACACCCAAATTTATCCCAACTTGGTCCATGTCCTACAACACCTTGTTAAAACATTATCCTAAACATCATAAGCCATTTTTGTCCTAAATCCCACTCTTAATCCCATTTATCCATCAGCCAATTAATTAAATAAATTTTATTTATTTAATTAAAATCCCATTCAATCCCATCCTCATCCTACTTAGCTAATTAATTAAATAAATTTTATTTATTTAATTAATTTCACATGCATAATCCCATTTATCCTATCCCCATCCCAATTAATTAAATAAATTTTATTTATTTAATTAATTTCCACATCATATCTTATCCCATCCTATTCATTTATCCAATTAATTAAATAAATCTTATTTATTTAATTAATATCCAACTCATATCCCAACTAATTCAAATATTTTATTTGAATTAAGTCCTCATCTTTCATCACATTCCAACACTTGTCCAGTCAATCATGTGTTACAACTTTTATCTTTCACATGCACAACTAATGGGACCTAATTTTAGTATTTATCTACACAAGCACACCTAAGCCTCATCCTCCTTTGCCACATGTCACATGACTACAATTTCTTAATGTGCAAGGAAACCTAACTTAATCCTATCCATCCATTTCATCTAAAGCCCTAATTGATCCTAGCCATCCATTGGAACCAAGCCTTTTCTATAAAACAAGCCTCTCTTGAGCCATTAGAGGGGGATTAGAGAGGATTCTTCTTCATGCAACCTCACTCTGCTAAATTTTCATCTCAAGCCATTATCCATCATCTTCAATCCATCTAGCTTGCATCTATCAACCATCAAGCATCCATCATCTATCTCCTTATCAACGTTATGCTGCGAAATCGAGCAATCAACACAACAAAGCAATCAATCAATCGAGCTCATCTTGCATCTTCGAGGTATTGAATTATTTGGGTTTAGGTTATGCATTTCAATTGTTTGATCATTTCCATTTATAAATCCAAATTTTTCGATATACATTTTGGCACACCCGGTGGGACTCACGTCCTTGATTAACCTCTCTTGTTTGAGTTGTTTTTATGAAGTTTAGATCTCTTGGAGCGCCAATCTTTTATTTTTGTAAGCTTTTGTAGCAAAAATTTGCATTTTTCTAACCCTAGTTTGCAAAGATTTGGCTAAAAATGTATGTAGATGATCTCTTAGCCTAAATCTAACCTCACCATTGCGTCCGGGATGCCATTTCCATAAACTTTGAGTACAAATTTGCCTAAATTTGATGAAAAATGGAGCGTTTGGTGAAGAAAACAACAACCGGACTGCAACAATGTGCTTCTGGTAATTCAGGTCGCTTATGATCAAACAGCAGTTGCCTAGGCTAAATCAGCTCGCCTTTGGGCAAACAGTAGTAGCTTATGGTCAAATCTAGCTCTCTTTTAAGCAAACAGTGCTCGCTTTTGAAGAAAAAACTGATAGCATATGGTAAACTTGGTCGCTTATGGTTAACATTTGCATTCTGTCTCCTGAAACTTTCCAGATCGCTTTTGGGCTATTATGTCTCGCTTTTGTCCTTTTCTTAGTCGCATATAAGCTATTACTTGTTGCTTCCATCCATTTTTGCAGCGCTTATGAGCAAAAATCCACCGCTTTTTGGATATCCGCATCGCTTTTACACTGGGATCGGCCGCATCTATCATTTTCTGGATCGCCTTTAAACCAACAGTGATCGCCTCAGGTATGATTTGGATCGCTTTTGTATTAACAGAACCCGCCTGCTGTTTTTGTTGTTCCCTGTGGGGTTTTCAACTGAATTAATCGCTTATGGCCTAACAGTGATGGCTTCTGCATTAATTCGGATCGCTTTTAAAATAACAGTCATCGCTTTTGATGTCATGTGTGTCGCTTATGGACTGACAGTGCCCGCTTTTGACCTGATATGTATCGCTTTTGAATTAACATTGATCGCCTGTGTAGACAGGGTTTCTGTGTTTTAACTATCTTTTTTTACAGACAGGTCGCTTTTAACCCGAAACCGGTCGCTTTAGGATATAACCGTGTCACTTATGAATCCGAAGATGCCGCTTTTAAACGGATATGAATCGCTTATGAACTGACATTGCTCGCCTCTGCAGGATAGGGTTTTGACTATGTTTTGTAGATACAGGTCACTTTTAGCTTGCAACCGTTCGCTTCTGGGTTTATCTGCATCGCTTCTAAGCTGACAGGAGTTGCACCTGCATAACTTTCACATACGGAGGCCAAATCACACAAACAAGGACTCGTTGGAAAGTTGGGAGGACAAGCTTCACAACTGTACCACTTTTATCAGGTGACTGTACTATTTTTCAAGCTTTTTTATCAGTCAAAGTTTAGGTTCATTGCAAACTTCATTTGAGCATAACTTGAGCAATTTTGATCGTTTTTCAGCGAAACTTTTTTTCAAATTGCTTAGAATCTCCTGAACTTTCTGTTCATGCAATCTATTTTTTTCTATATCAGATCATTTTCATCAGAATTTTCAGATTTCATCTTTTTTATGTAATCATCTTCTTTGCAAGATTACTTGTTTCTTTTTGGAATTGGTGACTTGTAGAGGCATCTAAGGAGCTGAAGCAGCATTGGCATCAACATCTACAGCAAATTGGAAAGTGATTGTATCAGGTGCACTCATTCTAATCTTTCATCTTCTAATCTTGTTTGCAAACACATTTGGATTTTGGGCATAAAACGAACAATTGTTTGCAAATTCACATCAAAACATTGGGCTAAAATAAACCATTGTCTTTCATCACATTTGGATTTGGGCTTTAAAACAAACAAGTGCTTGCATTGTCTTCCACACATGGAACTTCTAAGGTTAATGAACCTCATGCGAGTGTGATCAAGTCAATGTGTATGCTCTCTCCTCGTGTCCCAACATGAACTTGGAGATCAAAAACATTTACTTGTGTTGCTTTTGTTTAGCCTTAGAGAGGCCTGCCTTGGTATCCACCCCAAGGGAACGACCTCAAGCGGTACTTTCATCCGGTCCGCTATAAAAATCAGAAGATAAGGCGAAAGCCAAGTCTAACCGGTATTAGCGCTCACCATACAGTGCTAACTCGAAAGGAGGTGTACCTTTGTGTATATTAAAACTCCTAGTAGGGTTAGTTAAAGTCTTAAGTGGCTTGCTAGATGCTCGTGGGGTGCCGGTCCCCCGGATTTTCATTAGAACCTCCTTGTGATAGTGGCCTTGCCTTAACTAGGACTTGTTGAAGTGTCTTCACGTGCTTGCTTAACCATCATCACATTCTTCCAAACTAAAACTTGCTTATGTGTCTTGCGTGAGTGATTCATGTGTGTATATGCATAATCATTTGTTTGAACATTGCCAAATCAAGCTACAAACACCAAACACATAAACAAATCAATCTAAACACATCATCCAAACAATCCACATCATCATCCAAATCCCTAAGCAAGCACTTGCTAAAAGGACTTAAGACAAACACTTGGTGACAACATGTCTACACTAGAGGACCTAGAAATCAAATTCCAAAGATTCCTCCAAAATCTTTATCAAGGATCACAACCCCTAAACCAAGATGCCATTAAAACATTACAATTCTTCATCCAAAGAGCTCAACCTCATGCAAGCCAATCACTTCAACTACAACACTTCATAGCCCAAGTTCAACACCTTTTAGCCACTAGTCAAGCTCAACAAGTACAACAATCCTTAGCCACTTCCTATCAACCTAATCCACTTCATAGCCACATGTCATATCCATCCACTACATATCAACTTAATCCACCTATCCACCAAGTCAATGCCACATCAACCTATGAACATCCACCTCAAGCTTATCCAATCCCTCCTACCACCATTCCAATGCACTATCAAGCCCATCCACAAGGCAATCAAGTGATATTACAAGAACAACATCCAAGTCCCAATAGCGCTTTGTACATAAATCAAGCACGTCCAAGTACACCTTTTCAACAAGATCATCAAGCACCATTGATAGACCTAAGTCCACATCTGCAACAAGAAACACATGCAAATCCCAATGGCCCCTTGTACATAAATCAGACAAGCCCAAGTTATCCTATGCAAGATCTAATAACCTTTGACAAGGGAGACACCAATCTAGAGTGGCCTTCATCATCTAATCACACACCAATACATGAGCCAACTAATCCTATCCCAACACCACCACGTGATCCTATTCCTAGTCCATTGGTCCATCAACCCTCCAAACCACCAAGCCCTTCATTACCTTCCTCGCCATGTCATTCTAATCATTCACCAAAGGATGCGGCTGAGAGAGTTTTACAAAGGATGCTTGAAGCAAAACTCATTGAACTTCCTAAAGTCAAACCATGTGAAGAAAGTCCATATGATGAACATGATTATTGTGCATACCATAGGACCAAAGGCCATAATACAAATCAATGCCCAATATTTCTCTCAATTGTTTACAAGGTGTACCCACCTATAATGGGAAATCATGCCACATCATCCCCATCTAGTCCAAATCCTAATCCATCCAATCCAATTAGCTCTCAACCTAATCCTCGTCCTAATCCTAATCCAACACCATCTACTATTATCATCCATCCATTATATTTCCCATCCACCCATACACTTGCAAAGGATGTGATCCATTGGCTACTAGCTAGGAATAGACTACCCCCATGTCAAACACTAATTCATGAGCCTACCAATGAACTTCCAAAGGTCATGGCCAATCCTATAATCTCATCATATGGTTCACATATCCTTGAGCCTCTTCAAGAGCCTTCCATTAACATGCCTAGCCCTTTAAGCCCATCATGTGATCTACAAGCCAACAAGTCTATTCAAGAGCCATCATGCCTTCATGTTGATAACTATCAAAAGCCTATCAAGTCCACTCAAGAAGCTTCCACTTCCATCCAAAGTCAAGAGGTATGTCAAGAGCATAATCTTAAATATGTGGAAATATTGAACCTTAGTCTTAATCAAGATCAAAGCACCTTTAAGTTCCACCTATCCATGACCTACTTATGGGTTTCCCTCAAGCTGTTAGCCATCACCATGACCTCATTCATGAGCAAATTTATCCCTTTTATAGCCCACTTAATCCTATTTTTGCTCATAGTTATGATCAAGGTTCTAGCTAAGATCATGAAAACCATGATGATCCATTTGGCAAAACTTTATCCATCTCATGATCAAGATGATATCTATGATGAAGAACCTATTAAAAAGTACCTTGATCCTATCCATAATCCTATATCCATCCATGAGCGAGATATCCAAATTGCTCCTAGTCATCCTCCATCTAGCCCTATCCATAATGAGCAAACATCCACTTGTCATAATGAGACATGTGCCTCTCAAGAACACATAAGCATAGAAGATCAAACCAATAACTTGGATATTAGTGAACACAATGCTAATGATCCTCCCTCCACATCTACCATCGATCCCATTTCAAGTCCACCATCATGTCCTAGTGGTCTTACCACCTTCCTCCAAGAATGTTCTTCCTTAGGACAACAACAACCTTTGTCCTCCATTTTATCTTCTCCATCTAATAAAGAACTCAAGTCTAGTTCCCAAAACACATCTAGTCCCATAGTCAATCGCATCCTCCAAAACATGAACTACAAAGGTAAAGGCCTAGGTCTTTATGAACAAGGTGTTTTGGAGCCAAACCATGTTAAAATCCCTCCATGCTCATATGGCCTTGGATACACACCCCAAGGTAAACAAGGCCCAGATGTTGGTAATCCCTTCATACATCCTAAATCTACCACTTTCCATTGCAAACCTTATCATCTACCCAAAACATATGTAGCCAATCCACCTCCATCAACTTACAAACTCCAAAAGCATGTGACCATACACCTTCCGCCATCCACCTTGCCTCCACTTTTACCAACTCCAAATATCCCTCCATCCACCTTGCCACCATTGCTTCCAACACCTAACATACATATCATTCATAAGTATCCTTACATCCCTAATCATGACCAACAAAAGTACACATCGTTTAAACATAAAGCTTCCAATAATTCCATCCACTCCACCCACCCCATGGGATTCAAATGCAAAAATTTTGATGTCTCTACCTATAAAGCTAAAAGTCCCATCAAAAGTCCTAAGGACTCTCATGCCTTAGGGCACAAACATGAAAAATCAATGCAAATAACCAAAGCAAAGCAATCCAAAAAGCTATCCAAGCCCATACCTTCAAAAGCAAAGCCCAAAAACAAAATGATTTGGGTTCCTAAGCAAATAACTAGCAAAGTAAATGAGGCATCTTCATCCACATCTCAAGAATCCCAATCACCTATATTCATCCAAAAGCCTATTTCCATCCAACACTTCCATTCCCTTCAAAAATCCCACAAGCAAAGCAAAAGCACTAAAAATACTAAATCTATGTGGGTTCCTAAATCACTTCATCAACCATCTCCTAAGCAAACATCCCCATTGCTTCCTACACCACCATCTCATCAAAAGCTTCAATGTTTATCACAGTGTGTGCAGCCGTTGGTCATGGTTCCCTTCCACTCCACAGCACCGCCACATAACTACATCTCCCCATCTTCCCTCCATTATCCTACATATCTCCCCCATGCAATACCTATGGTCCATGCTTTGGCATAAACTTTTCATCCATCTTCATTCCATAAGCCTATATAAATCCACACCACAAGCCACTAGCCTACCCTACCATAATTCCACATCATCATCCACTATCTACCTAATCCATGCAATCCCTTATCAACATCAATGAGCACACTTGACATGGTCCATGCGAGGACATCCATCTCTAATGGGACTACCAACATCCATTGAACTAGCCACTTGAGTCCCTCCTATCCATTACCATGGTGAAAACCTGGCAAACAGGCGCCATGTGTAATTGTCAACCCATCTAAAAACAAAAAAAAGAAAAAAGAAAAAAAAAGGCAAAAAAAAAAATCAAAATAGTAAAGAGAAATCCCTTCATCTAACGGTGAAAACCTGGTAAACAGGCGCCTTGGATAAGTACCATGATGAAAACCTGGCAAACAGGCGTCATGTGTAGGTTGATCTTCTATGTCACTTACACTTGGGGGCACATTGTCTCATCCAACCTATCCATTTCTAAACTATCTATCCCATTATATCATGTCCTACCATTACCATACCATCATACCATCCTTAGCCATTACATCCATATACCTATCTTATTGAACCCATTCATCCACCCTTCCTCCTTTTGATCTTGAATAGAGACATAGGGGCAAAATGTTGAAACATGTTTGGATATTTCTTGACATACCTTCTTTCCAAACCAAGTCCTATCCATTAACCATTCATCCATCCCATTCAAACCAATCCATCATGTCATCCCATTGTCATGAGCCTTATCATGTAAAATCCATCATGTGTCATGCAATAAATCCTAAGCATTACCACCTATAATGGGGCAAGTTCTTCCTATGTGACATAGCCTTCGGAGATCACATCCTAGCTCCCTTATGATCCATCCCCTATGACATATCCTTATCATGAGCTTTCCATCTTATAGCTTATCCCCATCTATTTATCACGAGCTTTCCACTATAGCCTACCTATTTGTTTATTATGAGGCATGCATCCATCCATTATATAGCCTATCCTTGTATCTATCCATCTATCATGAGCCTTTCATCCCATTTACTATGCGCCCATCCTTTTATCCATCCATCCTACATCCATCCTTGCACCTAGACTTGGTTTTCTCCCTTGTCATTGGTATCTAGCACAAAGGCTACCCAAATTGTAAATCCATTGACATCCCAAAACATTTCAAAAAATACAAAAAAATCAAATATGTCAAAAAAAAAATCTAAAAAAATAAAATATCCAACAAAAAAAATCCAAGCAATAAAATCAATCATATCATCCAAAACAATCCACTCCATCAACATCCAATCAAAATCATCATCATCAATTCTTCCTATCAATAACATTCATTCATCCATTTCAATCAATCACTTATTCCAATCATATCAATCTAATCAATCTAAGCAATGATCTTAAATCCAAGTCACATTAATCCATATCAAGCAAGCCAATCAATCAAGGAACATTATCCAACCAAATCAACAGGTTTTGATCCTCATCTTGTCATGAACCAAATCAATCATCATCAATCATCATCAATGGGATAGAGCATTCCCACATCCTTGTGTTGATCTAGGGATATAGCTTTCCCCGCAATGACAACACTATCATCATCCAACAAACAATCAATTATTGGTTTATGACTTGACAAGGGCAATACCTTGTTTATTTTACATCCTTTGAGCATACTGAGAACACTTGCTTATGCTTAGATTGAATCGACACTCTAATCATCACACCATCACTATCATCATTCAACACAATCCAACCATCAAAACAAATTCTATTAATCATCAGCATCAACACCAAAGAAAATCAACTCAAAGCACATCAATCCAACCATCAAAACAAATCCTATCAATCATCAGCATCAACACCAAAGCAAATCAACTCAACTACATCAACTCCAATCAACATAAATCCAATCACTCCAACAAATCAAAAGTAGCTCAATCCACCACATATCATCACATCATCAACATTTCATCAATCTCAATCCATTTTTATCGTCTCATCAATAAAACACAACATCAGAACTACATCGCATTTCCATCGTTAAGTGCCTTGATCCCATGGATATAGGGTATGTAGGCAGTCTGGAGTACGAAGGAAGTGCCCAGATTCAGGCACAAGCGATTTTCCTCTTTCTTCTCTCATCATTTCTTCTATCATCTATCTTATACATCATCAATAAACAACTTCTTCCAATCAATCTATCATAGTACATCAATCCAATCATCACTTCATCTAATCATCCTTCAATCATCTTCCAATCATTCCAAGCAATGATCCAAATGCAAGTCATCATTAAGCTATACCAATCAAGTTAATCAATCAAGCCAAGTTATCCAAACGCAATCCATGGTCTTGATCCTAGCCTTGTTGTAAGCCAAATCACTCAGCCAATTAGCCAACCAACTTAGCAAACAACCTTGTGTTGATCTAGGGATATAGCTTTCCCCACAATGACAACACTCTCAACTATCATCATCAGCAATTAATCATCAGTTTACAACTTGACAGGGGCAATACCTTGTTTGTTTTTGTATCATTTGTGCATGCTTGCTTGCTTGCTTGTGTGTGTTATTATTTTATCTTGCATTTGCATCAATCGGTATCATTCCAGCTAATATTCATATCTTGTATCCAGACAAGGTTGTATTATGCTGGGGCACGAGACACATCATCACCCTGGTCCTTATACCTTGGTGCATAACATCTAGTGCTATATCAAACATCATGGTTGCTCACCTTCATTGCAGCATAACACATCATCCATTTCTTCTATCCGTTCCCTTAGCTTTCTTTTGTAGCCAAGCCATTTCTTTTCGAGAGCATACCCGTGTTTGTCCAACCCACCTATCCTCTTGAGGGGGCATCATCATCCCATTTCATCATCATCATCCTATATTTCCATCAATTATCCATACCTTAACTTCTTTGAAATGATGTTACTCAAAGAAAATCTCATCATCTCGAACATCATCTCAAAGAGGGGCAAAATGTAGACACCCAAATTTATCCCAACTTGGTCCATGTCCTACAACACCTTGTTAAAACATTATCCTAAACATCATAAGCCATTTTTGTCCTAAATCCCACTCTTAATCCCATTTATCCATCAGCCAATTAATTAAATAAATTTTATTTATTTAATTAAAATCCCATTCAATCCCATCCTCATCCTACTTAGCTAATTAATTAAATAAATTTTATTTATTTAATTAATTTCACATGCATAATCCCATTTATCCTATCCCCATCCCAATTAATTAAATAAATTTTATTTATTTAATTAATTTCCACATCATATCTTATCCCATCCTATTCATTTATCCAATTAATTAAATAAATCTTATTTATTTAATTAATATCCAACTCATATCCCAACTAATTCAAATATTTTATTTGAATTAAGTCCTCATCTTTCATCACATTCCAACACTTGTCCAGTCAATCATGTGTTACAACTTTTATCTTTCACATGCACAACTAATGGGACCTAATTTTAGTATTTATCTACACAAGCACACCTAAGCCTCATCCTCCTTTGCCACATGTCACATGACTACAATTTCTTAATGTGCAAGGAAACCTAACTTAATCCTATCCATCCATTTCATCTAAAGCCCTAATTGATCCTAGCCATCCATTGGAACCAAGCCTTTTCTATAAAACAAGCCTCTCTTGAGCCATTAGAGGGGGATTAGAGAGGATTCTTCTTCATGCAACCTCACTCTGCTAAATTTTCATCTCAAGCCATTATCCATCATCTTCAATCCATCTAGCTTGCATCTATCAACCATCAAGCATCCATCATCTATCTCCTTATCAACGTTATGCTGCGGAATCGAGCAATCAACACAACAAAGCAATCAATCAATCGAGCTCATCTTGCATCTTCGAGGTATTGAATTATTTGGGTTTAGGTTATGCATTTCAATTGTTTGATCATTTCCATTTATAAATCCAAATTTTTCGATATACACTCTAAGTTTCAAAAGCCCCTTTTATGTTACAAAGTGAGTTTGGTGGGCCCCATTTTTAATGTTTCTAAAGTTTCAGCGAAAGGCGCCAAGTGGCAGATGCGGAGAGTTTCTTAAAAGTTTCTTAAAGTTACACGGGAGGTGCCACGTGTCCCATATAATTTCCATGAAGTTCACCAAGTGTCGACATCCGTAAGTTCCTTCTTTTGTTTCATTGCTAAATAAAGACTGTTGGTGGGCCCCGGTAATGTTTCTAAAGTTTCAGCGGAGCGCGACATGTGTCACCATCCGCGTGAACCTTATGAGTCTTAAATGTTTCTAAAGTTTGTCAAAGTGCAGTAGAAGCTGCCACGTGTCATCTTCTATAGAACTCACTAAAGGTATCTATAGTCTCTCAAGTGCAGCAGAAGCTGCCATGTATCACTTGCTAAGTGCAGCGGAAAGCACCACCTGTCCCTGTTCCTTTTTTTGAAGCTACTCAGGCATGGAGTGTTGTGGGTCCCATTTTTGGTAATCAATTAAGTTTCAGCGCAGCGGACCATGACAGATGTCAAAGCCGGAGCACTCCTGATATAGAGATACAGTAAAGACTCTAGGTAAAATAGAAATTACCACGTATCTCAAGAAAGTGCCGCGGACGCTGCCAAGTGTCATTTTCTGGTGCTCCCTAAATAATGAAGTAGTTTTTCAATTAAGGCACATGGAAGGTGCCATCTGTCTTAAGGGTTTTGTTTCTCATTGCAGCAGAGAATGCCATGTGCTAGTTTCCTATTGTTCTAGAAAGATAAAGGAGTTTCAATAAAGGGGTGCGTATGCACGCCAGTGGTCCTAAGGGTTTATAGTCGCAAAGACTATCAGAAACTGCCAGGTGTCCCTACCTGATTTTGAGTGCGGGGAGTTACATGTATCTGTTTCAGCTAGTGAACTTGAAGAGGGGCTAACCATTTCAGATCTGAAATATATTTTCTATCAGACACTTACAGTTAAGTCCCAATTCGGTTAGGCCATTGAGATTTGATTGTGCGGGCAATCTTTGAGCCAGTTATAAATATGGGTTTAGATCACAGTTTAAGATATATAACATAGGAGATATAGAGGTTTTTTTGCATCACAGATTATTATTAGAGATTTAAGAGAAGTTTGAAGATCTTTTGTAGTGACTAGTGATATCATTTGCCTTTGTTCTATTTTCTTGATTCAGAAAGTTTGTATAACTGTGCATACATTAGTGCCTTTTATGTGACTAGAAAATTAATAAGAAGACTGAGTTCTGTGCCTTTGCTGATATTTTCTGTGTTATTGCAAAATCTTCTAAGTTGTGAGCCTTTGATTCTATTTGTTTTTCATCTTTTACATTGATCATGCATTATTTGCTCTTTAATGTAACTGAATCCTGAAGATAGCTTCATTGTGCTTAGTGTTGAGAAACAAAATCACATTCAGGCGCATCGCCATAGTTTAGTTTTCTTTTCAGTTGCATTTGTGATTCTATTTAATTCTATCCCTTTTCCCAAAACACATTTGAGATAAAGAAGAGCCAGCTTCTTTAAAATCTGGAGGTTGTTTCAGGTCCCAAGTCCCACATACCTGAAACTTCCCATGTTGGTGTTGGAAAGAGCACAATTCTAAGCATCAACAACATGTATTCATCAGAATCATGACTAGCATTAATAAAAAGTGATGGGTTGCGGTTATAGAGCAGTGATGTATTAATCACCGCAAGGGAGTTCTTTTGCAGATACACATATGTATTCAGAGAGACACAAAGAGCATAGAGAGAACTACATTTGGAGCTTATTGTGGAGGAATGACATTAGAGAATGATCTAGGAGAGCCTTGTTCACACGTCGAACTCATAGGTTCTTTATTTTATCTAAAAGTTATTTCCTTGTTTGTTATCGGCCCTGAAGATATGTTTATCTGTATTTTAGCTGTAGATATCATAATACATTATAATGTGTTTGAATAATTGATAGATTAAATCTATTGTCATGTTTTGTAAACTAATAGTTATATATACGATTATGTTTATTGTAAACTGATAGTTATATATATGATTGTGTATAGTGAAATTGATAGTTATATATGACTATGTTTTGTGAAGCCAAAGCTATATTATTTTCTCTGTGTTTTAGAAATCAAAGAACTTAGTATTTCACTATGTACTGAGTAGTCGAGGAATTAATCTTATCTTTGTGTTAGGAGGATCCAACACTTTAGTTTATCACCATGTTTTCTTTTGTTAAGTCTTTAAACTCACAAAACTCTTTATAAACCAGTTTAAATAATTTAAACTAGGACTGTGTGATGTTAAGGCCAAAAGATTAATCTTAGTTCATTGGAAATAAGAGGGTGATTAGTCTCACATTCTTCTTATTTTAGATAGAACCAGTAGAACAAATACTCTTTCAACTTATGATTTAGAGAACAAGAATTCTCTATGTTTTATCCTTATCTTATAAAGATAGAAAATTAGTGCAGGCCAAATGGTGGTTAAGACATTATCTTCTATTAGGCCATAGAGGTTAGTGATTATCAAAAGGTAGTTACTGGAAAAGTTAGTAAACTTTACTGAGGAGAATGTCACTTAGGGGAAGTAGCTTCCAAGCCTTAGCCTGCTTAGGAACTGCCATCTAAATATCATTTCTCATCAATACCTTCCATAGTTCATTCCCTTCCAATGATTTTAGGATCCATTTGGCCACCAAGGTGATCCCTTGTATTCTTAGGTCCTTCAGCCCAATGTCACCATGTGCCTTGTCTATGTAGCACCATTCCCACTTAACCAAGTGTCTCTTCCCCTTGCCTTTCCCATATGACCACAGGAAAATCCTTATTCTCAAGATTTAATATCATTAACTTGATAGCTATTGAAAAATCACACTGAAGTGAAGTAGACACTTTAAGAGGATAAGATCTTTTTGCAAACTTGGTTTATGCCTGCCAGGGAGAGATATTGCCTATTCCAGCCTCCTATCTTTTTTTCAATCTTGGTTCTGACCCAGTTCCACATCTCTTTGAGATCAGGATTGAGAGCAAAGGGGATCCCCAAGTATCTTACCAATTTTTTGGGACCACCCCGCTAAAAACCATACCTATCTAACCAATCTGGCAGTGTTTTCTTCCAACCCAGGAAAGTTGATTTAGCTTTAGATAGCCTTGCACTCGATGCTTGAAAAAATATGAGAAGCTTCTTCATTAATGACTCCAGGTTATCTTGTTCAAGTTCCATAAAGATGAACGTGTCTTTAGCAAATTGCATATTTATTAGTTCATTTTGTTTAGGGAGTCTAATCCCTTTAATTCTAGGAGAGAAAGTGTGATCTCTCAACATGTAGAAGAGAGCGTCTGAAGCTATTACAAATAGAGAGGGCACCAAAGGGAAGCCTTGGAAAAGAGATCTTTCCAAGGTAATTTCTTCTATTAGAGTACCATTTACATCTATCTAGGCTAAAGCATCTTTCAGTAGTGTGTCTACCATGCAACAAAACTTATCATAAAAACAAAAATCTTGTAGAACAGTCCTCAAGGAAACCCACTCCACTCAGTCATATGCTTTTTCAAAGTCCAGTAGGAGCATATCTAAGTTCTAGTTAGAGTGTTTAGCCCACTCTAACACCTCCCAGCTTGTTATTAAGTTTTCCAAAATATATTCGCCCTTTATAAAGCCAGTTTGAGTGCTATTGATAAATTTTGAAAGGATGTTAACTAGTCTTAAGGCAATTACTTTTGCCAAAATCTTATAGGAGACATTCAATAATGTTATTGGTCTCTAGTTCTTTACTAAGGTCTTGTCCCCGCCCTTTGGGAGGAGCTTAATTATTCCTCTATTAATACTTTTCCCCAGTGCCCCCTTATCTAGGGCCTCCTTATAGACTTGCAAAAGGTTGTAACTCACACAGTCTAAAAAAACTTTATAGAACTCCATAGGTAGCCCATCCCACCCAAGGGATTTGTCATTGCTCATAGATAGTATGACATTCATTATCTCTTCCCTGGTTATGTTTGTATCAAGCTTGGTGGAGTCTTCCCCACCAATTTTCTTTGGGATGAGACTTTTGATGAGGGACCTCGCCCTTTGACCTTCCTCACTCCCTCCTTCAAATGTGAACAACTTTTTGAAGAATGAATGGAATTGCCCCAAGACTTCCTTCTGGGAAGAGTGCATCTGGGATCCATCCTAGATTCAACCTATTTGCTCCTTTACATCCTTCTCCCTTAGGTAGTTAAAGAACTTAGACCCCTTATCACTACAACTGAGTTAGTTCAACTTAGCTCTGACCTTTTTCCCTTTCACCTTATGATCTTGAATTTTCCTTAAGTTGTCCTTTGCCAAAATTAGAGCTTCACACTACACCTCATCTAGAGTTTCTTGCAACCTTGATTCTACCACAAAAAAGTAGTCTTGAAGGTCTCTTTTTATTTTCCTATTGTCCAGGGCTCTTTTTTTTTCCAATCATTTGAAACAGGACCCTCTAGCCATCCACATTAGTATTCCATCTCTCTATGGCAGTTGCATCCTTCAACATCCATTTATTTATTTCCTTGAGAGAGGCAATGGCCTCCTGGCAATCCATATCATTCAGTAGGTGAGTATTAAGGATGAATCTATCATTTTTCCTTACATCCTCTAGCCTACCATGTCATGAGATTAGCTTAGCCTTGATAGGATGATGATCATAGAGGGTGTAGGGGTACACCTGCACCTTGACACCATCCTCATTAGGGTAGAAGCTAAATAAATCTTTGTTTGCATAGATTCTATCCAATCTACAATAGATCCTACTCCCACCCCTCTAGGAATTGCACCAAGTGAACCAAACACCTTTACAATTTCTCTTCTTCCCTTCCATAGGGTCTATCAGCCTTAGCTTATTTTTAAACCTAAGCTAGAAATGTTTTTCATTGCCTTTCCAAGCCATGTCTATCCCACCCCATTTATCCTCCAAGTGCTCTACCATCTTGAAGTCCCCACCCAGAATCTAGGGGACATTTTGAAGACTAGCCAACCACTGCCAAAGCCTAATCCTTTCCCTATGATCATTGGGCGCATAGGTAGAGCAAACTCCAAACACCACACCATCTCTTTCCAAGGTGACCCGCACCACCCTGTTGCAGGGGGAGGTTCCACTTCCAGTAACATATTACACCCACTGACTGGACACTAGGATAGCAGCCCCTCCCCTCCCCTTTTCATGTGAAGTGGAGAAAAACTTGGAACCATTCCAGATGAACTTCAAGTTTGTCTCCAACATGAAACCCATGGCCTTGGTTTCTTATTGGAGTACAAAATCCTTTTTCTTTTCAAGGTTTATGAACCTTCTTACAACATATTTCCTATCAAGTGATTCAAGGCCCTTGACATTCCATGAAATACAATTAAGATTCATTTTCATATACCATAGGTGTTTCCTCTTGTACACTCTTGAAGTGCTCAAAACATTTGGGCAGTTTATCATCTACCTCCAACTTCTTTGCAATTGGGATCTAAATCACTGTACTAGTTTTTTTTCTTTTGTGTTTAGAAATAACAACCTTCTTCCTACCTCCGGAGGGAATGCTATATTCCCTTGGCCTTCAAGGTCCTACCTTTGGCTTTGAGGTTTGGGCACTCTATCCCTCAGTGACACCCTCCTCCTCATTACACCTTATGGTTGTGGTTAGCCCCTTGTTGGCTTGGGTTTTTCTATTATTATCCTTATTACCTTTCTTATTAGGAATCTTTTCTAAGTTAATTTCTTCATTTAGTTTTAGTTGCTTAATGCTATCCCCACCACCAACATCAATATCATTTAACCTAGGGTGTTGGGTGATGTTGTTCAGACCAGCACTAGTGGTCAGATTGTGGTTGTTAATTTGATTGTGGATAGTTGGGCATACTTCCTATGTCAAGACAAGCCACTCATAGTAGCTGCTAATGCATTATCAAATTTTGAAAGAGAATCCCCCCTGAGATTCTCTCAACTTCCCATGGTGGGGTTCTTTCGTAGTGCCCAGACCAGGCTTAACATTAGGCACTTGTGAATTTGGATTGCCAGGATCCTTGAGATCACTTTTCTTTTTGGAGCCCTCAACCAAGTCATCTAGAGGGGTATACTCTCTGTCCATGGTTAAATTATCAACCAAAAACTCATCTCTAGTTTGCTCAATGTTTTCAAAACAAAAATTGTTAGAGGGTCTACTAAAATGATACATTGAAATACTTAGGGAATTGTTACTTTCATACCTATTTGCCAGGTTATTTTGAATTCTTTTCCTAATTATTTTCATTGCAATTTGCTAAGCATTTAATTTTGCAACCAAGCCTAGATCGTTAGCAATGTGTTGTGTAGGAGTTGGAGTCCCAAGGTGTACTTCCCCAGTCGAAGTTGGGTTTGCACCTTCCAGACCCCCCGCGCCCACCCATTATCATCCTGCAAGAGGATAAAAAAGGAGTTTTATAGAGGTAATTCCAAAGGGGTGCTTTTGGAGGAGAGAACATGCACTTGAGCACTCACAAGCTACATAACCCCTGCAACCCTAGATATGTTAGGGGATTGAGCACCGCTCTCCCCAGGTGACAGTTGCGAGCCCTTCGAGCTTGGAAGACCATCGGAGCTACTAGGGTTTTCTCCCCCTCCACCCGTAGGGATGGGATGCAACTCCTCAGTGCATGGGTGACCACCCGTAGCACCATGGTATTTCTTGACATTAGGGTTATAATTATTTCCAGATGCAGGTGGTTCATAGGTGCTAGTTTTATTACCCTTTCTTCTTTATAATAGGGGAATTCTTCCTGATATGCCCCTCTTTGTGACATAGATAACATGCATTAACCCCTCCTGGGATTTCCAGAGGGTACACAAACTAAGAATCTAACAAAGCACAATAAACACCCTATGATCTTGATGGGGTCCTTAGTATTCATAAGCCTTTGGAAGGCATGGGAGATAACAAAGCATAATGCTCAATTCAAAAAAAATAACATAACACTTAAAAGCAATTTGAAATGTCAATCCTATAGCTACATTTGGTGGAACTTGGAGCATAATAATAAATCTCTCGCCTTGTTGCAAGGCTATTCTGCTAAAAATTGGAAAGGCATTAAAAATTTTGCGGATATATTAACCAATGGGAAATTGAAAAAATGGGATAGTCTGTGTGCTGAGTTTGATCTACTTGAGTCTAATGTGAGAACTTACTCTACACTTCTAGAGGCCTACAAAGATGCTTTCTTTCCTAGGAATGTGGAGAAGGATGTTGACCCCGCCAATAGCATTGTTTGGAAGGATGGCTCTGCTCTTGCTAATATTAAAGCTAAAACAATTTATAATGATCTTGTCAACAATGTATCTATTATTGAGCATGTGAATAGTTGCTGGGGCTTAACATTAAATAATAAGGATTGGCACCAAACCCTTTCTCTTGTATGGCACTATACTATGGAGCCTACAAAGGCTTGTTCTAGATGGCTTGTCTTATTGCAAAAAAATCCTTTTAAAATTAACCATGTTGATGTTGATATATGCAATATTTGCAGGACTCCCAAATCTGTCAAGCACATTCTATTTGACTATTTTTATGCTCAAGAAATTTGAAGGCTATTTTGTCATAATTTAAAAATTTGGAATGATTGTGGTAAAATTATGTGGAATGACATTTTATTTCTTGACTTGAAAATTAGTACTGATTGTAATCTATTCAGGAATTGTTTGTCTAATGAGATCATGTGGCACATTTGGAAAGCGAGAAATGGTGATAAATTTAAGGGAATTAAGAGAGCACTTACTGAGTCTTCCAAAAGACTCACATTCTTTAATGTTACTATGCAGGTCTCACTCCACCTGGAGTTCTCAATGGTGAAATTCATGAGGCTTATAAGGGAAGGCATGGTAACCATAAACAAGGAGGAGGTGATATGCGGTCATGTCACCTACACAGGGATGAAGCTGAAATATTCTTGAGGGCTCTAAATGAACTCTGAAGAGTAGTTGGTGAGTTAGCTTATCTAGGGAGACAAAGAGGTCCACAGAAGTTGAACCCTCATAGAGGAGACCTTACAAATGTAGATGCAGAAGAAGTCATGTCAAATGCATAGTTGTTTGATGAAGAAGACATCCGGGGTGGAAATGAGACAAATAGAGAGGGCGATAATGATCAATAGTCTAATATTTACATATTGATATCTTTTTGTATAGAAGCATTTGTAAATTTTGTAGACATAATGGAGTATATGGCTATATATACATGAACAACAACTATGAATTTTGTCTAGATCCAACTATACTCCTATAAATAGTATTACTTAAAAAAACATAGCTGATGTCTTATACTCTATAGAGTGTAATGCATCTATAAGTTGCCCAAAATGGTGGAAAACTGCACTGGTAGAATCATGTAACCGTTATTAAACTATATTTAATACAAAAAAAAGTTAGTAAACTTTAGTAGTTTACAGAGATAGTTTGCTTTTAGCATTAGAATGTTTGTATGCTAAGAATTAGTTTACTTGTCATGTTTGAATTTTTAGTCAAAGTATGTGTACTGAATAGACAGTTGATATACTTAGGATTACCCAAGAAATCTGATCATCCTTAGTTATTTGCATTTGAGAAAACAAAGGATGCTAGTATTGTTTCATTTCTCTTTAAACCTATTGAATCTATGTTTAGATGTCAAATAGTGCTTTCAATATCTTTGAGCCTCTCAAGATCTTTGTATGGAGTCTTAGAAGTCAAGACTAAATTTTTTGATAAGAATGATTCTTTATCTATTAACTCATTTTATTTTTATAAGTTTTCAATCCAAGACTTTGAGAAATGATTCTCTCTTATTATAAAAGTGTATAGAAATAATTTAGATATCATTAGAAGCACTTACAATTATGTTATATATTTATATATTAACATGTATGGTTTCTTCAAGAAAATTATGTTTTTCCATTATGATGTTCTATTGTTCTTATTCTTTCTTTATTGGTGAATGAAAGTTGACCATTAGGTCAAAGACATCATTAGTTTATCTAGACTTGTATCCTTTATTGGATTAAAAGATTGAACTTAGTCAAGAATTATTATGCTTTTGTTAGTAGCTATTAAGACTTGACATAAAGGAAGATAAACCTTGTGTGTTATTTTTTTGAGAAATGATGAATTCAATCAAGGACTAAGTAGTCATGATTTTATGAGTGGTTATTTTATTCATGCCATATTATGGATATAACTTATTGGTTTTGGGGGTATTTTGGATATTGCAAAGTACTAAAATAGGGAAGTTAAGAACCCTAGATTTTATTCCAAAGAGTTTAGAAATCTTTAACTCTTAAGTCAATTATATTGAATTAGTCTAATGTGTACTTTGGTTGACAGACAAAAAGGTTGAGAAACTATAGATCAATACATTATTAAGAGACTAAGAAGCACTTTGTTGTTAGAAAGTTAATACTAGTTATATAAACCAAGTATGGTTATTATTGAATAGAGAGTAAAATGACAAGAGGTCATAGACATGGATAAATTGTGGATATGCAATAAGGGACTCTTGGAAAAGATAAATTTTTTAAACTTGCATATTGTATGTATATCCTAGATAAGGATTATTTCTAAGTTAGGTGGACTAGGAATTGAAAATAGTTTAGACATTTATGTCTAGAGATACTAGTCAAACAAGTCAATCTGTAGGACGAGATAGTCTTCAAGTCAAGTTAGAGGTGTGTGAACACACAACTACATTTATTGCAAACATTTATTTATATTTAAACTTTGGCCAAAGTGATGCTTTTGTCTCTACATGCATTAGTCAATTCACATTGTCTAGATGGTGTAAATGATCAGTAAGATCATACTTAGCTAGAAGATTATCTAGAGTTGTATGGTCAATTGAGTTACATAGGACACAACACTAGGACTCAGATGGCAACTTGTTAGATCCACATGTCTATACTCTTCGTGAAGGGTAGGGCTTCTTCTAGGAAGGAAGGTGTGTAAGGGACAATTGGTCTGTGGTTGGAGGTAAAGCACTTGGATGATCCTCTCCCTTTGTAGCAGAAGACTCACCAAGATTTAAACAATAGATATCAAGATTCCAGAGGCAATACTTTTTATGGAAAATTTCATGTTATGATTTGATGTAAAACTATTATTTTGCCAAGAGTAATCTATTTGTAAATGTAAAGTGAAATGTTATTGCTTTAAGTTATCTTTTAATATAATGAATTTCAAGTTGAAAAATGTTAGGATTAAGGTGTCATCAACCTTGTAAATTCTATGTAATTAATTACTCCTAATATTGTTTGTAAATCACCCATAAGGGATGAAAGGTTTCATCGACAGTTATCTTGTTTCATCCGCATGGTTATATCTACCGTCCCTAATGCTAATTCATCTGTGACGGGGGGTTGTAGGGGAGTCTGGGGGCTATGTACCCTGGCAAGGGCTCGGGTACAACACCCTCAGAGCCAAATGTTTTCATTATAAATTTGGACCATTCCTCGTTAGGTCACAAATATGACAGTTGATATTATGTCAGTTTTCTTGCCCTTGAAGGCAACCCCCTTTTATAAGGATATTTGTACTACATTTTTAGTAGAGTTGAGAGTAATAGGTGTTGTTGGATTGAAGACTAAATAAGATGAGGAAGTGCATGTATTGTAATCTCATATTTGAAGATAATACAACTTGGAGCCTCTTTTCCTGGTGGAAATTTTTACTTGAAAGGGTTTTCTCCATGTTATATACTGTGTTATGTGTTTAGTTCTTAATGCATGTTATTTATGTGTAGTGGGTTTTATTTCTGTTGCAATCTCCATTGATTCTACATTGTTTAGAGGGCATAAATAAGGTTTGAATCAGATTTCCATTATGTGGTTTGTACCTTCATTTCTAACAAAAAATATTCTGAAAAGATATACTTTTATTTCTTTGAAGTTTAGAAAATGATTACAAATATATATATATATATATATATATATATATATATATATACTCATGTTTATCATGTTCATTTACTTTCCTAGTAAATTGTGTGTGTAATTGTGAGTAATATGAGAAGGCATGTTACACATGAAAACCCTATATTATGAAAGACGCATGAGTTCTACACTACCCACAGGAGTCCTTGATCTAGTAACCTCTTCATCCTCTTGTAGAAATGGGGTCCTCCTCTTGGTGACAATTGGGACTCGAGAGCAAATGAGCTTAAGAAAGCTATGAATTGGTGGAGATTTTGAAAGATTTGAAGAACTTGGCTTAGCAATCTGCTAGTGCAATAGAATTGTTTGAATCCTTTGATGGCTTGGGCAATAAAACACTACAAAAAAAGGCATCTACATCTTGAAAGAGCATAAGAATAGGGTGTTGCCACAATAATGGGTTACACTTTTTGGGACATCCTAATTTTTGTTGAAATCACATATTTTTAGAAAATATAATGATTTAAGCCTTGAAAGGTTCCATTTAAAGGATTTTAATTGAAGAGGGTTTGATCAAACCCCCTTAGATTCAAACCCCCTTGGATAGAACCCCATTACTTTTAAACCATACCTATAATGGAGTCTCCTCTACACTTATCAAAATGCTGATAAAAAACCACTTTTGATTTACCTTTTGGGGGATCAAATGAAATCATTTAAAATTTATGTTTTGTAAGTATGTAGTCCTCATTATAAGCTTCCCAAAAAGTATAATTTTAAATATATTTAATTTGATTATTCTATTTATTTTTATTTCTTGTGAATGTAGGTTTTTCCATGAACATCAAGGTCTTTCTTTCACACATACGATGAAATAGGAAAATAGAGAAAAAAATTCTAAAGTAACATGTCCTCTAGGTATTGATGTTTGTATTCCAACAAAAAAAATTGAATTATGATACATACAAAAAAAATTATGTTGGAAAGAATACGCCTATGTCTAAATTATAATTGGTTTGACTTCAAAACTTAATTAAAAAAATATTCAACAAAACATTATGAAAACAAATGCATCCTCTAGATATAGGTGTTACCAATCTAAATTCAAAAGAATTGGAATTTTATCCTTTGTAGAAAAAAATTTATGTGTGACAGAATACACATCACTTTAAAAAAAATGTCGTTTACTATTAAAAACTAGTTATCAAAGGAGACACAAAATTTTTACAATTTAACTCCAATTTTTTTTAAAAAAAAATATTTAGAATCTACAGACAAAATCTCACAAATCACTAGTTCAGATCATCTTTAAATTCCTAATGGTTTAGCGGCTATAGGTGTTAGAAAGTGAAGAATTAGTTCAAAATGTTGATTTCAATGTCAACTTTGGCCAAAAAGTGTAACCCATTAGTGTGGGATGACCCAATACTAAATGGAGAAAAAGTAAAATCTTGAGAATTGGCTCCAACAATGGATTTGCCTCCCTTATTGCTTGAGGGAGGGGGTATTTATAGATTGGAAGAGCACATGAAGAATGGCAATGGTTGAGGAGTTAACTCTTTTGATTGGAGAGTTAACTAAATAGATTTGAGAGAATACTAGGCTGAAAAAGGAGTGATAGCCTATGATAGCTTATCACAAGCTATACAAATGGAGTTAGCATGAGTTAGAGAGGTGAAAAGTATAGATCATATGAGCTAATAATGCACGATTAGAGGTAGTAGATGAGATAAGAATAGTTCACTCTATGTTTAGGTTGAACCCTCATGCAAATTGGAGCAAAAATGAAGCTTTTTGGGAATCAAAATGAAAGAGAATCTGCAGATGAATATATGGTAGGGTGGCCACTGGGTCACTAGTTTCAACAGGTCAAGTCACCACTGAAGTCCCAAGGTTGCTAGGTAGTGATGCACAAAGGAAGGGGTCTGGGTGGAAATTAGGAGTTGCAGAGGGATCTTGGAGTGAAAAGAAGGCCATCCATCACTGGAACTAAGCAATACAAATGAGTTAAATAGGATCTCCACTTGCACAAGTAGGGTCACCAGTGGAGATTCAAAAATAATAGGTGGAGATCTAGAATTGATAAAAGTTAAGTCAATTCTAAAAGGTGGGTTTTGTGTAGGAGGTCATTTTAGCTCACTAAGACGAAAGATGGCTATGTAGGCAAGATCAAAAATGTAGAAGAAGGAAGGTCAACAAAGGTGAAAGTGAAGAAGAGTTAGGAATGAGAATAATTGTTAGAGCAAGAAATTGATGTCGACGTGTCACCAAGAGAAGTACTATTGAGAGGGAATTATATTCACACTTCCGTGTATGTGATTAGGATTATACATTATCATAAGGGTCCTTCTGGAAGCTCATACACATTTTTAGTGCTTACATATTTCCCCCCATGGGGGTCACGCTAGCCTACATGAAAGGTAGGTACCTCTCCCAAAATAGGTACCAGTGCCTCATATTCAACTTCATTATTTGTGCAACTAAACTGGAAGTGGAAGTACTTGAGAATCTTCTTCCCTTGTGGCGAAAGAAGACACATGCCTCCTTTGGAACCATTTGTACATCTTATGCCATCAAAGTAAAACTCACATATCCAAATCATGTACTAAATCTCAGGATGAGCTGGCAACCTTTGGTATTACTTGCTCTTCATCATAAATCACATTCCTTCCCAATGTTGTGGAGTCAAAGTTCTTGTAGGGGTCATTTTGCATGGATTTGAACATAACCACTTCCTCTTCATCAATTCGATCATTTCCTCTAGCTCCTTGATCAAAGAACTCTGGATCATACCTCTTGTCTACTGAAAACATTATATGAGTTGGCTCAAATTTTATCATCACTTCATGGGGCGGGTGCAAAAAGTTGGGGGGCCAAAAAGTGGCCAATTTTTTTTTAAAAAAATTAGAGATAACGCGGGTGCATTATAATGCGCTCACATTATAACGTGCTCGCGTTATGGCTTGGTGTTGCCAAGCCTACACTAAGCCATAACGTGCTCATGTTATAACGCAAGCCCGTTATGTTTTGTTATATATATAAAAAAGCAGTGTTCCATTTCATTATTTGACAGCAATTTGCAAGAAACCCACAGCTTGAAGAGACAAAATAGCGTGCTCGTGTTATCTAACATCCAATTGTCAGCTATTTCTTGCCGATTCATCATCAAAATGCCACCATGACATCAGGGAAATCGAAGAAGTAAACTTGTTTTATTTTCTTTCTTGTGTGAATTTGTTGCTAAATAGGTAGGTTAAAATAGTTTTTGATGTAATTTTATTAAATTTATAGGAGTTGATAATGCACCTCCTCCTCCTAAAAATTTAAAAAATCTTCCATCACCTGAACAACAAATACCTACTGAAGATGAACCCCAACCACAAGCACCTTCATTTATTCCTGAATATGCCCCTGGAACACAAGAAAATATAATGGGGCAAATTAAAAATAATAAGAAACAAATTGAGGACATAATTACAAAGTTGAAATAACCTACAACTTCAACCTTGCATAGATCCATGCTTGCTCAATCCCTTGAATCTATGCTATCAGATGTAGATTTAATTACAATCAAATCACTAGTTGGATAGAAAAGAGGAGAGAATTTAAAGAGTATTATGTAGACAAGTTGTCATATGAACAAGTTAAAAATGAATAAATTACAAAACTAGACTTGTGTTCTATTTTCACAAACCCACAAACAAATGAACCTCTACCCCTTACATGCAAGAGGTTCCCTATCCATTGGTGCAACAACCAAGTGATAAGGGACAATTTTGCATAGAGGTGGTGGATGGTTTTTGACCATCCTCCATGCAACAATAATGAGGTACCACAATATTTTTTAAGGAAACTCTATTGCAAGTTTGTCAAAAATAAAGTGCCAAATTATTTTGATATGTGGGAGTTCCAGGGTAGAGGTGGGGGGTCAGTACAAGATAGACCAGGGGCACGTGTTGACCCACAGAGGCCAGCGAGATGAGCACTCACTAGGCTAGTCCATGAGCATGTTTCTATCCCTTCCATTGTGAAGGAGAGTTTTGAGGTTGAGACACTTTAGTCCATTAGTGCCTTGACCTAGAGCATCATACAGCATGCTAGTCCTGTAGCACAGTGTGGGCTGGGGGAGAGTTTGAGTACAGTTCCACCCCATACTTGTCAGGCTTGTAGGTCAGCATGTGGTTATGACCCCACAGATAGTCATGACGTAGGTGCGTAGGCTACATCTGTAGCTGGGCAAATGGTGATGACAGATGCCCTCCTGAGTGAGACTTTTGGGCTTGATACTCAGGTAAATCTTAGCAAGTTCACTAAATTTAATTTATTAAATTTTATTTCTATAATGCAAGATTAACTAATTTGGTTCAATGATTTTAATGAAATTTCAGGGTCATAGTGTTGATGCAGTTTTCAATGGTTCTCCACTGCATATTACAGTACATCATCTACTGTTGGGGTATGTAACTAGAAACAATTATAAATATTACATGTGTATAGCATCATTATATGAATGGTATTCTAATATCTAATTTTGGATGTTGAATAGGTTAATATTGGAGATTTCATGGCAACACCTGCCAATAGTGGTGGACTTCAAAGCTTCATGGAGCTGATAAAATAAATAGTTTAATGAATGAATTGTACTTACTAGATTTTTGTATGTGACTTGTGTGCTTTATTGTGTGTACTTCCATGTTTAGGTGAATGTGTGTGTATGTTAGGAGCCATGATTTGCATCACTATTATAGTTTTCATAATTGAATAATATTGTTTTATTTCCAGATGAAGCAGGCTATGGAGACACCTCCTGATGTTCATAGGGCACTGGAGCATGGTGTGTCCTCTATGACTCATAGCTCCATGCCATTGACAGGGGTTTGAGGTAGATTAGTAAATTTCAATTTAAATTCATTGTTATAGTTGTTTATTTTTGAAAAATCAAATGATTATTGATTTGAAGTTTAATTTCTATCTGGATGTTTTCTATAGGACATGACATCACCACAGCCTAATCCTACTACTAAGGCAAATGAGGAGACAAATTATATGGTAGCGGTAAGTGATTATTTTGTTAAATGTTTCATTTTTTATAACATGTAATTTCTATATATTAATGTCTATACTTTTTATTGTAACAGCTACAGATCCATGAACAACTAAATAGGAGCAGCCCTCAGGTTCATAGTAGACCACCCACATATGCGTCTCCATCCCCTAGAAGAGCAAAGGCTTCCCGTGGTCTATTCTCTTCACCAGACAGAGGGGAATGACTTTTTTTTGTGTTCCTTTGTTGTATGCCTATATGGCATTTGTGGACATATATTTTGTATTGCGTATAGTTGACATTGTATGCCTATATGGCATTCTTATAAGCCTATATGGCTATTTTGTATATATGTTATACTTATATCAATAGATATTGATGTATGCCTATATGGACATTTTGTTAATACAAATCTTTTTTATTGATGGCGTCCATATTTGCATTATAAATCCACATTTGAATGGATATTTGTAGATGGTTACTTCAAATATTAAAGTCCAATTATAATACATAGGATGTTTGTTGATCCAATAAGCCAGCTATTGTTATTCAAGTATCACCTAAACCTCATTTTGGAACTAAAAGATAAAAGTTATATTTAAAATAAAAAATGAATTATCATGCTGAATAAAAATATTCATATTCTTTATGAGTTGCTCAATTGAAAATATTCAAATGAGTATGCTGATCCATATTTTTATGAGTTGGTCAATTGAAAATATTTCTTAATTTCTTGTTATTATACCATATTGGGATGCAAAGAGTATGTTTGTTGTTTTGAATAAGATAGTCAAAATTATATGCTTATGAGCACCTGATGACCATTGTGGTTATTAAATGTAATTTCTCTTGCATATAAGGTGAGGTTATGAGAGTACATTGAGTCTTACCTAATTTTAGTATGCAACATAACATTGGGGCTATAGGCTTCCATAAGTCATCAACAATCAAGGTTTAAGGTTGTCATTGAAGTCAAAGGGTCAAGGTTGTTTGTCATTGATGTCAAGGTTGATGCCATGATGTTGATAAGGTGATATAGTGATTCAAGGTAGGTGATGGTCACGAGGTGCATGATGTTGTGAATATGGTTTTCATGATAAGGGCTCTCACTTCATGTTGATGTTGCACAAGACAAACATGGTTCATATGATGAAAGGTTCATGTTCATGGTGGATGTGGTTTTGTTCATGCAATAAGAAGTCAGAGAAGACACAAGCTTTCATAATCATAATTCAATATCATCATCAAGGAGAGTTATATTTACCAAGGGGAGTCATGAGTTTGATTTGAATGTGAAGTTATTCATGTCTTAGAACCCTAAGCCTATGATAAGTGTCATACTTTAATGTCTTTCTTCTAATTTCCCTAGGGTCTCTAAAATGTCCTAGATATCTCTTGATGAAAGTTAGAATGTTTAAGTCTTTCTTATTGATAGTTAGGGTTTTCATATTGGGCATTAAACCCTAAAAAGAATCTACTTTTCTTAAGACTTTAAAACCCTCAATTGCCTATTGTGTGTAAAGTGCACTTTTGTTTTCATTTAATATTGACTTATAATCATAGGTTACTATCACTTAAGTCAACCTACTAAAGGGACTTTAAGTCATTAGTTCACTAGCCCTCCAACCCTCCAACTTAACTCAACTAGCCTCTCTGGTAAACTCTCATAAGCCTGAGCGCCATATCATATTCGAAGGTCATATTTAATTGATATAAGGGAGGGAAAAGGATTGGAAGGTCAATATTTAAAAGGAATTTGGAATACAAATAGTCATCTCTATGTAGTTGAATTTGATGGGCATGCCTTTATAAAAGACTAAAAGAGAGTTTTATGTAGGATATCATGGTATTTCTAGTGTTTGAAGATTGAAGACTAGTCAGTGTTTGTAGCTTGAACTATTTTGGCATGTTTGGGTGCGAAACAGGACCATGCCTAGCCTAAACGTACCCACATAGATGCGTTGGAATTGTCAGTTTGGCCGCATGAGGAGAAGAACAAAAGTTACACCCCTTTGCAACTTTGCATTGCCTCCTTCTGATGATTTTTGGGGCAGTAGAAAACCTTTCGCCACGAGAAAACTCCTTAGCGATATAAAAAATTGAGAGAGGTTATTGTAGAGGGACTCTAAGTGATCACATTGCCTCATATGGAATGTATATAAGTGACATAGTTTTTGAGTAACAACTCATCAAAGATTACTACCTTTTTACACTTTGGACTCTTCAAGGATATCACCGGTACAATGTAGCTCTGACTATTTCGACATGTTTGGGTGAAAAACAGGACCATGCCTAGTCTAAACGTACTCATCCAAATGCGTTGGAACTATTAGTTTGGCCACATGAGGAGAAGAACAAAAGTTACACCCCTTTGCAACTTTACACTACCTCCTTCTGACATTTTTTGGGGCAGTAGAAAACCTTTCACCACAGGCAAATGCCTCAGAGATATAAAAAATTGAGAGAAGTTATTGTAGAGAGATCCTACGTGATCACATTACCTCAAATAGAATGTCTCTAAGTGACACAGTTTTCGAGTAACATCTCGTCAAAGATTGTAGCATTTTTGCACTTTGGACTCTTCAGGGATATTGTCGGTACAATGTAGCTCAGACTGTTTCAACATGTTTGGGTGAAAAAAAGGAGCATTCCTAACCTAAATGTACCCATATGGATGTGTTGGAATACTCATTTTGGTCGAATCAGGAGCAAGATGAAAGTTACACCCCTTTACAACTTTACATTACCTCCTGACAATTTTTGGGGTAGCAGAAAACCTTTCACCATGGACAAACGCCTCAAAGATATAAAAAACTAAGAGAGGTTATTGTAGATGGATCCTACATGATCGTGTTGCCTTAGACAAAATATATCTAAGTGACACAATTTCTGAGTAACATCTCATCAAAGATTGCTGCCTTTTTGCACTTTGGACTCTTTAGGGATATCTTCGGTATAATGTAGTTTAGACTGTTTCAGTATGTTTGGGTGAAAAATAGGACCATTCCTAGCCTAAATGTACCCATCCAGACATGTTGGAATAGTCAGTTTGGTTACATTAGGAGTAGGATGAAAGTTACACCCCTTTGCAACTTTACACTGCCTCCTTCTGATGATTTTTGGGGCAGCAGAAAACCTTTCACCACAGGAAAATGCCTCAAATATTTAAAAAGTTAAGAGAGGTTATTGTAGAGGGACTCTACATGATTGTGTTTCCTTAGACAAAATGTCTCTAAGTGACAGTTTCTAAGTAACATCTCATGAAAGATTGCTACCTTTTCGCATTTTGGACTCTTCAGGGACATTGTCCGTACAATGTAGCTCAGACTATTTCGGCATGTTTGGGTGAAAAATAGGACCATGCCTAGCCTAAATGTACCCATCCGGATGCGTTGGAATAATTATTTTGGTCACATCAGGAGTAGGATGAAAGTTACACCCCTTTGCAACTTTACACTACCTCTTTTTCACGATTTTTGGGGCAGCAGAAAACCTTTCACTACGGGAAAACACCTCAAAGATATAAAAAGTAAGAGAGGTTATTATAGAGGGACTCTACATGATTGCATTGCCTTAGATAGAACATCTCTAAGTAACACAGTTTCCAAGTAACATCTCATCAAAAATTGCTGCCTTTTTGCACTTTGGACTCTTCAGGGATATCATCGGTACAATGTAGCTCAGACTGTTTCAGTATGTTTGGGTGAAAAATAGGACCATTCCTAGCATAAAAATACCCATTCAGATGAATTGGAATAGTCAGTTTGGTCACATCAGGAGCAGTATGAGAGTTACACCCCTTTGCAACTTTACACTACCTCCTTCTGATGATATTTGGTGCAGTAGAAAAGCTTTCACCACTGGAAAACACCTTAGAGATATAAAGAATTGAGAGAGGTTATTGTAGAGGAACCCTATGTGATAGAATTTCCTTAGATGGAATGTTTATAAGTGACACAATTTTTGAGTAACATCTCATCAAAGATTGCTGCCTCTTTGCACTTTGGACTCTTTAGGGATATTGTCAGTTCAATGTAGCTGGACTGTTTCGTCATGTTTGGGTGAAAAAAAAGACCATGCCTAGCCTAAACGTACCCATTCAGATGTGTTGGAATAGTCAATTTGGTCGCATTAGGAGAAGGATGAAAGTTACACCCCTTCGCAACTTTACACTACCTCCTTCTGACAATTTTTGGGGCAGCATAAAACCTTTCACCATGAGAAAATGCCTCAAAGATATAAAAATTGAGAGAGGTTATTGTAGAGGAACCCTACGTGATCATGTTACCTTAGACAAAATGTTTCTAAGTGACACAATTTCTGAGTAACAGCTCGTCAAAAATTACTATCTTTTTGCACTTTGGACTCTTCAAGGATATTGTCAGTATAATGCAGCTCAGACTGTTTCGGTATGTTTGGGTGAAAAATAGAACCATGCCTAGCCTAAACATACCCATCCAAATGCGTTGGAACTATCAGTTTGGTTGCATCAAGAGCAAGACACCAAAAATGCAAAAGTTACTTTGTGCAACTTGACAACATTAACACTTTTTTGCAATAAGACTCAAAGACTCAAACTAACCCCAAATGACTCAAACTGACTCAAAAACATATTAAATGGTCTTATAAGATTTTATTACATACAATTGACTCAATCAAAACAAAATATCACTTTTTGACCCCTCTTGGAGGCATGACAACTTGGGTGCCCCTGCACCATTAGTGCAACTGAAGTCGATAAAGTTTTCCTATTAAGAAAAAGAGCTTCCCTTAGCATCAAGAAATATAACTATTCTATACTAACAAGGCCAACCACATGAAGGTGGAAGCTCATGTGGTCTCACCTAAGACCTATGACACATGTATTCTAGTAGACGTAGGACACGTAAGACACCTACTGTATAGTATGTATCTAGATTTTATAGTAGACCTAAGACACCTAGTCTTTATACCTTATCATAGTCTAGACCTAAGTCAACTAGACACTTATATTATAGTTCTACCTAAGACACCTATTATGGTAGACCTAGTTGACATATAGTACCTACCTAAGATACCTAGATTAAATTATAGAAGACACCTACATAGAAGACACCTAAATCATTCTAGATTATACCTTATTCTAGTCTCTAGATAGGTCGTTGATATATAGTATCTACCTAAGACACCTAGATTAGATTAAATACCTTTTTTTTTTGTCTTTATCTACCTAGTTGACATATCGTATATACCTAAGACACAATTAGAGACACCTATTGTCTAGTTAGAAACCAAGACACTTAGAGACACCTATATTTTATACATTACCTATATTTTATACATTACTCTTAGGATCAACTTCATCCATCACTTAGGTCTAACCCCATGAAGCATAACATGATATAAAAATGTCTATATGTGTAAAAATGTAGTAGCAAATAAGAAAAGATAAACCTTACAAATTAATGTACATACTTACAACTCAATGTAACATGACTTTACAAAATCAATGTGAATACTTATAAATTAATCCAATGAACCATCTAGGTCTGCTCTACTCTTTATTGTGTCAAGTATTGCATCATGGTCAAATTCACGTGCCTTCCACAAGGTCTTGTTCAAAGGTCTACCCTGATATTATATCAAATAAACATTGGATGCCATGACAAGGTTCGAGTAATGAAGAATCTTCTGATGCATGTCAAAGTCCTGAAACAGTCAAACATTAACACTCTTATGTGGGTACCTTCTAAGCCATGTTCTATAGTAACAACCACTGAGTCTGTAGGGTATTCGATGTTTTCTCCATCTGTAACTAGGGCCTCCAATTTCTTTTTGGCCTCAACACAATGACACAAGTAATAATCTGTTCCCTCTTCATTATCTTCATCTACAATAATTGTATATACTTGCCCTACATTGATATGTGTAGCAAATTAGATGAAATTAGTCAACATTACAAAAACACTACAAAGTAAGATGACATTAGGAATTTCAAAAACTATGCAATAGATATATTACCTAGTTCAACTAGATCTAATATGTGGTCAAAGTCAACTGATGATTTGGAATCTATGTTAGTTCCAGTGTCGTCAGGGGTCGATACATGCCAAGTGGGCTAAGATAACTTAACTGTCATTTGTCAACACACTCGTTTGACTTGCACTCATCCCAGGCTTGAATGGTACAGGAAGAACAAAAGCATGACATCTTTCGTGTATGGATACTCCATGAACCTACAATTGAGCTTCTGAAAGAGTGCATCTCACTTGATCCTATCAGTGTAGAACAGTCCTCATATGGTTCAATGTTAGTATCATCTATCAACCAAAAAAATCTATGAACTAAAGACTTACCTTCATTACCTAGACCCATGGAAGCATTACACCACTCGATGATTGATTTTGCATCTGTCAACTTTGCATTGTCTTTATACTTTAACTCTTCTCGTGCTATGGCTCTTTTGATACATGCTCTTGCACCATCATGCTCCCTCTTTCCATGTCTGGCCTCACAAAAGTTCCACATATGCTGAATACCTATAAAATTATGCCTCCTGCTCAACCAATAGAAATTCTACGAGTTCTTAAATTGTGATGCATAGTTATCTAGCCATATGATATGCTGACTAAATGATATGCCCCTTCTAGCCAAATCATTGTAGAACACCTGAAAGTAACCTTGCACAAACTCCATAGAATGCATGCAATCGTCACTGATATAGAAATGATACTCTCTTATGATCTTTCTATCATCCTCTGTACTATCATTTACATGAATGAATGCAATGTGCACAAATATAGAAACCTGTGTGGAGTTGTAATATTGTGATTGCACCTCACGATGTGGCTGTAGACTGTAGTTCTCTGCAAAGTTAATGAATGAAACAATGCAACCAACTAGAAATGTGTCCTTGTATAACTTGAATTGCAAGTACAAACATCTATCCCTATGGGCATGTCTTGCATACTCATACACCATGTTGTCATGAAATATAGACATAAACTGATACACTAGAATCTTTTCAATAACCAATTCACACCTCTTTTCTTCTTTACCATCTTTTGTATTGTATGCCACTATTTTATAGTTGCCAAACTCTACTAGTTCGTTTCCAACCACATGTGTTCTTTTCATATGTTCACATATTTGCATACATTGCAAGCCACCACAATGCTAACATGTGTCATCCAAGCATAATTTCTTGTAGAATATTTGACCTTCCTTTCTTTCACATAAAATTCTTGATATGAAGTCTCTTGAAGATGTTGGTGGGGTGCGTATGCCAGAACCCTACAAAACATTGTTAGTATGCAAATCTAAACATATAGACCGATAAACATCAAAATGGTTAGAAATTTCAATATGTAATCTACAACAACAAGTAGTGTGTGTGTGTGTGATTTATATTGACATAGAAAGGTTTTAGCATTTCAAAATATCTTTGGCAAATTTTATTTTAAGGATACTTCTCTAGAAATTTACCAAAAAATTGTGTTTGAGTCATATCCAAAAAATGCTTTGGATGTGGCTCACGATTCCAACTACTGATTCTCCTTCTTACCACATCCCTTTGATTCAAAGATACCCTTGTGTAATTCTTCTAAAAGTATTCAATTAGTGATCTCAATGCTTCAACAATTGGTTTATCTTTTCGTGGTAGTCTCCCCGAGAACGCCCATAATTCATTGGCATTAGTGTCCTCAATTCTTTGGCGTCTTCCAACAACTCTTGATAAAGTTTTCCTATTAATTCTCAATGCTTGACTCATCTTTCTAATGAGATGAGCTTTCCTCATTTGACTACTTACTATAGTTGATGTAATCACACACCATGTTGTATTACTATATTTTGTGCGTGAGGTGTTACCCACACTCTCATACGCACTCATTAGATTCTTGACAATAGATCTTTCACTTGAAGCCTCTGATGTTCTCAACCCAAGAATCTTCATGATGGACCTATAATTTATACTTCGTATCATTTCAACGAATAGTTGACATCTTGCAATCTCATTTAGCTTTTCACAGAACCATCTCCAAATCTTATGAGCATATCTTCTACAAGTGCATTTTGGAATCTTACCTTCCATTCACTATAAAATATTCTCATCAATATCAATCAAATACTTTGGCTTTCTATGCAAAATTCTAGGTGGTGTTAAGTTAGGTAAATTCATCTCAACATTAGGAATTTCATCAATATTTAAATGAGATGGGCTAGATGGCATACCTTCAATTGAAGATAGAATATATGACATACCTTGAGATTGAGGTGGGAACAATGGCATACCTCCTTCATCCCTCAACTCTAAAACCTCAACCCTTAACTCTCAATGTCAAACCCTAATCCCTCAACCCTTAACTCTAATCCCTCGACCCTCAACCCTATCCCTAAACCCTTAACCCTAAAAAATCAACCCTTAACCCTCAATGTCAAACCCTAATCCCTCAACCCTTAACTCTAATACCTCAACCCTAAACCCTATCCCTAAACCCTAAACACTATACCTTAAACCCTAATCCCTCAACCCTAAACCCTAAACCCTATCCCTAAACCCTAATTCCTCAACCCTCAACCCTAATCCCTCATCCATAAACCCTAAATTCTATCCATATTCCTAAACCCTCAATGAGCTCGATACTATACATTAAAAACCCTAATCCCTTATCCCTAAACCCTCCAACCCTATCCCTAATCCCTATACTCTTGACACTCTACTTTAACCCTAATCCCTTGACCCTCAACCCTAAAACCTCAACCCTCAACGTCAAACCCTAATCCCTCAACCCTTAACTCTAATCCCTCAACCCTAAACCCTATCCTTAAACCCTCAACACTATATCTTAAACCCTAAACCCTAATCCCTCAACCCTCAACCCTAATCCATCAACCCTCAACCCTAATCCCTCATCCCTAAACCCTAAATGCTATCCCTATTCCTAAACCCTCAATGGGCTCGATACTATACCTTAAACCCTAATCCCTTATCCCTAAACCCTCCAACCCTATCCTTAATCCCTATACCCTCGACACTCTACTTTAACCCTAATCCCTCAACCCTCAACCCTATCCCTAAACCATCAACCCTAAAATCTCAACCCTCAACCCTCAACGTCAAACCCTAATCCCTCAACCCTTAACTCTAATGTCTCGACCCTTAACCCTATCCCTAAACCCTAAACCCTCAACCCTCAACCCTTAACCCTCAACATCAAACCCTAATCCCTCAACCCTTAACTCTAATCCCTTAACCCTAAACCCTATCCCTAAACCCTAAACACTATACCTTAAACCCTAATCCCTCAACCCTAAACCCTAAACCCTATCCCTCAACCCTAATCCATCAACCCTCAACCCTAATCCCTCAACCCTAAACCCTCAACCCTAAACCCTAAATGCTATCCCTATTCCTAAACCCTCAAAAGGGATCGATACTATACCTTAAAACCTAATCCCTTGTCCCTAAACCCTCCAACCCTATCCCTAATCTCTATACCCTCGACACTCTACTTTAACTCTAATCCATCAACCCTCAACCCTATCCCTAAACCCTAAACCCTCAACCCTCAACATCAAACCCTAATCCCTCAACCCTTAACCCTAATCCCTCAACTCTAAACCCTCAACACTATACCCTAAACCCTAATCCCTCAATGTTAAACCCTATCCCTAAAGCCTCTCTCATTTTATTATATTTTTTCCCTCACCTCTCTATCTTTCACCTTTGTTTCCCCTCACCTCTCTACCTATCTGTAAACCCTAAACCCTATCCATGAACCCTCTACCCTTGACACTATACATTAAACCATAATCCCTTAACCCTCAGCCATAAAGCCTCAACCCTTAATCTTTAAACCTTCAACCCTAAACCTTATCCCTAATGGCTCTACCCTAAACTCTATCCCTATTCCTAAACCCTTAACCCTCAACACTATACCTTAAACCTTAATCCATTATCTCTACACCCTAAACCTTATCCCTCAACCCTTAACCCTTAAAACTTAAACCCTAAAACCTATCCCTAAACCCTCAACACTCAACACTATATCTTAAACCCTAATCCCTTAACCCTCAGCCCTAAAGCCTTAACCCTCAATCATTAAACCTTCAACCCTAAACCATATCCCTAATCCCTCTACCCTCGACACTCTACTTTAACCCTAATCACTTGACCATCAACCCTGTCCCTAAACCAACTCTACTTTAGATTTAATACTCTACTATTGCATTGATTTAATACTCTACTATTACAGCTTAGCATTTACACAAATGCAGACATGTTCATATTATAGAAGACTTCATTATATTAGACTATTAGAGATCCCTCAAAAAAATGTAATAACAATACTACTTTGCCTTATGTTAGCTTACAATTAAACCCATTCTTTTTGACACTCTTCTCTTAATAAAGTAAGAGTAATAAGAATAGAAGGTAGAGAATTTGATCTTACTAGTATGCATGATCGCTTTACATTCTGTGACTTCATTTTCATTGAATAAAAAGGTTTATATGATTTTCTATATGATATGGTCCATAATGTTTAGGGTTCGTAAAAGAAAGGCCTGTAATAGAATTAAGTTTTTGTTATACCAATCCTCCTGGTAAAGCTACAATTCAAATTCTTGCTTTGAAAGTTGAAATAAATTAAATTAGACTTACAATTTTGATTTTCTTCCATTGCTTCAACAACATCATTATTTTATTCATCAAAAACCAATTCAATCAGCAACTTGCTGCCCATTGGTTGACTTGAACTGCATCCTCTATTAGAAGAAGGGTATTTTTTATTTGTATCAATGTTTGTATTCATAAGCTGAAGAGCATTGATATTTTTCACACACCCTGTTCTTTGAAATATCTTAACCTTAAAATATGACTTGGATATGTACTTGAACACAACAAAATCTCCAATCTCCAACCTATGATGATTCACAAAATTTTCATTGAATAAAAAGGTTTATCTGATTTGAAAGGTGGGGCAGAGTTCATTGTCATGTGCTTTTCTAGATGATATGGTCCATAATGTCCAGGGTTCTTCAAAGAAAGGCATGTAACAGAATTAATTTTTTGTTATACCAATGCTCCTGTAAAGCTACAATTCAAATGCCTGCTTTGAAATTTGAAATAAATTAAATTAGACTTACAATTTTGATTTTCTTCCAAATTGCTTCAACAACATCATTATTTTCTTCATCAGAAACCAATTCAATCAGCAACTTACTACCCATTGGTTGACTTGAACTGCATCCTCTATTAGAAGAAGGGTATTTTTTATCTGTATCAATGTTGGTATTCATAAGCTGAAGAGCATTGATACTTTTCACACACCTTGTTCTTTGAAATATCTTAACCTTAAAATATGACTTGGATATGTACTTGAACACATCAAAATTTCTAATCTCCAACCCATGGTGATTCACAAAATTTTCATTGAATAAAAAGGTTTATCTTGTATGAAAAGTGGGGTAGAGTTCACTGTCATGTGCTTTTCTAGATGATAGGGTCCATAATATCCAGGGTTCTTCAAAGAAAGGCCTATAACAGAATTAAGTTTTTGTTATACCAATCCTCCTGGTAAAGGTACAATTCAAATGCTTGCTTTGAAAGTTGAAATAAATTAAATTAGACTTACAATTTTGATTTTCTTTCATTGCTTCAACAACATCATTGTTTTCTTCATCAGAAACCAATTCAATCAATAACTTGTTGCCCATTGGTTGACTTGAACTGCATCCTCTGTTAGAAGAGGGGCATTTTTTATATGTATCAATGTTAGTTTCATAAGCTAAAGAGCATTGATATTTTTCACACACCATGTTCTTTGAAATATCTTAATCTTAAAATATGACTTGGATATGTACTTGAACACAACAAAATCTCCAATCTCCAGCCCATGATGATTCACAAAATTTTCATTGAATAAAAAGGTTTATCTAATTTCAAAGGTGGGGCAGAGTTCACTATCATTTGCTTTTCTAGATGATAGGGTCCATAATGTCCAGGGTTCTTCAAAGAAAGGCCTATAATAGAATTAAGTTTTTGTTATGCCAATCCTCCTGGTAAAGCTACAATTCAAATGCCTACTTTGAAAGTTGAAATAAATTAAATTAGACTTACACTTTTGATTTTCTTCTAGTGCTTCAACAACATCATTATTTTCTTCATAAGAAACCAATTCAATCAGCAACTTGCTGCCCATTGGTTGACTTGAACTGCATCCTCTATTAGAAGAAGGGAATTTTTTTATCTGTATCAATGTTGGTATTCATAAGCTAAAGAGCATTGATATTTTTCGCACACCCTATTCTTTGAAATATCTTAACCTTAAAATATGACTTGGATATGTACTTGAACATTATAAAATCTCCAATCTCTAGCCCATGATAATTCACAAAATTTTCCCAACCCTACCTAAATTCCAGTTTATTTATGGTACCCCCTAATTATACATCCCACTCTTGCCCACCTGGACCTTGCAACACCGTATGTTTGTCTGTGTTGTATATAAACTGTGAAACAAATGCAAGAGGAATGTGTTTCCATAAACACATTATACAATTAGATTTTACAAGTTCTTAACAGTGTACATGAAATAAATGAATGAAAAATAATGTATAGAGTTACTAGTTTTTTGGTAAAGTCTCCAAGCATAACTTTGAAGGAGGCGCACCCATTAAACCAATTCATTCAACAACATTCTACCCATTTGTTGACTTGAACTGCATACTTTGTTAGAAGAAGGGCATCTTTTATCTGTATCAATGTTGGTATTCATAAGCTGAAGAGCATTGATGTTTTTCACACACCCTATTCTTTGAAATATATGACTTGGATATGTACTTGAACATAACAAAATCTCTAATCTCCATCTCATGATGATTCACAAAATTTTCCCAACCTTGCCTAAATTCCAATTTATTTATGGTACCCCTTAATTGTACATCCCTAAACCCTAAACCCTAATGCCTTAACCCTAAACCTTAATCCCTAATCCCTAAACAATAAACCCTAATCCCTAATTATAATTTATGGTACCCTAATCCCTAAACCCTAAACCCTAATCCCTTATCCCTAAACCATAAACCCTATCCCTAAATCCTCAACCCTCAACACTTAAACCTTAAATCATAAACCCTATCCCAAATGCCTCCACCCTAAATGCTATCCCTATTCCTAAACTCTCAACCCTCAACACTATACCTTAAACCCTAATCCCTTATCCCTAAACCCTAATCCCTATGCCTCAACCCTTAACCCTTAAAACTTGAACACTAAAACCTATCCCTACACCCTTGACACTCGACACTATATCTTAAACCCTAATCCTTTAACCCTTATCCCTAAAGCCTCAACCCTAAAGCCTTAAACCTTTAACCCTAAACCCTATCCCTAATCCCTCTACCCTCGACACTCTACTTTAACCCTAATCCCTTGACCATCAACCCTATACCTCAACCCTCAACCCTAAACCCTCAACTCTCAACATTAAACCCTAATCTGTCAACCCTAAACCCTAATCCCTCAACCCTAAACCCTATCCCTAAATCCTCAACCCTCAACACTATACCTTAAACCCTAATCCCTATCCCTCAACCCTTAACCCATAAAACTTAAACCTATCCCTACACCCTCAACACTCAACACTATATCTTAACCCTTAAACCCTTATCCCTAAAGCCTCAACCCTCAATCCTTAAACCTTCAATCCTAAACCCTATCCCTAATCTCTCTACCCTCGACACTCTAACCCTAATCCCTTCACCATCAACCCTATCCCTCAATCCTCAACCCTCAACTCTTAACATTAAACCCTAATCCATCAACCCTAAACCCTAATCCTTCAACCCTAAACCCTATCCCTAAACCCTCAACCCTCAACACTATACCTTAAACCCTAATCCATCAACCCTAAAACCTAATCCCTCAACTATCAACCCTAAACCCTATCACTAAACCCTCAACCCTCAACACTATACCTTAAACCCTAATCCCTCAACCTTACACCCTAATCCGTCTACCATTGACACTCTACTTTAACCCTAATCCCTTTACCATCAACCCTATCCCTAAACACTCAACCCTCAACTCTCAACATTAAACCCTAATCTGTCAACCCTAAACCCTAATCCCTGAACCCTAAACCCTATTCCTAAACCCTCAACTCTCAAAACTATTCCTTAAACCCTAATCCATCAACCCTAAACCCTAATCCCTCAACCCTAAACCGTATCCCTAAACCCTCAACCCTCAACACTATTCCTAAACCCTAATCCCTCAACTCTAAACCCTAATCCCTCAACCCTAAACCCTATCCCTAAACACTCAACCCTAGGCACTATACCTTAAACCTTAATCCCTCAACCCTCAACACTCAACCCTAATCCCTCATCCCTAAACCCTAAATGCTATCCCTACTCCTAAACCCTCAACCCAAGACACTATACCTTAAACCCTATCTGTCAACCCTTAACCCTTAAACCTTAAACCCTAAAACCTATCCCTAAACCATCAACCCTATACCCTTAACCATATACTTAAGCCTTAATCCCTCAATCATCAACCCTATACCTTAAACCCTGAAGCCTACACCCACAAACCCTCATCCCTAGACCATATAACGTCAACCTTATATCCTGAACCCCAAATATTATGCCTCAACCCTATACTTAAATTAAACCTAAACCATACGTGCTCTCAACCCAAGTCACCCGATGCGTTATATACCATCAATCGATATCGTAAACACTAAACCCAATATCCTAAACCCTAATCCCCATGCCTTAAACACTTAATCTTATACACTCAACAACTTGAATATTAACCCTCAACTGTAATCCTCAACCCTCTAATCTCTACCCTCTACCCTCTACCTATTACTTAAGCCCTAATCCCTCAACCCTCAACCCTTAAAACTATATAGGCTCAAGTCCTTATATACCCTAAACCCAAAACACTTACATACATACATACATGCATACATAAAAACATACATACATACATACATACATGCATACATACATGTACATAAATACAAGCATACATACATGTACATACATACAAGCATGCATACATACCTACAACCATACATATATACATCCATGAAACATACTTATGAAACTTGAACATAACTCATTCAAAGGAAGACATAATGCACTCGCATTATGTCAAACTGGGAAAACATTGGAAAACATGCAAAAAAGGAAAAAAGCACAATATAACATTAGCGTGTTATAACGCGCTCACATTATATTGTGCTTTGGGAATCCCAAGCCTTAGGCTTGGGATTTGCTTTGGATTTCCATCCCAAAGGCTTTGAGTGCCTTTTCAACATCCATAGACGTGTTTTTACAAATTCTACAAGATTTCACATAATTTTGTTCGTGCTAACCCTCAGATTTACATGTGTTTCAAGGTCAAACAAATCAAACACCTGGGTAATGTTAGGCTTTCTCTTAGCTATTTAATGATGTAATTTTTTTCACATTTTGACTATGTTAAGCCTTTCATCTTTAATTTCTTTTGTTTGTGTGTATGTTTTTGGGAAAAAACCACTATTTGGTCTTTTTTTCATTGTAAATTAACCATTCATTGAAATTTCAAAAAAAATACATATTTAGAAACTAGACTCCATTCTACACATAATAAAAAAAATGATTTTCATTTAGTTTTCAAAATTTATAGGGGTAACATAGCCAAAATTCTATTTTTTAGGATGTGTCCACTTTAAAAATTAGTAAAAAATCAAATATTCATCAAAAAATTATCAGAAAAATTAGGCATAAACTACATGTTGTTAGCTAATATCTCACTGAAGTGATTTTAAAAATATAAAAAAAAAGTTTAAACTTTTGAAGGAGCCACAAAACATGCTATGTTATGTTTTATTGACAGAAACAACACCAATTTATGTGGCTCCCTCTTTTGAACCCCTTAATCTATACCATTTTAAAAAAAAATTAGTAGTTTAGAAAGTAGACTCGGAGCACTACGAACATTGTCTTGGTTGCATCTCTAAATTTTGAGTGTAACTATGCTCAATTTCTCATCCAAGGCCAGTATTTCCTAATTTTAGAAAAAAAGTGGCCACTTAAGACCCCTTTTTGGCCCCCATCTTCTTGCACTTACCCCATGAGTGACGTGCTCCTTTTAGAGGGATCTAATAGGATCTTCATCTTAAAGCTATATCTGGTTTTGAGAATGAGGTGGGACTAATCTAGGCAAAGATATCCACCAATTTTTTCATGATCCCTATAAATGCATAGCCCAAAAGCAGGTGGGATATCAATGATTACCACTTCTTAGAGCACCATGATGTTTAGGAAAGCATACTTGAGTTGAGAGGTAAATCTCTGATGAATCCTATTGTTTGGACCTTCTTGTCATCCAATTGCATAACTCCCTTTTCCATAGGTTCATACTCTATTTGAAGAGCACCTACTATGCTTTTGTCCATCACAGTAGTGCTAGCGCTAGAGTCTATCATAGAATAATGCAATAATTTCTTTCCTATTATTATTATTAAGTAAAAATGCATAATCTTGGCCTTACTCACCTCTAGTTTTGTATTTGTGAGGGAAGTGTGATGTTGAGATTGTATTTCCTTCTAAGGGTGTGTTGATTTCTCTCTTGCATTGGTAGCCCCTTGATTTATCAGGAGCATGTCCTCTTTATTTTGAGATCCTTTTGAAGCAATGTCTTCTTTTCTAGAATGAACAAGACATTCCATAAGGATATATTGGATGATGCCTTCTTCAGTTTCTCTACCACATTGAGTGGTCTAGTTATCGAATGTTTGTGAATGTATGCTGAATATCTCAGCCTTATGGATTAGAGATTTGGAACTTCATGATTTTGTGTTGGTGTTCCACTGTTTTGGATTGGTATTCCATAATTGAAAGCCTGAATAATAGGAGTGACTAAATTCTTTTGAGTAACTACCTCAAGATAAAAGACTGCTTCTAGATCTCCTACCATCTGCCTCTCTGAATGGGTGAAGTAATTAGACTGTACTTGCAAATCCTTAGATGTAGAGGGATCATTGGTGAGTACAACTTTCTCTTCCTCTACCCAAGAGAACAATGTGTGCTTAAGAGCAATCTCTTCCTCTTGTTGCATGGACATCCCTTACATTTGAGCCACTACTGTAGTGTTTTGCACACTAGGTGACTAATATGAAGATTACCAACTTGGGCCTCCCCATAAAAACCTTGTTTCCTTTGTTTTGTTATCTTGTGCTGGAAGTTCTATCATGGGAAAGATCTAGGTGGGTGAGGACCATTTTAAGGAAAAAACCATGTATTTGAATCATCTGCTATGTTGTTTTTCCCTAGGACCAAATCTTGCACTGGGTTAGGAGGAATATGTTGTAATGGAGTAGGAACTGGCACAAGTTGCTACTAGTTTTGATAAGAGGGTCTTGGATATGAAGCTTGCTACCTTTTGAGATTAATAATTTCATTTGAAAAACTCTAAAAGATACTTTTCATATCATTTATCTCTGAGGCTACTTGGGTGGCTTGAGAAGTAGCTATTAGCATTTTGGGAGAAGGATATACATACACGGAAGGAGAAGCCTAGTTTGCATTGTGTGTGAGAGGTTCAACCTTAGGTGGCTCTTTTTGTAATGATACTTCATGAAATAGTGGCATCAGAGGTCTAGGAGGGAGCTTTACAACATCTATTAGGTTATTTTTTGCCCTTACTACCAAATCATAGGCATCTAGGAATGTTTGTCCTCCTAAGGACAAAATCATAATAGCTACGTCTAAATTTAAATCCTTGAGATAGAAGATAACAGCCATACTTGGGGGTGGTCACACCATCACTAGAATCCTTTGCCAATTCTTGTGGAATCTAGCATTGAATTTGGTGACCTCTTCTTATGGTGCCTGCTTGAGAGTTATCATTTGTTGTAACAATGAGGATCTATCTCACTTCTCATTGAATCTTTTGAAAAATAGATCTGCTATTTGGTCCCATGAGCCTATCAAATTCAGTTAGAGAGACCTATACTGGCAGTCAAGTGCCTTCAATGTAAATGATGTTGCAAGCAGTCTTAAGGAAACATTTTGTTCTATCACATAGTGGACTATGCAAATGTCTGCTACATTTTGAAGGTGCTCCATGGGAATTTTTGAACCTTCACCTGCATATTTGGGTAGAACCTTAAGAGAATTCACTAGGATAGGGTCCCAGATAGCTATTGGTACTAGCAGAATCAGTGGATTGCCACTATTCCAATTCACAAAATTTCTAGGAGCTCCTTGTGTAGCCATATGAACAACTGGTGGATTTGGGTGTACTACTATTCTTCTCAGGACAAGCACTAGTGGAGGGAATAAAAGACTTGGGTTTTATGTTGAAATAGATCTTGTAGTTGGCCTTTTACGCATACAATATGACTTCTACTTAGGTGATTGTAGGTTTGATTCCCATTGGGCGTGCCAAAAATTGTTGGCAATTAATTTTGCACCTAATATTACCCTTAGACACAAGCCTAGCAACAACAATGGAAAATCCTTTGAATGTGGGACTCTATGTGACTCGCAAGATAACCTCCTAGATTTTAGAAGCTAGCTCTTCATAAGAATCTAGTCATTTCTTTCTTAAGAAAGGTGGGTGGGCCCATAAAAGAGAAGAGAAACTTTAAATGAAAGAAATTCAGCTAAGGTGATATGTTGGAAGTATAGTATTTAACTTGATTCCACAATGGCATGGTGCTTCCCTACATAACTCACAACATTAACTCATGGATTCCAAGAACACAAAGGCATGATCTCAAACCATTTACTAATATCATTCATTAAATCAAAAACAAAGGCACAACATCAATACATAAAACATGAAAGAAGAAATAAGCACATGATGTAACTCTTCTTCATTATTAAACTAAGAAAAAATTGTAACATGAGGCACTAATGTATAGTTACAAAGCATTCAATTGGCTCTAAAGAGCACCCAAAAAGGATAGAATGCCTATTGACTTTTCTTCCAAATCCCAAAATTGGCTTAGCAATTAAACACTAACCAAACCCCCAGAGCATCCTTGGAGCCTCTATATAGCTATAGGTTTTAGATGCAATGCCCGAGAAGGAAACACCTACCCCACTTACCTCATTTAATACAATGCTCACTCACCTTAACTTCATCAACTTTGCATTGAAAACTTATTAATTATGCTTCTCCATGTGTCACATCACATTGAAGGTAATTCAACGTTGAACTGTGATATTGAAGGCTCGACAAGATCCATGCTAGTGGATTAACCATTTCAAAACGCCCACTACTTCATGAATGTACTACCCCACGTTTCCTGAAGGGATCCTCTATGAGTCTTATTGCAAGGCCTGAAGACCAAGATAAACATAGACCTCCAATAATCTATCTGAATACAAAACTTTTCATTACCAAAGACGCCATCCAAGGTATAAAACAATTGGCAAGTGTGAAAGCCCAGGATATTGATGGGTTGCAAGCTGAGCACTTAAAGTGGGGTGTTGAAGTACTAGCACCTCATATCAAACACAACTTCAATAGGGTCATCTAAGGGGGCTTCCTGAAAGAGTGGATGACTAGTGTGGTTATCCCTATCTTCAAAAGTGGGGATACCAATAACCCATCAAATTATCACACTATCATGGTCAATCCCCTTCTTGGTAAACTCTTCGGAAGCATGATAGAGCACAGAATTAGCAGGTGGGCAGAAAAAGAAGGAAAAAGAGCTAAGGGCCAAGCTAGATTTAGACCGAAGCATTCTACTAATGATCATGCAGCTACACTTAGATTCTTGATTGAAAAAATATGGAATACTCAGGGGGATGAGGCCTTTTGCTGCTTTGTCGACTTTAAAAAAGCTTTTGACACAGTCCCTCGTGACAAGCTTTGGAATAGGATGAAGGAGCTAGGGGTTTCAGATGAGCTTAGAGCTACTGTCCATAGATTGTATGAGCAAGTAAAAGCTAAAATCAGAACTAGTGATGGAATGTTAGAGTGTTTTGGCAGCGATATAAGCGTCAAGCAGGGCTGTCCGCTTTCACCAACTTTATTTGGACTGTACATTGATAAATTAGAAGAATGGTTAAATAAAGATAGTGGGGAGGGGATTCAACTAGCTAAATATGTTATAAAATTGCTTCTTTATGTGAATGACCTCATTTTAATTGCCAAAACAGCCAGCAGCTTGAGGGAACATTTGAGAGCTCTTGAAACTTTTTGTCAAGAGGTCAGAATGCAGGTGAACACAAGCAAAACCAAAGTAATGATCTTCTCTTTGAAAACAAAAAAAGAAGAAATATACAGGTCTTTACCTTTGAAGGCAACCCGTTGGAGATAGTTGAGGAGTACAAGTACCTTGAGCTTGATTTTCACCACAAGCTCAGCTGGGAAACTTGTAGAACTAAACGAATTCAAGGAGGATGGAAAGCGTTGTACTCCCTCCAAAATAGGTGCAGGATTGCGGAGTTATGGGATTGGAAGACCAAGAGAACACTCTTCGGCTTGTTGGTTATCCCGGTGATTCTCTATAGGTGTGAAATTTAGGGCAGCAGTATGTTAGATTAGAAATGGAAGCAGATAGAAAGAATCCAGAAGCACTTCATCATCAGTAGTCTCAAAGCCAAGAATTCGGTGCCATATGAGATCTTACTTGCTGAAACAGGGTCCTTCCCTCTAGAGGCATCGGTGATGATATGGTTACTAAGCTACCTCAAGAAGATTCAAAACATGAAGAGCCACAGGTGGCCTAGACTAATTATGGAGGAAGAACTAACTAGAAGGAAAAAACACTTGGAAGAAGCAAAATGACAAATGGGTAAAGAGGTGGGATATTAGCATGCAGGAGTGCCCAAATACTAATAAGGAAATAAAAAATATGTGAGAAGAAAATTCAAGTGCATCATGTGGACAAAACAAATTGGCCACAAAAAGGAATACTACTTCAAAGAATTCAACCCCACATGTGATTTTGAAGAAAAAGCCTATATAAGAGCAGACATTAAGTGGAAAGCAAAAATGTTGATTGCCCAACTTAGGATGAGCTCACATCATCTTAGGTGTGAAATGGGTAGATGGCTAACCCCTAAAGAGGCTTGGGAGGAGAGAATATGCCTCTTCTGCAACAAAGGCGTGGTGGAGATGGAACGACATTTCCTCTTAGAGTGCGAGGAATACAACGACATCTGATATAGCTATGGTGAAACTTTGAAAATCGCCAACCTTGACACCCTATTTGAAGCAACAAGGCTGGATAGTACGGTGAACCTCATGATCAAACTCCACAGCAGAAGGGAAGATCTCAAGAAGGAAGTTCAGGCAACTTAGAGGGTGATTTGTGGTTGCTGTTCTGTTTGACGAGGTTGTGTGTGACTGTTGGGTCCCATAGGTTGTTGCAGCCTCGTGGACATTATTAAAATTCTTCATTTCATTTCATTCATTTGTATCAGCCACTAGTGCATCATCATCTACCAACTCTAATGCTATCTTTTGTGATGCACGGGCTGTCAGATCACTTTTAGGTCAAGATTGATGACCCAAAATCCTTAATGCTTTGCTAAAAATAAAGGGACACAATGGTGGTGACCTAGTGTCAATATGACCAATGGCACATGGTTTAGAGAGTGTCGAGCTAGCTTCATTGAAGAGAAGTGCATACATGACATGTGGAACCCTTATTACTTATGTTTCTTTTGGCTCCTATCTTTGGCCTATCATTTTTCCTATGGCCCACTACTGGACTAAATCAATACTTGCAAGTTCCAATGGCACACCCTCTTGAAGTTGTTAGGAGTGACAACTTTTAGGTGTGCACTAGAATTCCATGTGGCTCTAATGATTACTTAGACTCAAATCACTTTTCATCACTGAGGCTCATTGGAAATGGGCCCCATCTATTTTTGATGTGGCCAAAACAACCAATGGCGCAACACTTTCCTATTGGCACTTATCATAAAGGAATAACACTTTGCCTATGTCAAAACCAATATCTCAATATCATTCATGGTGACGCCACGTGTATCTACTCCATGGTCTTCCCTTCACTAAATCCTTAAAGAACTCAGGCCCGCCAATGTTTGTTGAGTCACCACTACCGACCAATGGTGCAATGCCTAGAGTTATCTACCCTGAGAACCTCTAGTAGGTGTGAAATGCCTTCACATGGCATAGGGACTCTGGGGCATAAAAATAATGCCCGTGTTAGATTAAGAAGATGTGGCCATGTGATATAGACTTAGAAGATAATGTTGCCTAACTCAAATTTAAAAGCCAATGTCACCTAAATGTTTATGACTTAGAAAATAAAAAATGTTGAACAAAAGATTTACAAATAACCAGCAAAAGATGTAACATTCAAAATAGTGTTGTGTGCATAAATGAGTTCTCAACACATGGTATAGATTGTTGATTCTACTCAATATGTGATCCTCTCCCCAATGATGCTTTCGCTCCTCAACTAGGAGGGGAACTAGACTTTATCTTGTGGTCATCTCATACAACAACAAGTATTTAGTCTAATCAAGTATAAATGCATATTATATAAAGTTTATAACCATCGCATATAAATTAGCAATATCATAATATGAAACATGGTGACTTCTCATTGACCATTTATATTCATTCATGCATATCATTTATCAATCAACTACTTCCTATAATGTTAGTAGTCAAAGGTTAAATTTCATAATCATTCTGACATTCAGATATGGTATTAAATTTTACATGCACATGAGTGCATGAAATAAAAATCATCACATTATAACCATTACTATACAAATATAAAAGAAAAATCATGTCTTTTCAATTTATCATCTAAATAACAAAATTTAAATGATTAAAATATGTCTTCAATAGTTATTCCAAAAATGGGTTGTAACAAGTTACACTTGTTGACCAACACACCATAAGGTATCTTTGGATGGGGATAATGAAGCCAAAATGGAATGCCCAATTTAGAGAGTGGCTTATAACAAGGTTATGACAAGTGGAAATAATATGTTATTTTTAGCCTGTAGGCTCATCTTAGATTTTGAGTGTTGGACTTGTGACAAAGGATTTGGTTGCCACTATTTTGGGTTGTTTTACCTCATGGTTTTCTAATTACGATTTTATGGTTTGTTTCTTCTATTTATTCAGTTCTTGAGATGGAGGTTACATACCAATTTTAGTAGGTATTATTATGCTATCAGAATTCGTCTACATCTTTGGTTGGTAATACCCCTATGAAGGACAACTATGTTATTTACAAAATAATACATTGAGCTTTTTTGGACTGTGGGGTTTTTCTCCCAAAATTATTTTCTCCATGTACACCTATGTTATGGTAAATTGTTTATATTATCTTAATATGTGTTTCAACTTTACCTACTATTCAAAAAGAATGAAATTTGCACAATTCTCTCCTCAAAAGTTTAGTGTAGGAAGTGTTTCCACATACATTTCTTCCTTTTACAAATGCCCCCATTATGCTATAGACAACCCAAGAGAAAAACTATAATTTTCTTGCTAAAGATTTCTTCTAATCATCACAGGCACAAACATGGTGGGATATTCTATCCAAAGAGGATGCTATGATACATTATAATGAGAAATATTATGAACTAGTCCTAATAGTAGAACACTATTTTCTGATCAAAGACAACCTAGATAGGGAAAGAATATTGAAACACAGAAGTAAAGGTTCGTCAGAAGAATCATCTAAAGAAAAAGAAGAAGATTTTATTCAATAGATTTTAAAATAAAGAATATAAACTATTGAGTCAAAGTTGATCTCTATTAAGAACAAAAATGTTTAAAAGGATGCTCTTACTAGAGAAGAAATGAAAAAGGTAGCAAAATACAAGATAAAGCATATTCTAGAATTAAGGGTAGAAAGAAATAGAGTAAAGAAAAGATCAAACAATACTTAAAACATTAATCCTTAGAACAAGGCAATAAAGCAACACTTTGGAGGAAACAAAAAAAGAAATAATCTAGTGCAGAAGAATTTTCAGATAAATTTCTAGTATCTAGTTCAGACGATGAAGCTAAGAAAAAGAAGGGAAAACAAAAGATGCATGATTCAAGGTCATCCCCAACATCTAATTTTATTGCAATAATGAAGAAGGTTGATGGAATAAAAAATGAGATAGAGGAAATAAAGAGGTTAGCCTTAAAACAAAACAGGTAATAACTAATTTTGGAAAGAGGCTAGTAACCATAGAACAAGTTTTATTTGCAATAGAGCCAAAAGAAAACTAAAAACTGCCTTAGCAATATATTTTGTACATAACTACATATATGTTACAACTAGCTTTGAGTTTCTAGATTATAAACCTTATAGCTTGGATTGTTTTATAAATTGTGGTTCTGCCAGATATTTTTCTAAACAAAATCCATCCCTAAAGAATATTGGAAAGAAAGAGTTGGAATTTCTAAAGTGCATTCAACCATAGGAGAACCCCTCAAGATAGGAAGGATAGCACAAGATGTTCATTTCTATCTTGAAGGAAACTTATTTATTGTTGATTTCTTAGAATTTAACAACATGGATTGTGATGTTCTACTAGGACATATATTTATAAAAAAATATAAACCTTTTGTCATGAAAAAACACATCTCACTCAAAAACCATGGACAATAAATAAAGGTTCCTATCTTGAAATTTGTAGAACAAAGAATTGAAGTAATAGGCAAGTCAAAAGAGTGGTCAAAGAAAATATAAGATCATTACTAGGATAATATGAGCTCTAAAAAGATAAAGAAGATAGCATATCAAGAACATGCAAACAAATTGTTTGATGATACCAAATTTACCCAAATCTAAGAAAGGTTTGCTACAAAATGTTGTAGTGTGAATCCATTGAAATTCTAAACTAAGGATCAAAAAGATTGTGAAATAAAAATTAGACTAGAATGCCAAGGTAAAATTCCTCATGAACTAACATACTAATTAAGTCCCTTAGAAGTAGGAGAAATAGGTGAACAATTACAAGAAGTCCTAGATAGAAGTTTCATAATAACTAGCAAGAGTTCCTTTTCTTTACTAGATTTTCTTGTCAACAAGTCCGCAGAAAAGGCTAGGGGATAATAGGGTTTTATTTAAATTACAAACCATTAAATGACATTATTGTTACATTCAACTATCTAATCCCATTTACCATTGATTTAATTAGAAGAGCCACTAATTGCTAGATATTCTCAAAATTTGATTACAAATTTGGATTCTAACAAATCAAAATCAAAGAAGAAGACAAGTACAAAATAGCATGAACTTTGTACCTCAAGGATTGTATGAGTGTAATGTGATTATATTTGTCCTTAGCACGGCACCAACATATTTTCAAAGAAGAGTATGATAATTCCTTGAAACACCTTAAAAGATTTTATGTAGTATATATAGATGATATAATTGTCTTATCTAACTCTATTGATTATCATGTTCAACATTTAGAGGAATTGTTTAAATCCATTAAGAAAAATAGAATTTTTTTTGACAAAAATGAAAATGGTTATAGGCAACACTAATATTAATTCTCTTGGTTTAGATTTAAACTAAGGAAAGGTGAGGCTACAACCATACATTTTGACCAAAATCCAAGAATTCCCTAAAGTTTTTTAGGATAAGAAATAGATCTAGAGGTTTCTAGGATGTCTACATTATGTACCACCTTTCTACCAACATATTAATTCTATGTATTTTCCCATTCTTATTCTTTGTATTTTCCCATTCAATAAGAATGTAGTACGTATGGGAAATATGTTGATATATTTGTATTTATATTATAAATATATATGCATATTTTAACGAAAATGAACAAAATTTTGAGAATTGAATAGGAAAAAAATATTTTCTTGAGAATATTTCTTTCTATATAGTTTCTTTTCATTTGGTCCCTAATTTTAGAGACACTAGTGTGAAAAAGGAGGAAAAAATAGACCCCTAAACCTCTAGTGAATAGATTATGAATTCTTTGCAAGAATGGTATTTTTATATCTTATTTACTTCTTGTTTTCTAGTGCCCTAGAAAATGGAAGGAATTAAGTGCCAATTCAAATTGGTTAGTGAGAGCCATTTCATTTTGAATTATCAAAGAGGTAACTAGAATGCGATGGGATTTTCATGTTAAAAAATCATATTATGAATTATGAGTAACGTTTTATTTCCTTTTTGTCACCATGAATCAAGAAACCTTTGCTTACATTTTTTTCTACTATAAATGAAATGGATACATACATTCTCTGAGTTTCAATCCTTGAATTCCTCATTCTCTTCTTATCTTTGTCTACCCAAAGAAGTTAATTGCAAAACTAGATATGTCTTAAGTTATTCTCAAAGTAATTTATTTTGTTTAATATAAAATATTTTTGACGTAAACTATATGCAAATTTCTACATCAATATTTCAAATCACACCATTAATATGGATTGTGAAAACCCATTAAACCATTCACTGGTCAAATAGTCAATGGTATTTTTATAGCTCATCCATGCACAGAAGGTGTTAAATAATTATCTTGTTTTTATTGACCAAAAATTGCCTCTAACTATTGAACAATTTGATGTTTATGGATAGTTGGTAATTAATTATTTGGACAATGAATATTTACATTAAATATGACTTTATGCAAAATTGTTTAATGTTAGGGAATTTGTCAATGATGTTGATACTAAAATATCTAAGGATAAAGCTATTTTTTTATTAGTTTGAAATTGTAAAAATCCCAAGATGTTGATCCGTAGCTAAACTTGGCATAGTTGCAAATTGAACTCCAACTCATTTATAATGTTATCTGTAAATTTAATGTCCATCAATTGGAAACAATATGGTGTAACTGAATCAATGCCGCTTTTTCAAGGTACAATGTTACAAGGCATGGAAAAACCCACATTTGCTAGCAGTCTATTCATGCACAAGTAAAATATGTTTAAACCAAACTCACCCCAACCTTCATGTAAAACTTTATGAGTCATAGGTTCTAAAACATTCCTGAATAACTCTCTAACTATAACACTCAAAACAATGTAAAAAAAAATGTGATTTTAATCCATGAAAATTGCTAAAGATAACTCTCACATATTAAATTAGAGAAAAATCACATAAAAAAATATAAACAATCTATAATATCATTTCTAAATAATGAATTAAAGAAATGATCTTAATGGCAATTACGCTAGAATTTAAGATTCCTTCTAAAAATAAAATGGAAAAAATATTAAAAGCTTAACTATTACCTTCACTAAATTATAAATTAATATACTTTTAAAATTGCTTCTTTCTTAAAATTCATTAATCTCCTAAATCATCACACTCTGGAATTCATGAAAACTAGTAACACGGAAAGATACTACCAACTGGCCCCCCCTCTCTCTCTCTATATACATATACCTACCGTTTTATTCATACGTAATATTTATTGTTTATTTTACCGGTGGATCACAGATTCAAAACATTTAATAGAGTTTTTATGAAAAGTCTGTTCTTAAATATTTTCTCATTCAAAACCTCCTCTGCCAATTGAAATAGATAAATTTACGGGTCTCCATCTTTTTCTTCCTGCAGATACTGGTTGTGACTGTAAATTGCGCTTGAATCTTCCTTTTCCTCCTGCTTTATGAGGTTTCTGTAAATTTGTCCAAAATCTTTGTCTTCCCGCAGATGCTGGTGGCAATGGTTGTAAATTGCGTTCAAATCTTTGCTGGCTGTGTCAAAAGAGTGTAGAAATGATAACAGGAGGCACGTGGATAGGAACATTGGAATGGGTCCAAAATTCCATAGAAATAGAGGCAGGGAAAAGTAAAATGCCCTCAATCCGAGTGACCAGAAGTAAGCCCCTTTGTTGATTGCTCTACATACATACTCTATGTGATTATTCTCCATCTCGGGCGCGAGCGGGGGTGTGTTTATGAGGAAGCCAACATGACTGTAATACCTCACGCTTTGTGCATTGAAAATGAATGCCACCAGAAAACATAGGAACACCACCAAGCACTTGACGGAAGAGGTGACGGATCCCGTCATTCCATATATAGTGAAATTACTAGGACTGGTACCCACACCCATCAGTAACCCCAGCACAGAGCAGAGTGTTATGGCGGTTGCTGCCAAAAGCGTGGAAGCCATTATGCTGTTCCGTAGAGTTTGGACTGCTAGCACTCCGTTCTTCATCCCATCCTACAAAATCAAGCCACCCGTCTTAAATGTCAGGCATATTTGTCGTAAAAAGGTCAAAACATCAGAGCGAGGTGATATTTACAGATTGCGAGTTTTTAACACACTTTTTTCAAAAATATTGAGGTTTATACTGCTCAAACAAACTAATAACAACGCTTTTAGGTATATGTAGTGTGTTGTTAGTAAATTGCATGTTTTTAATAAAAAAAGTTATAAATTGCATGTTTTCAGTATAAAGGTAAGAATACACCTTTTTATATGCAGTATGTTGTTTTCTATAGATCATATATTTTGAATATTTTAAAAAAATTTAAAGAGATTTATATCAACACATTTATTTTATATGAGTGCATTGTTATCTATGGATATGATGCTTTCAACACACTTTATAAAAATAAGGAAGATTCCAAGTCCTTTCAACATAAATATAACAAGTACTTATTTATAAATAATGTATTATTATTTATGAAGTGTATATTTTGAAAACATTTTTTAGATATGATACCTTCAATACATCTTTTAAAAGTAAGGAAGGTTCCTATCCTTTCAACATAAAGATAACAACATACCTATTTACCTATTTATATATAATGCATTTGTATCCATGAACTATATATTTTCAACATATTTTTTTAAAAATTATACCATTTATATTGTTTATATTGTTTCATAAGTGATGTAGAACACCTTAAAAATTTAGTTATGGTATTTTTTAGAAGATATTTTAAGACCAATCTAGTGATTGTCTTTTTAAGTCTATGGCTATGATTTTATTTGTTGTTTTTAGTGAGTGAAAATTCAAAGTTGTGTCACATTTTTATAAAAGAAATGGTCAACACCATTTAACTTTTTATCTTTTTTTTTTTTTTTTAAGAAAGGTGGAGACCACCTAGACATATATTGATATTTAAAAGATTTACATAAATATATATGGAAGGCTCTATGCTATGAGAGCCGAGTAAAGAGCAAAGACCAAAGTTTCATGTGGTCACCATCTAAGTAAAATAGAAACAAAACATAAGAAAATTATGAACAAAAAACCAACATCCATCACCCCTTCAGCGTCGAATGTCATATGGAGGAAAAAGACTTCACACCCCCTGTTATGGATGTACATGTTTGTCCTCTTATTCAATGGATAGAGGGACCAACGAGGTTGTTGGTTCTTCTGCCTTCACCGATGCAGATGTAACTTCATGTAAATGCTAGAAGAGCAAAATAGAATTACAAAAAAATAGAGTATAAACAGATAAAAGAAACATAAACAAGACAAGACACCAGTATTTATCATGGTTCACCAAAATATGGCTACATACACACTGAGCAGAGGAATTTTTATTATTATTAACTTTATTTTTATAATAGCTACAACAGCATATATAATATGTTAAATCACACCACATGAAGAATGTGAAGAGTCAACAATTGGAGGGAAAACATATGGAGTCCGTTGGGCTTCAGTTCTAACAATCTCCCACTTGAAGTCCAACGGATGCTGCAACTCGCCAAACATTCCCCTGCTCTAAACTTATAGTCACTTCTTCTTAACCAGACCAAGAGAAGTCCTGGCACATTCAAACTTCTCTTTGGGAACAACCTTGGTCAAAATATCTACCGATTGACCTTTGTGTCAATTTTTACAACTTGTAACTTTCCCTCCTTAACCACATGACGAATGAAATGAGCATGTATGTCAATATGCTTAGAATGATGCTGAGATGAATGATTGTGAGCCATAAAGATGGTGCTGTGACTATCACAAAATAGAACATAATCACTTTGTTGACATCTCAAATCACTAAACAATTGTTGTAACCAAAGCATCTCCCTAGCACCTTTGGAAAGAGCCATATAGTCAACTTCGGCAAAAGAAAGAGCAATAGAATGTTGCAGCCTTGAGACCAACTAATGGCATCTCTAGCAAACATGAAAACATAGCCAGTAGTAGATCTCTGTTTATCTAAATCTTTGGCAAGATCAGAATCAGTGACACCTTGCAGTTGTACCTTATTGCCACCAAAACATAAAGCATAATAAGAAGTACCTTTAAGATACCTTAATATCCATTTGACTGTTTCCCAATGAGGCTTATCGAGATTGCTCATAAACCTACTTACAACTCCCACTACATGAGCAATATCAAGACGAGTGGAGACCATAGCATACATAATGCTGCCAATAGCCGATGTATAAGGGATACCTTGCATAAAGTCCTTATCCTCTTGTGTTTTCAGACACAAATCAGAAGATAAACAAAAATGGGCAACAAGAGGAGTAGAAACAACCTTCGTACCAGCCATACCAAATCTATCTACAACCTTGTCAATATATGCCTTTTGTGACAACATGATCTCCTTCTTTCGTCTATCCCTAGTGATGGTCATTCCAAGAATCTTCTTGGCTGCGCCTAAGTCTTTCATAGAAAATCTCTTAGCTAATTGTGCCTTCAACTCATAAACAATCCTCATACTAGTACCGGCTACCAACATGTCAACAACATAGAGAAAGAGAATAATAAACTCACCATTAAGAAGCTGCTTATAATAGACACAAGGATCTGATTCACATCTTAAGAAGTTTTGCTCAATCATGAAGTGATCAAACTTGAGATACCATTGTCGCGAGGCTTGCTTGAGCCCATACAAGTTGTGCTTCAACCTGCAATAAAGATGTTCCTGTCCCTTTTTTTTAAATCCTTTCGACTGCTCCATGTACAGCTCTTCATCAACATCACCATGTAGAAAGGTTGTATTGACATCTAGCTGATCAAGTTCAAGATCCCAAACTGCAACCAATCCCAAAACTACCTGGATTGTGGTCATTCTCATAACCGATGAGAAAATCTCATTAAAATATATACCTTTCTGTTAATCATACCTTTGACAACCAGTCTAGCACGATAACGTTTGTTTCCCCCATCTTCCTCTTTCAACTTGTATACCAATGATTCTTCAAGGGTCTTCGATTAGGTAGAAGTGGCACTAAATCCCAAGTGTTATTAGCCTGCAACGAACTCATTTCATCTTGCATTGCCTCTTGCCATGTTTCAAAGAATCAATTGCCTTGCAAGCCTGTTTATAAGTAGCTGGTTCAGGTTGATCAGAAACCAATAGTTCAAGCTCAGCCTCCTCTAAATATAATAATTCATAATCTAAAAATTTAGAAGGATGTGTCCTCTCCCAGGTAGACCTCCTTAAGTGATGACCCTCTTGTTACAAATTTGAGTCATCTAGATTCATCCTGCGTAGCTGATCTTGAATATTTTCTATTTGAGTTTGCAAATTATCTTTGTTTTGAACTTTGGCCTCATATATCTACCTCTGTACACTTCCAATCCTCTGCCTCTCAGTTTCAAATTCCTATGGCAGCAAATTGCCCTATACCAAACTTGGTACATTATTTGCATCCAAAGTTTGCCCTATTGTAATGGGCATTGATGCATATATTGGAGGCTGTGTATTACCAAAGGGAGGATCATTGACATTGGATGGTTGCTCAGACATCATTTGACCAGTGACTAGATGCTGTGAATGTTCCAAAGGCTGCATAGGAAAAAAGGTAGGTATAAGTGGGATTAGACGGAGGCTGTGTAGCAGTGACTTGAGCCTACATATGAACATTTGGAGGCTACCTTTTAGTTGAAGAATGCTACATAGTATCAATAGAGGGTTGATTAGCATTCAAAGGCGGCATATGAGAAGAATATGAATGTGTTGAAATAGGTATAAACTCCCACAATGTGAGGATCTAACATTACTATGCAAAAGTGGCATAGTGATATAAGGAGTCAAAAGAGATTGACTTACAATAGGTTGTGTTTCATCTTGAGCCTCCATATGAACTTGGGTAGAGTGTACAGTAGTAAAAATAGGGGCACCAATATTTAAATATACAGAACTTACATTTAATGGTTGTGAAAAAGAAACAGAGGTTTGCCTGGTAACCCCATTGTCAAACAAATCAACTGATATATATTCATTTGAAGATGTATTTTCTTTGTAGAAACCTGGGAAGACTTTTTTGTTGAATACAACATCTCGACTGCGAGTGATCTTTTTGGTGACAAAATCCCATAGTCTGAATCCATACTGATCCTCGTCATACCCAACAAAAATACACTTCTACGATTTGGGATCCAATTTGGATTGTTTCTCCTAGGGAACAAGAGCAAACGCTTCACATCCAAACACCTATAAATGATTGTAAGAAATATGTTTGCCCAACCACCTCTCCTCTGGAATGTCTAGATTTAATCAAGATGAAGGAGCTCGATTAATGAGATAAACTATTGTGTTGCAAGCTTCTGCCTAGAACTCTTTTCCTAGTCCAGCGTTGGAAAGCATACATCATGCTTTTTCCAAAATCATTCTATTTAACCTCTCCATAGCCCCATTTTCTTGTGGTGTAAAAGGAAAGATTTTGATTCTTCAAATACCATTTTCGGCACAAAAATTATCAAACTCTAGTGAACAAAATTCACCACCATTATCCATTTGCAAACATTTGAGTTTATGCCCACTCTAGTTTTCAACTAGAGCTTTAAAATTTTTGAATTTACTAAACACTTAAAATTTTCTATTGAGCATAAAAATCCAAACTTTCCTAGTGCAGTCATCAAGGAAAGTCACAAAATAATTAGAACCTCCAAGAGAAGTTACCTCGGTTGGCCTAAAGACATCCGAATAAATAAGCTCCAAAGATAAGGTGTTCTTCTCATGACCTATCTTCAAGAAGCTGATCCACTTCTGCTTGCCATAAAGACAATGTTGGGAAAAATCCAAATCCACCGATTTCAATCCTGGTAATTGTTCTCTTTTGATCATCACTTCAAGACCTTTCCTACTCATATGTCCAAGCCATTGGTGCCAAAGCTCGGTTTCACTATCTGTCACTGCCATAGAAGCTCCAACTTGAGAGTCATTCTCAAAAACATATAAACTGCCCTCTCTATTTCCTTTGGCAATCTACAGGACACCTTTAGTAACCTTCCACAAATATGGAAAGAAAGAAGTATTGCAGCGTTGTGAAAAAAGTTGTCTTATAGAAATTAGATTCTTCTTAAATTTTGGGACATCTCTAACATCTTGTAAAAGCCATTTGCTTCCATTCTTGGATTGTAGGAGAACATCACCTTTACCAATGATTTCCAATGATTTGTTATCCCCCAAGTAAACTTTGCCGAACTGTCCTTCTTGATAAGTTGAGAAGGCATCCGTACAAGAGGTGGCATGAAAAGATGCACCCGAATCTAGAACCCACAAATCTGAAGTGGTTTCACTTATGGATAAAACCAAAATACTATCATCCTTGTCATAAACAACATTAACCTCATTATCTTTAACCTTCTCTTGTGCCTTCTTATAGGAATAACATTTTTTTTTGGTGTGACCAAGCTTACAACAAAACCAACAATCGCCAACTCTACATCTAGATTTTGACCTTTTTGCAGATTTTGATCTTCTTATGTTATTATCTTTGCCTCTATTCTAAGGCCTTCCTCTACTGACAATAGTTAAGGCTTCACCGGAAGAAGTTTCTTGGTTCTTTCTTTGCATATCTTTTCTAAGGAGTGTAGCTGATACATCATCAAAAACTAATTTAGTTTTGGCTACAACCGAAGTCCTTACGGCCATCACAACACCTTCCCAACTATTGGCTAAAGAGCATAGCAGCAAGATTACTTTAATTTCATCATCTAACTTTATACCCACTGAAGTCAATTGGGTAACTAAGGTATTAAACTCATTCAGATGGTTTGACATAATTCCACCTTCTTTCATTTTTAGGTTATAAATCTTTTTCATAATGAATACCTTATTAGACGCTGAAGCCATCTCATACATTGTAGAAAGTTTGTCCCACAATTCCTTCAAAGTCTTCTCCGGTAAAACATTAAACAATACATTACTGGACAACAAGAGGAAAATTGTAGCTCTTGCCTTCTTATCCATCTTCTCCCAGTCTTCATTCATCATCAAACTTGGCTTCTTTGCTATCCCATCAAGCACGAGTGAGAGGTCTTGTTTTATCAGCAATGACTCCATTTGCACCTTCCACAGACCGAAATTCTGACCAGAGAATTTCTCAATCTTCGGTTCCTCCATGACTCAAAAATCCAACACTGATTTTCTCAATCAGCTATACCATCACTGTACAACTCTGATACCAATTGTAAATGCCAGAAAGAGCAAAATAGAATTTCAAAAAAATAGAGTATAAATAGATAAAAGAAACATAAACAAGACAAGACAGTATTTATCATGGTTCACCAAAATATGGCTACATAGGACTTTTTTATTATTATCAACTATATTTTTACAATAGCTACAGCAGCGCAGATAATGTGTTAAACCACACCACATGAAGAATGTGAAGAGTCAACAATTGGAGGGAAAACATATGGAGTCCGTTGGGCTTCAGTTCTAACACTTCACTCGCGTTGAGACTTTTGGGAGGATGTGGAGCCCAATTCGGGGCATGGATAAGCAGGAAGCAAATCACCTTGAAGACCTCTCGATAGTTGTCCACCATGGCTTGTGAGAAGTGAAAACAGTGACCCTGTAGAGCTCTGTCCACACCCCCCATGCAATAGCACTTCATCCCCTTCTGCATTGCTTGATAGATGCACTCTACAACAGGTGATGTTCTTAGCTAGTCCATTGGGAAAAGGCCCCCAACCATCGCATCCCTTTTCTACAGATCATAACCTCCTAATGCCACATTCCATCTCTCTAGGTCGTATAGGTAGTCAAACAATAAACCAAATGCAATTGCATGCACGAAATGGCCATCTTGTACTATGTCCATGATGTTGGACAATAGGGTGGAGACTACGTCTGACCAGTGAATTATTCTATCTTGGGAGCCAAGGAGCATTCTCTGTCCACAAATATTCCTTATAGCAAAATGAACTAGAGTGCAATCTATATCGAAGATCTTTCAGAGCTGAAAGGTGTTGACCTTACCTCTAATTTCTAGTTCCTATTAAATTTTTATCTTGAATCACTATAACGTAATGTATATGTTTTGAACTATTAAATTTTTATCTTGAATCACTATAAAGTAATGTATATATTTTGAATTTTAAAATTATGTAAACTAAATAAAATGTATATTTTTTTATCCTTGAATTAGGCTAAAGGCAGCCATACCCCCAATAGAAGAGAGCAAAAAAAAAATACTATCAAGGGCTACTCAAAATGAGGGTCTGTATTATATAACCGAGTTTTTACGTTACTATAAGCATTTTATACTTGTTGTGTACAGTCTTGATATAAACTATTACAATGAATATATATTTTTTAGCTATATATTCCTAACTCCCACCCTCCTTTGCCTCCATTTCTAACTCACCTCAAGATTCAGTCTCCACCTCCTCAACTAGTCTACTACTTCTCCATCTACCAACCCGGCCATTATCTTCAACAAATTTTCTCCCCATTTTGCCTCGTTCCTTTGGTGCTCCTCACATGCACCAGATGCAGGGATGACGAAGGAGATCCATGGTCCATTGTAGGCTGGAAGGATAACCGGCCATGTCCCCTACTCAAGGCGAAAGGCGAGCCCTAGCACTGCTAAATCCAATACTTTATGTAGATCCCCCCTCCATTCCGCCTTAATCAGAGAACGGGTTATTTCTCGAATTGTATCCTTCGACTCTCCCAAGTCAAGTAAAGTACCAACAAACATGGAAGCAATATCTGAATTTACTCTATACTTCTTCTTGTAGTCAATGAAGGTTGAGCCCAAAACCATACCTATTGCATGCAACGCAATAGGGGATTTGACCGTAAAGAGCTTCTTCATGCGGTTATCTGAAAGTCCACCAATAAACACCATCTATCACTTCTTGGCAACCAGGAACACCATTGAATCCATGTCGAAGAGAATTCACAATAAACTATGTGTTTTGACTTGTTGCTTCCCATCTCCTCTTTGATGGCTAAGTAAATATGCTCACGAGCCATCATTCAAATCCCGATCATCCCTTGCCCTTCACGGTAAACCAACTTCCAGTTTCGACCTTTACTTATCATAATGTCAAGTAATGACGAAAAACACACGCATCTCACTCCAAGATTTCACACACTTTGCTTCATTTTGCCATCCTTTCATAAAAAAATGTGCATCAAGTGTTATCCTGGGTCACTGCCACCCTATCATCTAGAGTGGCTTCCACGCTGGACATAGAAATATTACCACTGTTATCTTCCAATATCTCCATGGGCATCGAAGAGTTCGCGGTATCTATGTCCCTATTATTAAACTCCTCTAAATCTTGGCTTAGGGATTTCTCTAGGTCTGGAATGCATCTTTGTCAATCTATGATTGAATAACTTATCATTCAATCTTCTGCTAATTCAAAAGCCACATTGGCAAACTTATCCGCTATCTTATTCACCTCCCTAAACATATATAGCAAATCCGGTCCTCAAGCCAACATATTGTTTAACTTCCAATTTAGTGTCTCCCTCCTTCGGATGATGTTAATAGTGATAAGTGAATCACCTTCAATATGAATTCTCCTTGCCCCTAAAGAGAGACCCAATTGCATACCTGTGATAAATGCTAGGAACTTCACCTCATTATTTGATTGGGTTCCAATTCATTTTCACATTACCCCAGCACTTTCTCATATTCATCCCTAATAACACAACCTACACTGGCTGGTCCGAGTTGCTTTTTGAGGCACCATCAAAATTATGTTTCACCCATGTTGGTTTTGGAGGAGCCCACCTTGCAATCTTCCTTTCGTTGATACTTAGAGCACCCTGTTGAGCCCTATTAATGGGGTGGGTTTTTTTTAGTGTATTTTATATTTGTATGTTATAAAAGAAATTTAAAAATTATTTAAATGTAATTATTTGTAAAATTGACACTATAGTTTAGTTGATAAAATGCTAAAAAATAAGTTTAAATGGGATGTTGCTCTTTATACAGTATTTTCTTTTCAATTTTTTTAGGTATTTATAACATGAAACTTTAATGCATGGATTGAATTTTTTTCTTGTTTTGATAAAATATATTTTTTAAATAAATCATGGTAGTTGTATGTAATGAAAATACAATTGTTTCCATGGGATGTAACTTTTTATTTTATATTATCTCTCCTCTAATGCATCATATTTTAAAATATATATATTTAACTTTAGTATTTTTTTTAGGACAATCAACATTATATTTTGGTTCTAATGACCTACTTTTAGTAAAAAATAGAAAAGTAAAAGGTAAACATTAATTTAAATATTAAAAAACTTATATTTTTACAAAAAAGGGTGTTTTTAGATTTTTCAAAAAAAATTATTTACATGAGTAGGAGTTGTTAAAACATCACAGTTTTAATTTTTTTTTTTTTTTTTTGATAAATTAACCCAAAAGTGATGTTACATAGATCTAGTTTAGCTAGAACATGAATCCATCTAGAACATATATTTTACCAAAATTGACATTCAGTTAGAAATGCTTAAATCCATTTATGATGATAAGTTCCATCTTAAAGTGTAACACAAATTTGAACTTTCATCTTGGCCTAGACTTTTTTAGAGCAATAAAAATTATTATTAAAGCACCCAATTTGTTCTTTTAATTACCTAAATTTAATATGTATCATCCAATTTATTAGTTGCATGACAAATGCATGAAAGACAATTTAATATAAGTATTTTTACAATTTTTTTTCTATAAACTCTATATAGGAATTACTTTAGTGTTGTCTATAACAAATCTCTTAAGGATTTTGAAGGTTTACAATTTTAAGGAATAATATATTGAATTTTATTGGCCAAGCTTTAGGTTGTGCATGGCATTTCAACTATAAGTTACTTTTTATATTGAATAAGTAATGTTGTACACGTAGTTATTTTTATATTGATGAGTGTGAGTTTCTTATTGTCTTGAAAGAATTCTAAAATCTCCATTTGGTATTAGACAAATTGGTTGTTTGGGTCTTTTGGGTTATTAGTTTTTGTTTATGATCTTTCTAACAATTGATCATGTCAAACACCAACTCTCTTCCATTTTAGAATTTAGTGGAAATGACTATAATTATTAGAGCATCAAACTAATGACTAGGCTCTTATAAGACGAGACTTATGAGAAATTGTAGGAATTGGTTATCAAGAGATAACTAATTGGGGTAGTATTTTAGCTAAAAATAGAGAAACTAAGAATAATTATTAAGCATTACTTCATAATCAGATGACTCTAGGTAAGATCTTGCTTCTAAGAATTATAGCTACAAAGATAGCCATGGATGTCTAGAAGACTATATAAAAATCTTACCATGGTAGTGATCAAGTCAAAGTGGTCATGTTACAAACTCTAAAGAGAGAATTCAAAAATTTGAAGATGGAAGAAGCTAAAAATGTGTGATTACCATGTAAGAGCAAATGATATGGTCAAGAAGAAGGCTCTTCTTAGAGAATTATTGAACAACATTGTTGTGGTAAAAAAATTATTAAGGTCTCTAGCATTAAGGTAGACCCATGTTGCAATAGTCATTAAAGAAAACAAATATTTGACAAATTTTGAGTTTGATCACCTAGTTGATCTATTATGTCTCAAGGAAAAAAATAAAAGACACATTTGGAGAAAGTGATGGCAAGACTTTTTCCTCAAAATTGTAGATCACAAAAATCAAGGCACTAGTAAAGTTTAAAAGCAATAAAGGATAAGGAAATTACAAGAATCAAAATTATTCAAGAGGAAATAGTGGAAGAAGAGGTGGTTCAATTGGAAGAGCTATAGGAACATTTGATAAGAGAAATATTCATTGTTAATCACTACAACAAGTATGATCACTTTGAAAGGAAATGCATATTACAAACAAATAACGAAGGTAAAAGTGTTAATTGTGCTTATGAGGATGAGGAGGCTTCTCTCAATAATTTTTTCCTGTCATATGACAAAAATAGAAATAGTTCTAAAGAGGTTTGGTATTTAGATTCAAATTAATCTAATCACATGTCACAGAACAATGAGTTATTTTGTACCATGTATGAAATACGAAAGAACATGATCAATATTGGAAGACAAATCTTTAGAGTTGTAACAAAATGAGATATGGAGGTGTATACAAAATAATGTAAAATATATGTTAATGATATTTATTACACTATAAAGTTAAAACATAATTTATTGAGTGTTAGACAACTATGTTGAAAGAACTACAAAGTGATATTTGATAATAAGGAATGTACAATCTATGTGTAGAATAAAAAAATGGGTTGTGAGAATTATTTTCATATCTAAAAACATGATATTCCTATTGAATTTTGAAGAAAATAATAATAATTTCACCTATATTGCATATAAAGATAAATGTTTGTTGTAGCATTTTAGGTATGGACACTTGAATATTATTTTCATATCTAAAAACATGATATTTCTATTGAAGTTTGAATAAAATAACAATAATTTCACCTATATGGCATATAAAGATAAATGTTTGTTGTAGCATTTAGGTATGGACACTTGAATTTTCAAAGTTTGAAGCTACTAGCACTAGAATAACTAATTTATGGTTGTCTAAGGTCAAAGATAATAAGGAAGTTTATGAAGGTTGTACTAAAGACAAACATGTAAGAGATTTTTTTAAAAGATATTGCATAGAAGGATCATCATCAAGTTCAACTAATTCAATCTAATATTTATGGTCCTATGCGAACAAAAAATTGAGCAAATAATCATATTTCATTACATTTATTCATGACCTTTGATAGAAATGTTGGGTTAGATTTTTGAAGTAGAAAGGTGAAGCATTTTCTACATTCAAGAGTTTTAAAGCCCTTGTAGAAAATAAAAGTGGTTGTAAAATAAGATACTTAATAACTAACTATGGAAGATAATTTTTAAGAGATTTTATGAATTATTGTGATGTGAATGACATGAACAAGTAGCACACAACCACCTATACACTTGAACAAAATGGTGTCGCTAAAAGGGAGAATTATATAGTGGTTGAAATGACAAGTAGCATGTTACAGACAAAAGGATTGAGAAATCTTTTTGGGATCATACAATTGGTACAACAATATATATTATTAATTGGAGTCTTACTAGTGCACTTGATAGGATGACTCCTCATAAAGCATTGTATGAAAAATAACATAATTTTAACCATTTCAAAAAAAATGTTCTTTGGTCAATGTTTAGGGAGCTAATAAAAAAAAAGAAAGAAGTTGGATTTAAAAAGTGAATCACATATTTTTGTTGGGTACAATGAATAAAACAAAGCTTATACATTATATAATCCCCTCACTAACAACATTGTTGTGTCAATAGGTACATTTTTTATTAATGGGGAGTCTATGGTCATCAAAAGGATCATGTTGACAAGTCTAAATGTATTTTTTATGGTGGTATTACTAATGTTATTACTAAGAACTAGCCAAACACTATTTCAGATTCTAGGTAATACAAGTCCACCGGGCAACTCATCATCTAGTTTTTTTATTCCAAGTGGAAGTATACCTTAAAGTTCTTCAAGGAAGGTAAGAAGACAAAGTGAAATTTATAAAATGAGTACAAAGAGTCAAGCACATGAAGGGAACCCACAAGATGAGGTGGTGATATTTATTTTACTTTCATAGGCTGATTTTAAACCATCATGTTTTAAAGATGCACACACTAATGATGTTTGGGTACAAGCAATGCAAGAAGAAATGGATTCCATTCTTAGGAATGATACTTGGGAGCTTACAAAACTTTCACATGATAAGAATTATATTGGTACTAAATGAATCTACAAGACTAAGTGCAATAATGATAGTAGTGTTCAAAGACACAAAGCACAATTAGTTGTAAAAGGTTGTACACAATTATATGCCATAGATTATGAAGAGACATGCACTAATGGTGAGATAAGAGACTATTATAATGGTGAAAAGTGTATTCTTAAATGGGTACTTAGAAGAGGATGTCTATGTCCAATAACCACAAGGTTTTGAAGTACATGATAAGGAAGATCAAATCTACAAGTTGAAGAAGGCTTTGTATGGCCTTAAGAAAGATCCAAGAGCATGGTATACTGGATTGATTGATATTTTTAGTAGAGTGGCTTCAAGAAAATAAAGGGTGAACCTACTCTTTACTATAAGCAAGAAGGTAATTATACCTTTATTGTAAGTTTGTACTGATTTGTTGTATATGGACAATAGTTCTACGATAAAGGATAAATTGAATATTTCTATGATGAATTAATTTGAAATGAAAGATGTAGGTCTCATGTAATATATTCCTATAGTCATAATCATAGTCTTAGTCTTATTTTAAGAGATATTTTTAAAAAAATCTGATTATTGTTTTTTCCAAGTCTATGCCTAGGATTTTATTTATAGTCTATTCGTTGTCTTGAAGCATGGGATTTTTTAGAGTAATAAATGTTATTTTTGAAGGGCCCAATCTATTGTTTTAATCACCTAACTTTAATTTATATTGCCCAATTTATTAATTGCATCATAAATACATTAAAGACATTTATTTTAAGTAATTTTTATCATATATTTTTGGTTGCTATAAACTCTATAAAAGATTTGCTCTAATATTGTTTGTAACAAGTCCATTAACAATTGTGAAGGTCTAAGCATTCAGCTGTCTGTAGTGTTTTAGCTGTAAGTTACTTGTTGTATTGAATAATATATGTTGCAAGTAATTGTTTCAATATTGCTGAGTATAATTTTTTTATTAGCTTGAAATAATTGTCACTAAACAGTGGGTTCTAAAATATTCATATACTGATCCTAAAAATAAGAGCACACCTACTTTTCATATATAATGTACATTATAATTATCTATAAAAAGTATGCCTTCACCACATTTTAAAAAATATATATATAACCACACATTTATAATAGACATGTAACAAAACAACTGCAAACGTCCCTCTGCTAAACAAAAATCTAACTGTAATGGTATTGAAAATGCGAACATTTACCTTCATAATGGCCTTCACCCATGCCCGCCTATTAATTGTGTTGATGCCGATGGTGGTGGTGTTGGGACTTTTGAGAATCCTGTACAGCAGACAGCAATGGTAGGCAACCAACATTAGCAGCCCCGCGGGAACGAGTATTATATCCAGATGACTCTTTGCCCAGGCCCTTGTATGTCCCATTAGACCTAGTTGAGATTGAATCTTTCCACTAGAATATAGAGCCCAACCACAAAACACAAAGAAATAAGTAATTAACAGAAACAGGGCGACCGAAGAGCTTCAAACATCCGGCGCCTGGGCATCTGTTTATACACACCAGAAACATGAATACTACCGGTCTACATAAAACAAATAATGGAGGTAATCGCTAGTAAAACATTCATCTAACTAGGCCTCTATAAGCTGATTTGCAAGAATAAATAAATGGTTTTTATACTATTCTATCTGTCATGCCTGCCAGTATTTTTGTTATGCCGTTGTTTTCAGGTCAGAACCACTCAAACACAAATTCATAATCAAGTGAAAGGAGACTGAACTAGAAAAATCCAAATGGAGCATTCAAACTATATGGATAATAGTTTCAGCATAGATGCCTTTTACGATACTTTTCTAAATAAACAAGTGTATCAATCCCTTCAATTAGGAATATAAAAATTGATACCAGACACCACAGTTGACTTTTATAATAACATCAAACAACACTCACAACCACCAAAAAACACGAGCCTAGTCTAGTCGACCAGAAAACACAACCTAACCCAACATGGATTTATATTAATATAAGACCATCCGCCAAAAAACACGAGCCTAGTCTAGTCGACCAGAAAACACAACCTAACCCAACATGGATTTATATTAATATAAGACCATCCAAGCTGACCTTTATTATAATATACCTAAACCTTGAATCATAAAGAATAAAAAATTCAAACCCTAGCAATTATGAAACTTAAAAACAATAAAAACTACACTAAAGACAAATAATAGAGGTAAGCACCATTCAAACATTACTCTATTCGGTCATCCATAAACTAACTTGGAAAGACAAATAATAGAGGTAAGCACCATTCAAACATTACTCTATTCGGTCATCCATAAACTAACTTGGAAGGGTTAGCATGAGTGGCTAAATAATTTATTTCATATTTTAAGGTGATTATAATAGTGCGTTGTATTTTTTTTTAGTGTTATGATAGAAATTTAATAATAATGTTAACTAATGAATTGTGACATTTTTATAAATGAATTTATAGTGATATTTTAGTTTATGCATAACTTTTTTTGGGAATTATATTATTTGGTGTGCACAAATACTCTTGATAATTTTTATTGAATATTTTATTTATTATTAATTTTTAATTGGTATTAATAGAAATTTCAACTATATAATTTTTTTTGACAAATTTTATTGAATATTTTATTTATTATTAATTTTTAATTGGTATTAATAGAAATTTCAACTCATATTTTATTATAATACATTTGTCTTACCATACTTGATTGAAACAAGGACATCCATGTGGAGTGCATACATTTTTTTGAGATTTTTTTACATTTTTTTCTTTTTGTAGTGTGGTCATTATTTTTTTCTAAATGGACATAAATTAATTATAAAATTAAAATATGAAATACTAAAAAATATATGAGATACTTTTTAAAGAACTAACGTTAACTCTCTTTTTCTCTAAGTTTGCCACATGAACTCTCTCCCACTTTGACATCAATGGAAAAGGGAAACACAAGTCTTTCCACTATACATACTTGCACTTGTTCTTAACTTCTTTGAATACTTCCCTTTAGGAGTACACACCAAACTATATTAGCTCTTACTTACATTTTAGAGGACCTTAGGACCTTCACAAGCTAGCACTTCTAGAGTAAGAAATCTTGTCTTCAAAATTTCAGACTAGACTTTTGCACAAATTAGGGTATGGCATCCAACCATTGAACTTTCCTTCTTATTTGGGAACATAACATCATATCGTTTATCATCCTTCATGACAACTTATGAAAACAAAGCATATTATGATAGTATAACAATGACAACACATATCAATAATTTACTCATCTATCAATAACTTTTCTCCTGCAGGCTCCTCCTATCATCAATCACTGCCACTAGATCCCCCTGAGAGATAGCCATCATTAGTTTAGATAAAACAATGTCTTCTTCAACCTGCCATTCAAGAAAGCATTCTTCACATCCATTGGATATACTTTGAAAGACTTTATGTGTTGTGTCATGTTCTGATATTAATGCATTGTTTAAATTAAAGATTTAAACATTGTATTAGAAGATAGTGAAGTTACTCTTATCAATTTGAATAATAATTATAAATATTATTAAATGCTATTATTATATTTTAATATATATTTATTTTGATTAACTAAATATATTATTATTGTAAAATAACAAATACAAGTATAAATATAAAGATTGATCAACTTATATATTATAAATAATAATCTAAATATTATCATATTATAAATATGAATATTGATGCTTTATGAATATTGATATAAGTATCAATATTATTAATATAAAAAGAAATAAAGGAAATGACTTAGAATACGGAGTCTTATTCACAAATAGAGATGCACTATACAAAGACCCTTATGTTGCAAATAACACACCTCAGGACGTGTAAAGACAAGTTTGGTGTGACTTGCAAGGAAGATTATCATTATGATAATACAACACTTATATTATTCATTATTTAAGACAATTAAGGGACAACGATCTCTCCAAGAGAGGTGTCAGTTGAGAAAAGACCACCGATCCAAAGCTATAAAGAGAATCGATGGGAATCAAATCAAAAAGGGAGGGACTAGCATTCATGGGAGACAAGCATCGAATTACACATCAATTAATACTAACCACAAACAATCAATCTAATTCAGATTAGCGAATAAGATATCAATCCATAATTGAATAACATAAAAAGCAGATCAGATCCTCCAGTAACTCATACGCAGCATCAAGACATTAGCCAAAATCATTTATCAACCAATAATCAAATGTCATATACAAGGCATAACAGTAGATCACTGAAGAGCCCATAAGGAATTCGTGGAAGAAGGTTTCAGACCAGTTGGAAAGAGATCTTAACAGCAAGAGAACCACTATTCATATCAGCGCCAATAAATATGGAAAGGTATGCATGCTTACTCCTCCTTTCATAATAACAAACGGCTACATAAGGTGCTGTATGCAAATTACTGTTAAATACACATGATAATATGAGGCTGACAAAAGTGTCAATACATTTTGCATTAGAAGTAATATTTTCATTACTAAATTTTCATGTTATTAGCATAAATGAATTGCATGTATGAATAATAAGTAGTGATTAATAATGAATGAAGGAATATAGACCATTAGCTTGTCTCGAATATGATCATGAATGTAAGAATAGACTTTCATGATAAATGAACTTGGTTATGAATAAAAAGGTCAATAATGATGATGATGGAATAAGCTTATGTGGAATATGATTGGCCAATTGTGCTATGAGGCCAAGATGTCAGTCACATATAAATAAATACAAACTTAGGGAGAAATCCATAACCATCTCATCACTTCCATTCCTTACGACTATCGGAGAGGCGGTCTTGTCAAGGGAAGGCGAGGTAATTCCATCACAATGCATTAGAGAGGGTTTAACGTGCCTTAGGCAAGAGTCTTAAGGAAAGGCAGAGTAATTCCATTCATGAGGCATTGGAGAGGGTTCAACGCACCTGAGACATATAATTTCCCCATCCATGGGTAAGGAATAGAAGGAAGATGATATGGGAAGATGAACTTAGATTATTACTTCTATATTTCTCTATTACTTCATCCTTAAAGCAATGTTAGGTATTGTGGGGAGAGGCAGAGTAATTCCATTCGTATTAAGGCCCGTAGGCTGGGTCAAGAGATGGTTTCAGTGCGCCCTAGACATGTAAAGCCTAGTTCTATTAGGAAGAGTAATAAGGAAAATATGCATGATTGAATTATGGGAAGTATTATAGAATAGTTATCAATAAGAAGTAACAATTGTGAAATGAACAATCCATCAACAAGGAATGATATAATTACATTATCATTGATCTTATTTGATCTTATGATTGAAATTATTGATCTCTAATGTTCTAATGTCTCTTTGAGAATCACTTTTGAATCGAGATTCAGGTTTAAGTGTTTCCATTAGAAAGGGGACATTACAAGTGGTATCAGAGCAGTCATCCTGCCATCCTGTGTATACTATGTGTGCCTTACATGTATTCAACGGTTTACCTTGCAATTGTACATTCGAGTGAGTACTCTGACTTGACTATGTATTCGTGTGTATGCTCTATGACCTTGCAACTATATTTGAGTATATACTCTTCGACTTGTATTTGTATTTGAGAGTATACTATATGATTGTATTTGTATTTGAATGTATACTCTATGATTATATTTGTACTTGAGTGTATGTTCTATGACATTGTATTGAAGTGTTGTATTTGTATACTCAATGATCTTGTACTTGAGTGTATACTCTATGATTGTATTTATATTTGAGTGTATACTCTATGAATTGTGATTGTATTTGTATGCAAGTATATACTCTATGTCTTTGTATTCAAGTGTATACTCTGTGACTTGTATTTATATGCGAGTGTATACTCTATGCCTTTATATTCAAGTATGATTATGTATTCAAGTGTATACTTTGTGACTTGTATTTGTATGTGAGTGTATGACTTTGTATTCAAGTATGATTATGTATTCGAGTGTATATTCTATGACTTGTATTTGCATGTGATTATATACTCTATGACTTTGCACATATATTTAAATGAATGCTCTATGATTTTTGTAATTGTATTCAAGTGTACGCTCTCTATCTTGTAATTGTATTCAAGTGTATAAGTGTATGCTCTATGACTTTGCAAATGCATTTGAGTGAATGCTCTATGACTTTGTAATTGTATTTAAGTGTGCACTCTGACTAGACTATGTATTCAAGTGTATACTCTGCGATTTATATCTGAGTGCATATTCTATGACTTATGATTGTTTTGTAATTGAGTGTATACTCTATGATTGTATTTGTATTTAAGTATGTACTCTATGATTTGTATAACTAGTGATTATGTACTCTATGACTTGTATTGGTATGATTATGATTGCATACTCCATGCCTTGTATTTCGAGTGTGTCATCTATGACTTGTATTCAATTGTATACTTTATGACTGTGTGTATTCAAGTGTATACTCCATGACTTTGAGTGTTCAAATGTATGCTACATGGTTTATGTGTGTACTCCATGACTTATGTACAAATGCACACTTTATTACTTACTTGTACTCATGTGTATACTTTCATGTTTCATGTATGCTTCATGCCTTATACTTTGGACGCTTCACGCTTTGTGTATCAAGAGTGTGATATATGTATTACGTATACTTGTGTATTGCATACTATGTTCATGCTTCGATTGTGTTTCATATATGTGCATATACTTCAACATGGAACTTCTCTCCATCATTGATTATCTCCATGATTATACACTTCTACAAATGAGTTCACCTTCTTTACAAGTTTATCTCTCCAAATTCTCAAGATGACATCATCATTCATATTGTTTCATCTTGGAACTACAATATTCACCCTTGTATTTCTTCAATCACATTGCTATCAAATAATCAATTACTCCTCAAGAATATGACTCTTCTCAATTTTGAGGTCAATGACATATCAAAAGTCAAAGCTACAAGGTGACAAATACAAGACCGAATTTCATAATCAAAGATCAAGATATCGTCATCTTGGAATCTCAAGCATTGGAATATTTTACTTGCATCACATCATTATTCAAGACATCAAACAAATACTTACCTATGCTCTTCAAGTGCTCTCTTCTCTTTTCATAGAGTCACGATCACTTACTTTTCATTAACGGATGTTCATAATAATTTTCATTCTGAGTCAAACCATGACTTCGTCTCAACTTATCGGAAGGTAGTGTGAGGTAATGAATGAACTCACTGGGATTGCTTGAGGACAAGCAATTTTGAGTGGGGAGGGCTGTCATGTTCCGATATTAATGCATTGTTTAAATTAAAGATTTAAACATTGTATTAGAAGATAGTGAAGTTACTCTTATCAATTTGAATAATAATTACAAATATTATTAAATGCTATTATTATATTTTAACATATATTTATTTTGATTAACTAAATATATTATTATTGTAAAATAACAAATACAAGTATAAATATAAAGATTGATCAACTTATATATTATAAATAATAATCTAAATATTATCATATTATAAATATGAATGTTGATGCTTTATGAATATTGATATAAGTATCAATATTATTAATATAAATATAAATAAAGGAAATGACTTAGAATACGGAGTCTTATTCACAAATAGAGACACACTATACAAAGACCCTTATGCTGTGAATAACACACCTCAGGACGTGTAAAGACAAGTTTGGTGCGATTTGCAAGGAAGATTATCATTATGATAATACAACACTTATATTATTCATTATTTAAGACGATTAAGGGACAACAATCTCTCCAAGAGAGGTGTCGGTTGAGAGAAGACCACCGATCCAAAGCTATAAAGAGAATCAATGGGAATCAAATCAAAAAGGGAGGGACCAGCATTCATGGGAGACAAGCATCGAATTAGACATCAATTAATACTAACCACACACAATCAGTCTAATTCAGATCAGCGAATAACATATCAATCCATAATTGAATAACATAAAAAGCAAATCAGACCCTCTAGTAACTCATACGCAGCATCAAGTCATCAGCCAAAATCATTTATCAACCAATAATTGAACGTCATATACAAGGCATAACAGTAAATCACCGAAGAGCCCATAAGGAATTCATGGAAGAAGGTTTCAGACCAGTTGGAAAGAGATCTTAATAGCAAGAGAACCACTATTCATATCAGTGCCAATAAATATGGAAAGGTATGCATGCTTACTCCTCCTTTCATAATAACAAACGGCTACATAAGGTGTTGTATGCAAATTACTGTTAAATACACATGATAATATGAGGCTGACAAAAGTGTCAATACATTTTGCATTAGAAGTAATATTTTCATTACTAAATTTTCATGTTATTAGCATAAATGAATTGCATGTATGAATAATAAGTAATGATTAATAATGAATGAAGGAATATAGAACATTAGCTTGTCTCAAATATGATCATGAATGTAAGAATAGACTTTCATGATAAATGAACTTGGTTATGAATAAAAAGGTCAATAATGATGATGATGGAATAAGCTTATGTGGAATATGATTGGCCAATTGTGCTATGAGGCCAAGATGTCAGTCACATATAAATAAATACAAACTTAGGGAGAAATCCATAACCATCTCATCACTTCCATTCCTTACGACTATTGGAGAGGCGGTCTTGTCAGGGGAAGGCGAGGTAATTCCATCACAATGCATTAGAGAGGGTTTAACGTGCCTTAGGTAAGAGTCTTAAGGAAAGGTGGAGTAATTCCATTCATGAGGCATTGGAGAGGGTTCAACGCACCTGAGACATATAATTTCCCCATCCATGGTTAAGGAATAGAAGGAAGATGATATGGGAAGATGAACTTAGATTATTACTTCTATATTTCTCTATTACTTCATCCTTAAAGCAATGTTAGGTATTGTGGGGAGAGGCGGAGTAATTCCATCTGTATTAAGGCCCGTAGGCTGGGACATAGTTTCCTATAGGCTGGGTCAAGAGATGGTTTCAGTGCACCCTATACATGTAAAGCCTAGTTCTATTACGAAGAGTAATAAGGAAAATATACATGATTGAATTATGGGAAGTATTATAGAATAGTTATCAATAATAAGTAACAATTGTGAAATGAACAATCCGTCAACAAGGAATGATATAATTACATTATCATTGATCTTATTTGATCTTATCATTGAAATTATTGATCTCTAATGTTCTAATGTCTCTTTGAGAATCACTTTTGAATCGAGATTCAGGTTTAAGTGTTTCCATTAGAAAGGGGACATTACATGTTGTAAATCCCAAAAACATTCTGATAGCGTCAATTCTTGCCACTGGAGCATAAGTCATCTCAAAACCTATACTTTCAACTTGTGAATAGCCTTTGCATATAGGTCTAGCTTTATTTACCACTTCTCCATTTTCTGAAAACCCACTTTGTTCTAGACACATTCTTATCTGCAGGCCTAGGGGCAAGTTCCCAGGTCTGATTCTTCTCAGTCTACATTAGTTCTTCTTCCATGGCTTTGATCCAAAACTCATCTTTACATGCTTCAGTAACTATCTTAGGTTCAACCTTTGAAAGTAAATAGAGATTTACTTGTTCATCTGTAATTCATCTTCTTGTCAATACACCTTTGCTCTTATCACCAATGATCTAATCGTCAGTGTGATGCTTCTGCATGAACCCTAGAGGTTTTAGGATTCCTTTTCGGAGCTTCTTCAACCTGCACTTTCATTATCTTTTTATTCTTCACTACTTGAAGACTCATTTGATTCATATCCACTCACCTCTGAATTCATCAAAAACTTTCAATCATCATGAAAACTACTCTATACTAGAAACAACTATTATCTATCAACCCAAACTTCTATTACTTATTACTCTCAAGCCAATTATCAAAATCAAACAGTCTTCTAGATGTAGATGTAATCGATGATTAATAACCATATACAAGAACTTGAGAGCAATATCTTCAACAGCGGACCAATGCAGACCAAATTACCAGAACACTGTAACTTGGTTTTATCAGATAGATACTTAGCCAGAATTCATAACGTTTCTTCTTTGCTAATCAAATCTTCTTGCATAGAAAACCTCTTAATCTGCATGACTCTTCCTATATCCTTTACAAACACAGTCTCTATCCTAACTTAAACCTTTGTTGCTAATTCTTGACCTTGTCTCTTCGTGTTGAGGCATCAACACCAATGCTTTGGCAGGGGGAGAAAACATTTCCAATAAGACTCCCCCTGAGCCAAAGCTATAATCTCAGTTTCTAGAGGGAACATCTACACTAGATACTGGTACATGCTCATCTGTAACCTCTATTACATCCTTCTTCACCAAAATTTCATTCATCTCCTTCTTGGTATATGTCACATCGATTGGTTTCTTCCTTTCTGTCTGAATATCCTTCTTCAGATTCTTGCTTCTGTAGAACATTTCAATATGTCTAGGCCTATTGCAATTACAACACACAACATTCCTCTAACTATTGTTCCTTCCATTCATTTTGGATTTGCATTGATTATCCTTATGTCCAAATCTATTGCATGTGAAGCAGTTACCATTGAAAGATTGATCATTCCTTTCATTATTATAGCCATTCCTTATCTGACTTCCACACTTACTAGCTCTATGATCAACTCTTTTGCATGTAAAGCAGTTACCTTTTAAATATTAGGCATTCCTTCCATTGTTATGACCATTCCTTGTCTGGCTTTTACATTCACTAACTTTATGACCAACTTTAATGCAAGTAAAGCACTGACTGAAGAAAGATGGAATATTTTAATTCACTCTACTCCTACAATCAGAAGCCTTATGACTAAACTTATTGCATGAATTACAATAACCATTGAAAAATGGGTACCTTTGAGCATTTGGTTGCCTGACTAGTGGTCTTCTAGGTTTATTTCTTTGATTCCAGATCTGCTTTCCTTTGTCCTTCTTGTTCTCAACATTCATTTCTTGACTAGTTTTAGAACTTTCACATTTATCAAATCCCAAGCATTCTTTATCATCAGGGCTCTTCTGACTGGCAATCATCTCATCAAGTTTTACAGAACTTATCTTGAACTTTTCTTCATAGCTCTTTGCCTTCTCCAAATTTGACTTCAAGTTCACAAATTATTTTTCAACTTTTGTACATTCTTCAGATTTGTCTTTCAGATTTTCCTTAGTCCTTGCTTTTTCTTCATCTTGAATTTTCATGGATTCATTTGCTAACTTTAGTTGTTGTCTGGCCTCCTTATTTCTCTCTTTGAACTTCTTGACTTGCTCTCTTAATTTTCTGATACATTCATTTGCTTCTTTAATATTTTCCTTCTGATCATAGTTTTCTTCTTCAGATCTCTCAAGGTCTTCAAGAGAAACTTTGAGTTCTTCACTACTAACAGACATGCATTCATCTTCAGAAGATTCATCATACAGGGAAACACTCTTCTTGTGTGCCATCCTAGATCTACCTTAATCTGTTAGTCTTTCTTCCAAGGAACCTTGCTCTGATACCAATTATTGAAGGCACATGACAACTAAGAGGGGGGTGAATCAGTTATCTCGAAAAGCTTAACTTCTTTAAACAAAATCACATTCACATTTACTTACTTTAACTCCTTAATCTGTTATGAAGATTAAACATGAATTGCAAAAACAAAACATAAACACATCACCACCATACACAGATGAACACCATATTTTTACGTGGAAAACCCTAAAAGGGAAAAACCATGGTGAGTGTTAGCTCACAAAAATGTAGTAACAATACCGAATAACAAAGAGGCTCACTGCCTTAGGGCTAACTACCCAAATGAATGCTCACTACAAATATACTCACTACCAAAGGGGTGGCTCACTGCTAGGATGGGTGGCTTACTATAATGAACTGATATAATAACATCTACAACATGCCTGAGTTTAGTTCTGTTGAAGTACAATATATCTCTTCTCTACCTTTACAACACACACACACTTTATCTTCACATCTTCATGCCCTCTCACATCACTCACTGATTGATTACATATATTTATACCACTCATCAACCTTGGAACATTCATCAAGGTTGGCAATACAATTTACAACCATTGGAACTATCTCCAAGGTTGGTATACATACATAATTCAAATTAGTTCTGAACCTAAACAAACTTATGGAGAAAATTAATAAAGGAAGAACACTTCATAGCTTAGCTTGGACCCAAACACATCCTTACATGCTTCCTTCTGCTTCTACAATCCAATAAACACATCTGCAAAGAATGTTAACATTGAAGTAGGCCAAACTGGTGGAAACATCAAGAATACTTAAACACAAGCTTCCAACAACTTCATTATAGCTTACGGATCAAGCACACACCTTCAATACATTCTAGGGACATCCATGAACAACATAGAACCACTTGGGAGCTGAGAAATCCAACCACAATAGATTTCACTTGAAGACAACAAATATCACTTGAAGATAGATCACAAACTACTCACAACAAACACTATCAAACTTTACTAATCAATAAATTGCTTTCCCGAGCACCAAATCACAAATCCTTTGGAATCAAGATAGCTAATGACTTTATAAAGTTAAGTCCATAACTGCAAGATGAAAATCCAAATTGCGAAGAAATGTAGAGCAAAGTAAGTTTTCTCCCTGTTACACTGCAAATGCTGTCAGGCACAGTCTTCAAACTGGTGAATAGAACTTTTCATGCACAATGATTTAGACCACCAAATTATGGATTTAGCATCTTCAAACACTTATCTAAAACATATCCAAATCTCATACTCCAGTCTTCAACATAGAGGAAATGTGAAGCAAGAACTCAGATAATGTCGTTAACATGACAACTCAATTAATCAACAAACGACAATATCAGAAGACACGGTTGGTACCAATGACAACACAAACATGTTGACATCAATAAGAACACCAGTTAGGACATACTTGTAAGAAAATAGTCACTACCATTTTTAGTTCTTAAGCATTTTATTCTATTTCTATTCAGTAACTCTACAATTGCTTTAAATTCTTTAAATTGACTAAAAACATTAGATTTGCTCTTTAGAAAATAAACCCTTGCCTTTCTCTATAATAATCAATAAATAAAACATAATAAATAGACTTTGTAATGGAAGGAACATGAAGAAGACCAAAGACATCAAAATGAATAAGATCCAAAATGCTAGAAGATTTGTGAGAAATCAAGTAAAACTAAATACATTTTCCATAAAAATAATACTAACATAAATCAAATTCAAGATTATAATTTGAAATACATTTAAGAAGGTTCTCAATTTTTAAGGTCCTTAGACCCTTCCCTCTGATGTGGCCTAATCCTTGGTGCAATAACATATTCTTCTGTACATGTAATTTAGATTTGGTACAAAGAACATAGTTAGGGACCCAAAAGCCATGACCATTTGTTGAAGAGGAAACTAACCATTTTTCCAATGAAGTAGCCACAAAATTGATCTTCATAAAAGTACTATTGCACTCAATAGTGCATGCATCAAGCTGAAACAAAGTTCCTATTCTACTACATCTAGCAATCACCAAAGCACCTCTCACCATCTTAACACATGCTTAAAAAAATTGAACATGCACACCCACATCTATTAGTTTTCTTACAAATAATAGATTATGTGTTAACCTTGGTATATGCAAGACACCATAAAATCTTCTAACTCTACCATCAAAATGTTTTATTTGAGTACTACCACAACTAATAATGTTTAAATATGAATTATCACCCAAGTATACCTTACCACCTTCATATTTTTCATACTTACTGAACCAATGTCTATTAAAGGTCATGTGAAAAGATGCACCTAAGTTATTTGACCATGTATTCTCACCTACACGAATAGGCAAGGCTATAATGAATGTGCCACCATCTTCCTTCTTGAACTCAGAACCAAAATCAACTTTCTTCTTCTTCTTTTTTCTTGTCTTCTTTGTACAGATTATGAAAGGGACCATGCTTACTATAGTTCTAACAAATAACCTTGGACTTACTAGGAGATTTTGATCTCCCTTTGGAATTAGATTTGGATTTATCATGTCGCTTATTATTTTTTTTCCTCTTTCTTTTGGTCTTCCTTAAACACTCAAGTTCTCTTTGGCATTTACATAAACCTTCCTCCTTATTTCTTCAAAAAGAAAAGAACCAAAAACATCCTCTAAATTCAAAACTTGATAGAAGTGCCCCCAATAGCAATGACATGGTTGTCCCCTGAGTTTGGCAATGAACATGAAAAAGTTTGACATCTTTCTTCCTGATCCATCTTTACACCAACAAGGTTCAACTAAGCCACCTTGACATGTTAAATGCTTCCAAGTATCAAAATTCATCCACCTTCTTCCATCCTCAAGGAATAGATCTTCTTCCTCAAGGATATCTTGTTCACTAATGATTTGGCTTGATTGATCTCACCTAGCTTCTTCCATAACTATTTCAAAGTGAGCTCTTTATGGAAATTAATTAGAACATGATCTACAAGATACAATGGGATTAGACCTTTGTCTTAATGGTCTATACAATCATACCAAGTAGGCAAAGTAGCATCCATAGTTCTCTAAACATTTCCATCAATAACATCCCACAAATCATGATCTATTAACGAATATTCCATCTTCAACTTCCAGATCTTAAAATTCATACCAAAAGGTTTTTCCACCTCTCCTTGTTGGTGTGTTTTCCATCTTTACTTCCTGTAATAAAGATTATAAAGTTCTCCCTTTACATAGGCTCCCACTCAAACTAGATTAGCTAAAAATGCCCTCTACACAACTAGAAGCAAAACTAGCCATGCTTTGATACCACTTGTAAGGAAGAAAGGTATGGGGAAATTACTTCCTACACTACTCTATGAGATGAGTGTTATGTAAATAACTTCAAATCTAATCTAAACTTATTACAGAAAAGAGAGAAACACATAGAAATTAGCAATATGCAATATACCATAACACAATAATTTACATGGGGAAAACCATTTTAGGAGAAAAACTCCACACTCCATAACTTGCATAATATATTTTCAAATCAACAAAGGATTACAATACACTTGCAATTCAAGTCTTTGTAGGAGTAATACATCATGATTAAAATATAGAGTAATTTCAGCAACATTCTTATAAGACATGTGTACCTACAATCTTTCATAATAGAAACTACTTCTCAAGCTCTCAATTTACAGACCTTTGGTGACCTTAACAATATTTGTGGTTTACAAAACCATGTGCAAAACCTCACATGAGGTTGGTGCCCAAGATAGGCATGATTCCTATCTAAAATTAGGCTCTTATAGATGCCTCTTACAACATCTGATAGCTGATCAAGATTATCAATAACCCCCTTTAAATCTAAATCTTATGCATCATAGAATTTGTTATAGGATCTCACAAAAGTAGGCATCTAGTTTTGTTAAAGATAATTTCAAAATAAAATATTAATATTCCACTATTGTGCACTGACACTTGACACAACTGCCACATCAAATTCCAACACCCCAATTTGTTTTGGAGCTGAATATTAAATAATAACAATAATACGCAACTAACTGCAGAGAAATATTAAAAGATAAATAAATAATAACATGAAATTTGCAAGGTTGAGACACCGAATATCCCAAAATTATGGAAATTATCTTAATGACAATTACACTTCAATTTAAGATTCCTATCCAAAAAATGAAAAGCACAAAATGAATCAAAGACTTAACTATTGCCTTCATGATATTAATTTGGAAATATACATACCTTAAAATGAAAAATTATAAATTGGTTGTTCTTATGATTAATATTTATTGTGTCACTATTCAGTATCCTTGGGAATCATCATCAATATTAATAAATTAATATCTTTTGAAGTTGCTTTGTTCTCAAAATTCATTCAAAATCTCCTAAATCATCACACTCTAAAATTCTTGAAAATTAGTAACAACACCTAAAGGTACTATCAAAATCCCTATAGACATAAATATTTATAACCTTGTTCACAAACCACTAAAAAAAACATTTTAAGATTATAAATATGTAGTGCTTGTCTAACAAGACAATAAACATTTATACCTGTTAACTATTTGATAACACCATTTGAATGTTGTTACTAATTACTCTTTATTTATATTTTGGATAGTCTATAAATATAACTCAAAAAATTAAACGAACATTGTTAATGACAATACAATATTAAACTCTTTAAAAGACATTCACAACTTAAAATTCCATCTTAAATGTTATTTCAAAGATTTAAACTATCTTCCTATAATAAAAATTCAATACTTTAACCACTTTGTCTTTTAACCCTTTAAACAGTTAGACTTAAAGGAATTTATTACAAACTTATATAGTTTACAACTAAGTATCGTGTCAGATTTAACATAAAACCCAAAGGCCCTCTTGCCTATTATATATAAACTGTGTTATTCATAATCTTTATTGCTTATTTTACTGGAGGATCACAGATTCAAAACATTTTATAGAGTTTTTCTCATAAGGCTGTCCCTAAATATTTGCTCTTAGAAACCTCATCTGTCTATTGAAATCGACAAATTCACAGCTCTCCATCTTTTTCTTCCTCTTCCTCCTCCTTCACGAGGTTACTCCAAATTACTCTCAAGTCATTCTCTTCCTCTTGCAGGTGGCGATGGTTGTAAACTGCGTTCAAATCTTTGCTGGCTATGTCAAAAGAGTGTAGAAATGATAACAGGATGCACGTGGATAGGAACATTGGAATGGGTCCAAAATTCCATAGAAATAGAGGCAGCGAGAAGTAAAATGCCCTCAATCCGAGAGACCAAAAGAAAGCCCCTTTGTTGATTGCTCTACATACATACTCTATGTGAACAGTCTCCATCTCGGGTGCCAACGGAGGTGTGTTTATGAGGAAGCCAACATGACTGTAATACCTCACGCATTGCGCATGGCAAACGAATGCCACCAGAAAACATAGCAACACCACCAAGCACTTGACGGAAGAGGTGGAGGATCCCCTCATTCCATATATAGTCAAATCACCAGGACTGGTACCCACACCCATCAGTAACCCCAGCACAGAGCAGAGCGTTATGGCGGTAACTGCCAAAAGCGTGGATGCCATTATGCCGTTCCGTAGAGTTTGGACTGCTAGCACTCCGTTCTTCATCCCCTCCTACAAAATCAAGCCACCCGTCTTAAATGTCAGGCATAATTGTGGGTAAAAAGGTCAAAACAGACTACCATGTTGATATTTATAGATTGTGAGTTTCAACACTTTTTTTTTTTCAAAGTTATTGAGGTTTATACTGCTCCAACAAACTAACAACTTATTTATGTATATGTGTGTGTTGATATGTCTTCAATATAAAGGTAAGAATACACCTTTTATCTGTAGTATATTATTTTTTTATTTTTTTAGAAAAAACTGGCGAAACCACATAGACTTATATTAGATATCAAAATGTCGAAAGAGCATACAAAAGATAGATAAAACTAGGAAGAGTCATCTAGTTACAAAAAAAAGATCTACATATATGTCCAAAACACCAAAAATGTGCGTCAACCACCAACCTACAGATAAGCCCTAGTTTGAATTATGTTCTTCCTTTGGAGGGGGGGGGGGGGGGGGGAAGAAATGGCATAGTGAAGAAAGGAGTACACAGCGCACGTGGAAATCCAGGTGCTCTATTCGGGGCATGGACTTTGAGGAAGTGAATAGCATTAAAGACTTCTTTAGACCTTTGAGCTACACCACTTGCTCACTGATATCTATGAGCATTCAAATGGATGTTGAATTTATTGGTGGAATCCAAACGCAAACCCCCTATGTTGTTATCGATACACTATTTTCAATACATTTTATAAGATAGAGAGATTTATATTGGTTCAAAAAGTATTAACATGTATTTCCATGTTGCGTGTTGTTATCTATGAATACCTTTCAAATTACTTTTTAAAAATATGGAAGGTCTCATATCCTTTCAACATAAAGATGAACTGTATACTTTAAACATCTGGAAATCACATTGATTTATATTGTTGAATAAGTGATGGAGAGCATGCCAAAAATCTGCTCATAGTATTATTTTAGAAGATATTTTAATGGTAATCTAGTGATTTTTTAAAAAGTTTGCATAGGATTTATTTATAGTCTAGAAGTTGTTTTTCTCTTTAGAAAATTATTTTGAAAAGGTCCAATCTATTCTTTAATCACCCAACTTTAATATGTATCGTCCAAATTATTAGTTCTATGATAAATTCATGAAACACAATTTAGTTTAAGAATTTTTTATCATTTTTCTATTGGATATAAACTCTATACAAGAATTGCCTTAGTGTTACATTTGTAACTAGTTAATTAAAGATTGTGAAGGTGTAAGATTTTAAGGAATAATATACACAATTTTACTGGCCATGTTTTAGGTTGTGTATGACGTTTCTATTGTAAGATATTTGTTTAATTGAATAATATATGTTGTAGGTAATTGTTTCAATACTACTGAGTATGACTTTTTCATAGGTTTGAAAGAGTCTAAAATCTTCATTTAGTATTACAAAAATTGGTTGTTTAGGTTTTATTGATTGTTAGTTTTTGTTTTTAATCTTTCTAACAATTGATCATATTGAATGCCAACTCTCTTGCATTCTATAATTTAGTTGAAATGACTATGATTATTAGAGCATCAAAATAATGGCTCTTTTGATAAGAAAAGACTTATGAGAAATTATAGGAACTAGTTATCAAGAGCCAATTGATTAGGCTATTATTCTAGCTAATGACAAAGCAACTCAAAAGCATAACTCTCAAGCATTATTACACATTTAGATGGCTCTAGATAAGAGCTTGTTTCCAAGAATTGTAATAGCAAAGATAGCCATTGATGTTTGGAAGACTCTATAAGAAGCTTACCAAGGCAATGATCAAGTCAAAGTGGTCGTGTTATAGAATTTGAAGAGAGAATTAAAAAAAATTGAACATGGAAAAGGCTAAAAGTGTGTGATTATTGTGTAAGAGTAAATGATGTGGTCAATAAGATGGATACTCTTAGAGAATTGTTGAACAAGATTGTGGTTAAAAAAAAGTGAACTAAGGTCTCTAACACAAAGGTGGAACCATATTTTACTAATCATTAAAGAAAGAAAAGATTTGACTACTTTTGATTTTGATCACCTAGTTAAACCTCTTATATCTCATGAAGAAAGGATAAGAGACACATTTGGAGAAAGTGATAAGAAGACTTTTGCCTCAAAATTACATATCATAAAAAATGAAGGCACTAGTAGTAAAAGAAACCATGGACAAGGAAAAGACAAGAATCAAAATTATTCAAGAGGAAATAGAGGAAGAAGATGTGGTTCAATTGCAAGAAGAGCTAGAGGCACATTTGGGAAGAAAAATATTCATTGTTAATCATTGCAAGAAGTATGATCACTTTGAAATAAAATGTGTATTAAAAGTAAGTAATGAAGGTAAAAGTGCTAATTATGCTAATGTGGATGGCGAGGCCTCCCTTAGTAATTTGTTATTACCATATGACAATGCTAAAAATAATCCTAAAGAGGTTCAGTATTTATCTATTTAGATTAAATTTTAATTACATGTTAGGGAGTAATGAGCTATTTTCTATCATGGATGAAAAATTTAAGATCATGATCAACCTTGGTTGTAGAGTTGTATACATCTATGTGGTTTCAATGTGTAGCCTGGTCTATAAATGTTTTGTCCACTTGTTGTCATGGTGGTTGGTGTGCCAAATCTTGGCCACTTTGGGGCCTTAACGCTGTACTTTTTGGCTCTAGTGATTTTAATACAAATGGTATAGGTGCTTTGTAGCTTTATTTAACTAAAAAAACAAATCTTTAAAGAGGTTGTAGAAAAATGATCTATGAAGGTGAATGGTAACGAAGGTAAAAAGAATATGCTAACAATATTTATTACACTCCAAAGCTAAAACATAATTTGTTGAGTGTCAAATAGCTATGTTCAATGAATTACTAAGTGATATTTTATAATAAGCAATGTACAATCTATGACAAGTAACAAGGAAATATGGTTGTTACAATTGTTTCTATGTCTGAAAATATGATGTTTTTATTGAAGTTGGGAGAACATAGAAAAAATCTCACCAACATGACATATGGAGATAAATGTTGGTTGTGGTATTTTAGGTATGGATACTTGAAATTTCAAATTTTGAAGCTACTAAAATTAGAAGAATCAATTTATGGTTTGTTTAAGGTTGAGGAACACAAGAATATAAATTGATTAAGTCTAGTGTTTATGGTCCTATGCAAACAAAAAAATTGGTTAAATCATCATATTTCATTACATTTATTGATGAATATTGACAAAGATGTAGAGTTAATTTTTTGAAGCAAAAAGGTGCATCATTTGCTACAATCAAGAGGTTTAATGCCCTTGTAGAAAATAAAAGTGGTTCCAAAATAAAGTTCTTAATAACTCACTATGGAGGAGAATTTTTTTCAAGAGATTTGGTGGATTATTGTGATGTGAATGACATCAACGTGTAGCTCACAACTACATATACACCTTAACAAAATGCTATACCTAAAAGGAAGATTAGTATAGTGGTTAAAATGACAAGTAGCATGTTACATACAAAAAGATTGAGAAGTGTTTTTTGGGCTAACATAGTTGCTACAATAATATATATTCTTAATTGGAGTCCTACTAGTGTACTTCATACGATGACTCCTTATAAAGAACTGCATGGAAAACAACCTAATGTTAATTATCATTTCATTGTTTTAGTTATTTGGCCTATGTTCATGTACCATTACAAGCTAATTAGAAAATAAAGAAGTTAGATTAAAAAGTGAATCATGTATTTTTGTTGGGTACAATAAACAAAATAAAGTGTATAGATTATATAATCCTCTCACTAACAACATTCTTGTGTCAAGGGATGTATCTTTTGATGAATAGGAAGTGTACTATCATTTGAAAGACCATGTTGACAACTCCAAGTCTATTTCTAGTAGTGGTATTACTAATGATATTACTAATGAGTAGGCCACTAGTATTTTAAAATTCAAGTAATATAAGTCCACTAAGTAGTCCCTCATCTAGTTCTTTTATTGCAAGTGCAAGTCTAGCTAAAAGTCCAAGTTCTTCAAGGAAGGTAAGAAGCCTAAATGAAATTTATCAAATGAGTAAATAAGTCAAGTGCATGAAGGTGATCTAAGAGATGAGGTAGTAACTTTTGTTTTACTTTAACAAGCTAATTTTGAACCATTGTGTTTTAAATATGCATGTACTAATCATGTTTGGGTACAAACAATGCAATAAGAAATTGATCCCATTCATAGGAATGATGTTTTGGAGCTTACAAAACTTCCACATGATAAGAAGTGTATTGATACTAAATGAATTGACAAGACTAAGCACAATAGTGATGGTAGTGTTGAAAGACAAATCAAAGTCAGTTGTAAAATGTTTCACACAAAGATATGAGATAGATTATGAAGAAACATGCACTAATGATGACAAGACAAGAGACTATTAGAATGCTGATTTCACTAGCAATTCTAAAGAAATGAAACATGCATCACATAGATGTGAAAAGTGCCTTCCTAAATCAGTGCTTGGAAGAGGAGGTCTATGCCCAACAAGCACAAAGTTTTGAAGTACATGATAAGGAAGATCAAATATATGAGTTGAAGAAGACTTTGTATGGCCAAGAAAGCACCAAGAGCATGGTATACCTAATTGAAAGATTTTTTCAATAGAATGGCTTAAAGACAAGAAAGAGTGATCCTACTCTTTATTACAAGAAAAATGGTCTACATTCTAAGAAAATTGCAATAAACTCTACAAAAGATGTGCTCTAGTATTATTTGTAACAAGTCTAAGGATTTGTGAAGGTCTACACTTTTAGAGAATAATATTCATAATTTTATTCACTAAGCATTCAACTATTATGTATAATGTTTTATCTGTAAGTTGCTTGTTATCTTAAATAATATATGTTGCAAGTAATTGTTCCAATATTGCTGAGTATAATTTCTTTATTAGCTTGAAATAATTGTCACTAAACAGTGGGTTCTAAAATCTTCATATACTGGTCCTAAGAAAAAGAGCACACCTGATTATAATGTATTTCAATTGTCTATAAAAAGTATGATTTCACCACATTTATAATAGACAAGTAACAAAACAACTGAAAACGTCCCTCTACTAAACAAAAATCTAACTGCAATGGTATTGATAATGCGAACACTTACGTTCATAATGGCCTTCACCCATGCTCGCCTATTAATTGCGTTGATGCCGATGAAGGTAGTGTTGGGATGTTTGAGAATCCTGTACAGCAGACTGCAATGGTAGGCAACCAACATTAGCAGTCCCGCTGGGACGAGTATTATATCCAGATGACTCTTCACCCAGCCCCGTGTTTCTCCCATTAGACCTTGTTCAGATTGAATCTCTCCACTAGAATAAAGAGCCCAACCACAAAACACAAAGAAACAAGTAATTAACAAAAAACAGACCGACTGAAGAGCTTCAAACATCCGGCGCCTGAGAATCTGTTTAAAGCTCCGCTTATACACACCATCAACATGAATAATACCGGTCGACATAAAACAAATAATGGAGGTAATCACTAGTAAAACATTCATCTAAGTAAGCCTCCACAAGCTGATTGCGAAAATAACTAAATAATTTTGATACCATGCTATCTTTCATATCTTCCAGTATTTTTATCCCATTGTTTTCAGTTCAGAACCAGTCAAACACAGATTCATAATCATGTGAAAGGGGACTGAACTAGTAGAAAAATCAAAATGAAGCATACCAATTATATAGATTATAGTATCGGCAAAGATGCCTTTTACGATACTTTAACTTTTCTGAATTTGATCAAACAAGTGTACCAATCCTGTGAATTAGTAATATAAAATAGATACTGGGCACAATAGTTGACTTTGATTAACCACATAAAACAAAACTTACAAGATATTATCGCCACCAAATTACACTGCCTGGTCACCAAAAAACGCAATTTAACCCAAGACGAATTTATATTAATATAAGACCGTCCATGCTGATTTATAATATAGTATAGCTAAACTTTGAATCATAGAGAATAAAAAATTCAAAACAATGTTTTATAGCAATGATGAAACCTTAAAAAATGTAAAAACTAAATAGAGGTAAACACCATTCCAACATTAGTCTAATTAGTTTATAAACTAACTTGGACGGGTTAGCATGAGTGACTTAATGTTTTTATTTTATGTTGAGGGTCATCATAAGTGACTAAATAGTTTCTATTTTATGTTATGTTTCAAATATTTAATTTTTAGTGTGATATTATAATAGTATATCTGATGCAGGAGTATCCAGGCGGACAGACGATTAGCATCAACAAAAAATAGATTTCAGGTTGGGGTTTCAGTTTTGTTGTGTTTTGGGTTTCATTTGGCATCTCTGCTATTGGTTTGGATGGCACGTTGGGATTTTGCAAGTTTTCAATTTTGTCCAATTCGAGTCTTGGCACACACATAGCAATTTTTGCAAAAATAATTGTTCCAGGGAATCGGTGAAGAATCATGGCAAATCCTCTTGCAGATAGATTACTGACTCCATCCAGTAATTGATGATGAAGGTTTCGTGAGCAGACTACTTCTGGTTCTAAAGATTTATTCATTTCACGACTTGTGCTGACAGATTGGCGAAACTTTAAAATCTCAAATTCTATAAAGGTTGAGACTGAATGGCTTGGTGGACAACTTAGGAATATTGAGTTACATGTCTTTGCAAATTTTTAGGTAATTCCAAGTCTCTGGCAATAAGTTATGAAGAGTTTCAGTTTTCAGCTCCCGATGCACCGAAGTCGCACAAAGGAATTCATTCGTAAAGTTGATCCAGACATTGTCTTTGGATGCAACATATGCGGGTTTGATTTGTCTTATCAGGAAAAGAGTGGACATTCAAACCATTTGACAAAATGTCGTGAAGTGGGGTATGCACAGGAGTTAATGTTCTCTGTTAGGTTGGCAAATGTTGATGCAACTTTGGATGTGATAGAGACATTCAATGCAAAAATATCCACTATTGTCAAGACACACTAGAGCCTTGTACATATGATGGCACTGGCAAGTTCTTAAGTTTTGATGTGAGCGATGCCAAGTTTGGTAGGATTAGTCTCCTTAAATGAACTTGCAGTCAGATATTTGTTGTTATATGGAGCCTAATCAAACTCGAAGGTTAAATTTTTCCCACTTTTATTGGCATAGTTTCCCCCCAAATTATTTAACGAGGGTTTGGGGGTAGTGCCGCCAAGACAAGGTCAAGGGGTAGTACCCCTTGCGGGGTCTAGGGGCAATGCCCCTAGTGTACTCCCCATCGTGATATAAGGCGGGGTTGAGGGGCAGCACCCCCGAAACCTCAAACAGCTTTTATTATTTTATAAGGGTGTCAAGAGTTATTTTTCTATTGGTCGACATAAAAAAACACTATTTTGTAACCGACATAAGTCTAGATAAAAATGACTAAAGGTTAGGGATTATGTTGATATTGTATTATAGCTTTTGCAACGGTATTGAGTTGGAAGGATTGCTGGTTGTAATTAGTTTGATTTGCCGGATAATAATATTGGACTCTCTGTTGGTGGATGTAGCTTGAGTTTGGGTGAATCACATTAAAAATTGTCTCTCCCTGTTATTATTTCTATGTATTTTTCATTCCTCTATTTAATCTTTATTTGCATTTAATTGATATCTTCTGCATGCAATACCTAGCAATATTGCAATCAAAAAAATAAAATAGAAGGTTTAGAGCATTTGACATCAATGGAGGAGTTATAAATAGAAACTTGTTGGAAGGGTCCTAGTATAGATCTAGGATGCAAAAGGTAAACCTGAGTATACATTGCCACCATGCTATTCTTAGATTGCACCTAGGATATTTCACCAAGCTCACTCAAGAGACTCTTTTCTATGTATGAAGAGACAAAGCTCTTTATTTGAATCTTTACTCGAATGGTTGAAAGAAAGGAATCCACACGTTGGCATGGCATCTTGACCAAGGGGGGTTCAGTCGCGATCAAGACCCATATACAACATGCCAAACAATGTATCTCAGTTACATGCTGCTAGCGAGTTGTATGAAGGGCCTAGTTCTATCACAAATAACTGCAAATGTGGTTAATGCATGTTCCAAACATGGAGCCTCTTATCAAGATAGATATACACAAAAGGGGATCATACTTATATTTTAATCCCAATCAATGGGAGATTGGATCGAAGGAAGTTGAATTTGATGTCTCTTTAACACTGAGAGACATGTATAATATTTAATAGATTTGTATGATTGTAAATGCCAAAAAGGGAATTGCGTGGGTCATCTGGGAAAATTAATCATTATCATGATATTGATATCAAGGGCCGCACATAGTCTAGGAGGAGAGTCGTTTGACTCCATCTATATTTTCTTTGATTATGTGTCTCTTCATATTCCACGATGTCAAAGGAAATATGATAGCTACTTATTTATATAAAGAGCCCTATTGATGGGGAATCTAGCACCAACCTCTGGAGAAGGAGACTTCTGATTGGAGTGCAGGAAGAAGGCACAAAGGAATGTGTAGCCCAAGGTAGAAAGGTAGAGTTAGCCAGCCTGAAGAAGAAAAGAGTATGACAAAGAGAGGGCATAGAGGAAAGGAAGAGTGTTCATGTCATTGAGTAGAGAGAAGATTTAAAGGTCTGAGTGAGGGAGGTGATTGTGGACCTATGTGTAAATTGAGTTGTAGATTTTTGTATTCCTATTTTTGAACAAAGAAGCTTAATAAAATTATTAGTTAGATTATGTTTTGTTGCAATCTTGTTGTGTGAGTCATGAGTTGTGTGTTTTCTATGAGAGGGGTGACCCCCCTCTTGCATCAATTTGTATCAGAGCCAGTAGTCCTGAGAGTGTAAAGTATGAACTAGTGCCTACAGGTAGAGGAAGCGTGGTTGTGAAGAACTCTTATGGTGAATCACATTAAAAATTGTCTCTCGCTGTTATTATTTCTGTGTATTTTTCATTCATCTATTTAATCATTATTTGCATTTAATTGATATCTTCTACATGCAATACCTAACAATATTGCAATCAAAAAAATAAAATAGAATGTTTAGAGCATTTGACATCAATGAAGGAGCTATATATAGAAACTTGTTGGAAGGGTCCTAGTATAGATAGGATGCAAAAGGTAAACCTGAGTATACATTGGTACCATGCTATTCTTAGCCAGTTCTTAGATTACAGCCATGATATTTCACCAAGCTCACTCAAGAGACTCTTTTCTATGTATTAAGAGACAAATCTCTTTCTTTGAATCCTTACTCAAATGGTTGAAAGGAAGGAATCCACATGCTGGCATGGCATCTTGACTAAGGGAGTTTAGTCACGATCAAGACCCATATACAACATGCCAAACAATGCAGCTCAGTTAAATGCTACTAGCAAGTTGTATGAAGGGGCTGGTTCTATCACAAAGAATTGCAAATGTGGTTAATGCATGTTCCAAACATGAAGCCTCTTGTCAAGATAGATATACATGAAAGGGGATCATACTTATATTTTAATCCCAATCAATGGGAGATTGGATAGAAGGAATTTGAATTTGATGTCTCTTTAACACCATGAGACATATGTAATATTTAATACATTTGTATGATTGTAAATGCCAAAAAGGGAATTGCATGTGCCATTTGGGGAAATTAATCACCATCGTGATATTGATATCAAGGGCCGTGGACAGTCTGGAAGGAGAGTCATCTGACTCAATCTACATTTTCTTTGATTCTGTGTCTCTTAATATTCCATGATGTTGAAGGAAATATGATAGCTACTTATTTCTATAAAGAGCCCTATTGATGAAGAATCTAGCACCAACCTCTAGAGAAGGAAATTTCTGATTGGAGTGCAGGAAGAAAGCACAAAGGAATGTGTAGCCCAAGGTAGAAAGGCAGAGTTAGCCAGCCTAAAGAAGAAAAGAGTGTGATAGAAAGAGGGCACAAAGGAAAGGAAGAGTGTTTATGTGGTTGAGTAGAGAAAAGATTTGAATGTCTGGGTGAGGGAGGTCATTGTGGACCTATGTGTAAATTGAGTTGTAGATTTTTGTATTCCTATTTTTGAACAAATATGCTTAATAAAATTATTAGTTAGATTGTGTTTCGTTGCAATCTTGTTGTGTGAGTCGTGAGTTGTGTGTTTTCTACGAGAGGACTGACCCCCTCTTGCATCAATTGGTATTAGAGCCGGTAGTCCTGAGAGTGCAAAGTATGCACCAAGACCTATGGGTAGAGGAAGCATGGTTGTGAAGAGCTCAAGAGGACTATTCTAGGTGTGAAGATTCCTGAGCAGATGAGAGTAGGAAGCCATGAATATAATTGCATTTATAGATTGTAGAGCATGTGGTGAGAGGTGTGAATGATTGCAGTAGTGAACATAATGAGGGTGTTTGTGAGGAATCCCGTCATATGGGAAGGCATGAGGCAGTATCAAAAGAGGAGAATTTTAGAGAGGATGGATGATATAAATGCAATACTGGATAGGATGGAAGTGAGGTAGCATGGCGATTTTGTCAAACGTGATAGAGAAGAAGATTTTGCAATGAAACCATGCCATGATGATTGCATGAAAGAAAAGAGTGAAGAAGTGGAATTGCATGCAGTAGTGACCAAAGACAAAGAAAAAGTGAGTAGCGAAGATGAAGAAGAGATTGTAGTTGTAGAAGATGTGGTTGTAGTGATGGAGCTTAAGGATGTTGTAGCAAATGAAGAGGATAAAGATG